>WHYT01017739.1:94961-145754 GCA_009806455.1 Tetrax tetrax | reverse complement strand
AAAAAAAAAAAAAAAAAAAATGCTGGGGGGTGGAGAAGCAGAACTATTTGCAGTGAGTAGGGCAATGTTCTGACTTTTGTATTTTTGAACAGCCAAATCTTTGAGGTTCTGGACCTGTGTTTTTTGGTTTTTTGTTTGGTTTTTTTTTTAATTGAAGAAAGGACTCCACATCCCAGTTGAGGCCACCAGGCATTTTTTAATTTCTGGGGAATGTACTTTGGGAGCTGAGTCGAGGGACCAGCATGGAGCACCTCCTCCAGGGAGGTTCCTGTCCCACCTGGTTGCAGTGGAGCAGGGCTACATTTGGCTGGAGGTATCAGATGGCCTCCTAAGCTGCTTTCCCGGAGCTCATAGTCCCACTGAGTTGCCACGGGCTGAATGCCTGACATGAGAGTTGAATCTGGATCCCAGTGCAGGGATCTGGGTTGTTGCCTCTGTTTCTTCTTTGGTGTCTATGCTGGACATCAAAGAAGACCTTGATGTCCACCAGCCTTCACCTGCCAAAACTCCCTTAGCCATACTGAACCCCTCATTCTCCTCACGTGATTTTTTGGCCAACCTCTGTGAGGACACATGGTGAATGAAGCAAGAAATGCTCAGCCTGTGCAGAGGTTTCTGAGTCGAAACACTCCCTGCTTTAAGATGATGCCACAGTTGCACTGGCATAGGCAACGCAGAGCTTAGTTAGACTTTCTCCCCACTTCTATGTGTCCTTTGGGATTTTTTTTCAAAACCCTATAAAGGATTCAGAACAGGATTCCTATCTTGAACTTCCGTCCTGCATCTCAGCAGGCCCCTGGGCTCAGGCTGTTTTCATAGTCCCACTGCCACATTGGGTAAAACTTTTTTTTTTTTTTTTTTCACATCAAAGAGAGCTATGAACAGAGGGTTATTACACTGCCAAGGTGGAGCTAACTAATTTTTTTTTTCTGCCTCAAGTGTGTTTCCTCTCAAAGAAAATCGCTCAGTTGACTTTCAGAGCTTCTCACAGATGCGCTCTGTGCCTCACCAGCACATCAGAGCTGGAGGGCCTCAAAGAAAAGGTTTAGAGGGAGAGACAAGGAAGAGGGGATGGAGGGAAGGAGAGCCCCAGCAGCTTAGCTTCCCAGCATGACAAGTATTTATTTTGCCTCCTTGGGATCTTTTTCAGGTTAGTCTCTGTATATCCTCCTGCTTTGTTCTGAAGAGGGTGGTGCGGTGAATATAATTTCTGATGGCAACTTTTTGGTTTCTTCTCTTACTGGCTGGGTTTCATTGCGAAGAACTCCGCAGCCGCCTAGGAAGGAGGAGAAGTACTAACCACCTTCCCAGGCTTTGTCAGGAGGGCTGTTCTATAGGAACTGCTCTTGGCTTTTTATGTATGTGCTTGTGGATCTAAGTTAAAACACTTGGCTGCAAATTCTACTGTTTCTTCCCTGTTTTGCTGAAGTCAGGATTTGTGTAAGCAAAATGTTGTTCTTTGCCTAAGCTTTGAAAAAGTGATTCTCAAAATAGAAAAGGAAGAGAAAGTCAATACAGTAGCATGAACATCCAAAATTTGTATGCGTGAAATCATCTCTAGGACTAACCAGAGCCTTGATCCTGTCATCACAGGTACCTACAGCTTAGCGTGCATGCACAGTTCCCTCACAGGGTTACTCACGTAACGTCCGCCCGTTCTCACACAGAAATGTTTGCTGGATCATGTTTGTGATGGAGATTAGAAGACAGTCTGTGTTGGCCTGCGAGCTCACCGTGACAGGTTGTTTCCATTCCACGGTGTTGTTCTCTCTTTGTCTGCACTTGCGTCCTAACCAGAGCATCTGACTCCTGGTTGTAGGCTTGACTGGAAGGAAAATATTGGCAAAGGCAGTGTAAACTGCAAACCCTTCTCTTTAGCCAATTGCAAAGTGCTTTGTGTGTCGTTGCCTGTTTGTGCTAATTTTGTCATTTATCTAGCCTGACGGAGATTTTTAATTTCTCACCCTCAACTAGATCACATCCAACAGCAGAGATAACATTTATTAACTTTGATGATGTGTGTGGAACAAACCCAGATTGCTTTTCAAATTGCGCACAGCTGTTTTAGCAACGGATAATTCCTCTGGTTTGTCTTGTTCATTGCAGCAACATCATTGCTTTGGAGCAGCTTGTGGGGGCAGAACTATACCATCCCATTTTGGGATAATTTAAATTCCGCCTATGTGTAAGAATACTTTCCTGTGTTTGCTCCTCTTGGGCAGAAATGCTGACTGGAGGAAGTGTACGATTGTATAGGACGTATCCAGGGTGGGATGAAAAGAAAATGGTGCAGCTTTCACGTAACCGTACCTTGTCTCTCTCACCACGGTGCCATGTGTGTGGTGCGGATGTAGGGTTCAGTTATCTCTCAAGTGAATTTCTTGATACTTATCTGAGCCATATGGAGCCCTGAGATTTACAGGCGATAAGCTCTACGTAACATTTTCCTGGTTTTTGTGAATGGTCATTTCCACAGCACGTTTGACATGTTTTGGGCTGGATTGCTTCTCAGTAATCAGCTGCCTCGATATTATGTCTTTCAATTTGCCTGGCATTCATTCAAAAGAAGTGTATCCCCTTTTCCTTATTGTTGTCAAGTACAAATGTTCCATTTATCTGCAGAAGATACAACACAGTCAGAGCATATGCATAGGAAATACCAACCCTAAAAGACAAAAAAATTCCAGTTGATAAACGAGTGAGAATAGGGACGTTATGAATTTTGCAGCCATCCGTGTATCATACTCAGCCTGATTATGTTGCTCTTGTAACTTCTGTTACGTCTACTGAACTTGTCATTTCATCAGGGAAGTGAAGGAGTGTTAATGCTGAGACTATTTTAGGACATCCTCAGCCTGTCAAAGGGAGGAGAAGGGCCAGTGGGTACAGCTCATTCTGTGAGCACTTCATGTTGTGTCCTCTGTTTTTCCTGCATGGCCAAGTGTTTTGACCTACAGATGTTTGACTGACACTCTGTCACTAAACTGTCAAGTGCCTGACCTGCATGTCAGTCTGGACCTGGCTATAAAACAGGGGTGAAAACTCCACGCTTTGTGGAGAAAGTAGCTCTGAACTGCCTGGGAGGTCCTTGCAGGCAAAAAGCGGCGTCTCAGCCAGCAGAACAGTGTGAAAAACCTCAGGATATGTACAAACCGGGCCATGAGCTTCACTAAGCAGTGTTACTGGGGCTGTGTGTAGACTTCAAATGAAATAGAGCAGAAAAAATTGTTCTGTCCCATTATTTCCCATTCTGTCACCCAAGGCCAGGGCACTCTTGTCCTTCCATCTGGACATGACACGCTTTTTCAGGAGCAAAAGAGACTCTTAATGGAGAAACTCTATCTTTCAAGGCTTTTTTTTTTTTAATTTACATCTCGTCAGTAATGCCTGATGAATACCTGAGTTTAGAAAAATAAAAAAGCCCTACACCTTATCCCCACTAATTATGAACTAGAAAAACAGGAAAAAAGGCAATTAGAAGAAGTGTCTTTTGGTGAGAAATATGTATCAGTTTACAAAGTACTGGTGCATTGAAATCGTTTCCTAGCATAGACAGGGCATCTACAATGATGAAAAATTGAAACAATTTTCATCCAGGATTGCCAGACCATGAATAGTTAAAGGAAATAATTTAATGTGACATCAAAGAGAGGTGCCTGTAGCAGATCTGTATCTTCCGTGATATGTAAAGGAATTCAAAGGTGGCGATAAAAACCTTTCTGTACTGAGCCCATTATAATTATCAGCAAACATGACAGTAGGAGGACTCTCTTCATAATTATGATTGTCCTGATCAGGAGCTAAGGATGAGATAGCACATGAACGTATAAAAAAAAAAGTTGATCCTAAGGACTTTACAACGTAGGTAAGAATGAGTTGTAGCAAAGGTAGCAAAGCCTTGTACATATGGAAGTAGAAATGGTGAAAGAAGGAGACGGAAGGAAGGAGGAAGTCCTGCAATGTTCTGTGTTGCAAGGAAAAAATTTTTTACAATGACTGTGAAACACTCACAGGTCAAACACTGGAACAGGTTGCCCAGAGAACTGCTAGATGCCCCATCCCTGGAAATGTTCAAGGCCTGGTTGGACGAGGCTCTGAGCAACCTGATCTGGTTGGAGATGTCCCTGCTTCTTGCAGGGGCATTGGACTGGATGACCCTGGCCATTCTATGATTCTATGATTCTATCACAGCTCTTCATGGGCATAGTGACATGCTCCCAGCTAAAGTGTTAGAAGATCAAGGTCTAAGCTGGAAGCTTCGGGGTTACAGGTTCAGATGGTTTTAGAGGATGAGAGGAATAAAGGTGTTTTCCTTTCCAAAACACAGAAAATATTCCCTTTTTTTTTTTTTTTAGTTAGTGGAAGTAGTTTGTCCACAACAAAAATATTTTGATTCTGAATGCTGTTATTTTGTGTCATAGGAATTTAGTTAGAAATGGAACACACTGTTCCCTTCGGTTCATTTCCTGGAGCTTCCAACATGCACCATGGTTTCTTTATGTGGTGCAGAAAGGTGCTGGCTCCATCTCCAGTGTCCCTGTCAATGACTTTCATGGAAGATGTGGTCCTGTAGATAAACCTGGTTGACTGAAAGAATGAGGATATTAGGGAAGCTTATCTATAGTTTCCATGAGGTGTTATGATAGATTGGCTGAATCAAAACATTCCAGACTTTGCACCTCAGTTTCCTAGAAAGAAAAAAAAAACCCATAACTTATCTTCAGAAAATATTATTTTTTTTTTAGTTGGAAAAGTGGTTCTGTGTCAAATATGATAGAATTTTCTATGGCAAAAAAAACCACTGGCTCACCATCTGCTGCTCTTTGAGAGTTTTATCATTTAGAAAGGTAGGAAAATTATGTTTGAAAATGGTTTGAAAAGGTCATTACAGGCACTGGTGGTAACATGGGAGATGTGAGTGTGCCTGCAGAAGTGGATCACTGAGTGGAGGAGGAAGGGTAGACCTCAGACTCTTCACGACACCAGTCTGGGGCAGGAAAAACCCTCTGTAGACAGACAGCCTGAAAAGAAGGCACTGGTTACAACGAGGTGGGTAGAAGATAGATAGGTGTATGGTGAGAGGTGGGTGTGAGGCAGGGGGAGGCTCATATGTTCCTCCCTACTGCAGAAGGGTGAAGGTTTAAGCTAGAGATTCACTTGTGTTTAGGTCTAACACATTGTATAGAAGTGCTCTTCAGTGTTCTTGAAACTTTGGCTCTTTCCTTGGCTTCGTTAGTATCATTCCTGGCCATGAGGATTCCTGCTTACACACCTTGCCAGAATGACTAAGATGAGAACATCCTTGTTCTTGCTCCTTGTAAGAAAGATAAGGACACCTCCAGAAAATGTGTCCAGAGCAGAGTGAGCTAGTTACCTCCTGTTAGGTGATGTATGAGGCATAAGATCTTTCTGTCTGTTGCCTCTTCACGGAAAGGAGACCTTATAGCCCCAAAACCAGAGCGTATCCACTTGGACTCTTCCATAATGCAAGCGTGACTTTTCCTCAAACTCCCACCTTATGGACAATATGGAGCCGCTCTTTACTTTCACGGTGGATGGTGAGGTCTCCAGAGATCCAGGCAAACTTAGTGAACCCAAATGTTCATCTTATGTAGCACAAACCAGTTCCCAGTCCAAATTAAAGCAATGGTGCATAGTCATGTTCCCCCAGTGATATTTATTTTCCTTGCTGGACCATTTTTGTTGTTAAGCAAAGGTCTGAGACCTGCTGCCTGCTCTTTCCTGCTGGGCAGGATGCACAGCTCCACCTGATAGCTGGTGTGAGCCTCTGGATGTGTCCTGAGAGCAAGCGTGTCCCATTCTTTATTGTGTGTCTGAGTTACTGGCTATGCTAATAAAACAACCGGGCTGAGCACTGTGCTGCAGTCAGCAAGACCATTTAAGTGTCAGCACAGTCCCAGGTCTGGCCATGGCCTCTCTGAGCAGAGCTCTGGCAGGCACACTTTGAGCGGTAGCTTGCGATAGGGACTGTTCCTTGTAAACAGGATGGACCAGGATCTTTCAAGGACGGGAGACATACCTAAGGGATCGATGTACTTTTGCTCTTGGCACCAGAAAGGTCTTTTTTGGTTCACTCAGTGTGGGACATGCACTGCTGATCCCAACAGTATTGGCTTCACTTCACAAGATCAAAGTACCTAGTTTGGGTTTAGTTGAACCTTCGTGACTGGCACAGGACAGAAAGGAGATACATCCTTGCCCTTAGGAAGGGATATAGCTGTAAAGGGGTAATGAACCTAATGAATTGTCCTTGTGTGCTGCATATAGCAAGTTTTGAAACTCAGAAGAGGTGAGAAGAAATGGCTTTCCCTGGTCACCAGCATGGACCTGCTCCTCACCGCTCTGTCCAGGCCAAGTGTTGTGGACTCAATCAGAACCCTAAAAAGTCATCTATGAGGGCATAGACTCCTCTGGACTCCTCTGTTTCTTACCTTGATAAGCATGAGGCATTTGAAAGATCCAGTAACAGTACAGCAGACAACTTAAAGCCCAAACAATAGCTCTAAGGCAAACACAGATTCCTCTTCTGTCATAACGCCTGGAAATTTCATTGCAGAACAGCCACCCGCCTAGGCCAGAAGATGCAATTCCTCCCTTATATGCCATTGCACCCTGTATTTTCTGGAAAAGCAAATAAACCCAGTGCACCCCAACAAGCGGAAGGGCTGTCGCACCACTGTAAATGCACGCATTTGCTGAGAGTGTGGATTTAATGCAGCTCATCTCGGGGATGCAGGGATCAAGGGTGAAAGAGCATGTATTCTGAAAGCAGAATGGCTGTAGGGCTTTGGCTGACTATTGTTTTGTGAAGTTATTCTGGTTTTTTTTTGTGTGAGAAGAACCACTCTAACAAATGTAGTCATAGATTTGGACTGACAGTAAGGTTGTTCTTGGGTTTGGCAGGTGTATATTTGTCCCTCTCTGTCCTCACGGATGCAGTAACTCACCACTTTGAACCCAGTTCCATCCTTGGGACCAAGCACTCAGCAGCAGTAGCCTCACCATGAGCTAAATGTCTCTGTCTGAGAGTCCAAATTTAACTTTAACCTACATAAACTGCCTGAGTATGTGGCCTTAATTTCATTTATTAATTTAAAAAACAAAACAAAAAAAAAAAAAGAGAGAATTGCTAGTGGCAGCAGGATTATCTGCAAACACACGCTTGTAAGGCTGGAGCAACTTCCCTGAAACGCGCAGGCTTGTTGCAGCTTTGCCTTGGCACAAGAGAAGTCCTAATTCAGCTTGGTCTTTTACTGACCCCGTGATTTTATAAATAGCAGGTAACAATCTGCAGGGATACTAGTGACACCACAGCCAGCAACAGGATGGCTGTGGCATTAACGAAGAGGCCAAGCTTTGGAGTCCTCTAGCTCTGCCAATGCCCATGAACCTCTCTCCGGACTTCTGCAAGTGCATTGGGAGCAGAAACTTAACTTCTGTTTTGTTTCAAAACTAAACTTGCGTATGATTAACTTTTTTTTTTTTACTGGGATCCAAGCTCCTTTTCTGCTGAGGAGGTTTTTGATGTGGTCATTTGATTTTGCTGTGGAGTTTCTATGTACTGTCGAGCCTGCTGCTCTTACGTAAACCAGCAGTACAAGTCAGGAATGGCTGCGGCGGCAAAGAGTCAGTCTGAGCGAAAGAGGAGGCATTTTGGGTCCGATACGCTGAGAACAGAAAGAACGGCTGAGGCTTACAGAGATTTGTTCTGACTTGTGGATGGGATTTAGACAAGGTCGCACCCGACTTATCCACAGAAACCAGAGAGACAAATGCTGCTGTGGGAGTCATCGTTATTTGTCTCGAAGGACTGTGCGTGTGTTGAGAGCTGAATTTACCCAGGTTTTCCCCTCCCACCCTTGCCGTAACACTTGCTATTTGTGTTTTAATTTATAACCTTGGTGAAATAGTAAAATATATGCATCCTCCAGCTTCCCTTTTCAGCTCCCCTGTCCCCTCCTCCCCCTCGTACAAGGGGAGGGTGTTTGTCTGGGCAACTACAGCTATTGTGATTAAAACCTTTGAACAAATTAGATAGAGAAGGTCTCTTGAAGATGGCTCTGTTTCTTCCTGTCCCCCCCTTCATCAAAGCAAAGTGTTTGTCTGTAATGTACATTCTAGTGAAATTGGAAATTGGTGCTTCTACCAAATCTCATTATTAGAAAATTTGGTTATATTGCTTATGTCAGTTTTTCCAGTTTCTAGTTATTAACATTGTCCTTCTGCCTTATTTATAGACGAGATTTAAACCCCGTTGAGAGTAAAATGAAAGTTTCAGTGAGTTTTGGTTCAGAATCTGTTGTACTTCGGCAAAGTTGTAGACTATCACTGCGTCCTCAGCTCATTCATCTCTCTCTGCAATACATGAGTTAGTTCATTTGGGTCTTCATGCAGACAAAGACCTGTAAGCCTATCTCTGAATTTGCTTAACTGCTGGCAGGCAAGACACCACAGCCAGGAGCCATCTCCTCTTGTCTCAGAAACCTAAATGCCAGACAGACCTCTCCACCTGAACTGTCTGCCTGGTCTCTGTCAGCTGTGGGGAGAAAGAGGCATTTGAGGTCACCAGGAATTTGACCCATTTTAGTCAGCTACATGGAGATAATGGAAATTGAAAACCCAGCAGGTCTCTTTCTTTCTGTCCTTTATGAAGGGAGCCTGGGGTGAATAGTCCATATGCAGATACATACAGAGTAGGTAGTAGAGTGAATTTCTAAAGTTAGGTGTTGGGAATTCCAGACGTATGTTGATTTGTTTGGGCAAAGAGGGGAGGGAATGGGACCTCCAGTGCATCAGGATCAATAGATGGACCCGTATTGCTGTGGGAGAAGTTGTCATAGGGTGGTTCCTGGGGACCTGCAGGCCCTTTTGGGCAGAGGACTGTCCTGGTTTAAACCAGGTTAAACCACGACCATGATGTACCACAACAAGGAACTTGGTAGCAGAAGCATCACCAGCTACAGCCCCATATGCTTATGGTCCTCTCTTGCTAATCACACAGAGGAAGGCTGTAGTGGTGGATGAGGAGGGAGCAGAGGGCAGTGGTGTGGCAGACAAGGAGTTAATTAATTGAGCTTTGGACCATGGTACTGATGTGACCCTCTAAATTCAGTCCTTTCAGGGAATGTCATATGTGCTTACTGAAGTCCTAGTAGTCACCAATATGCCTTTTCATGGAATGGCTCCCACTTGCACAGCGGCTGTGCCTCTACAGTTCTGTGTTAGACAACAGCTATGCTGTCACCTCAGAAAATGAGAAATTATTCCTTTGGGAGTGGTGGGGAAGGGATGGTGACTGATTGTAACCTTTGTCATCTCTAGAGCAAAGCCTTGCCTTGATTTCTTTGGTCAATCCTTCGTCTTCTGTGAAAGGGACCCAATTTGTTCAAAATAAACAATCTTCTGTTGCATCTTGACAAATGCTGCTATGGCTGTAACTCATACCATGGTACAGAGGTGACACAGCTTTTGAGTTAGTCCCTGTCTGAAATTTTGTGAGTGCACCAGAACTACCTGTACTATTGCAACCGGATATCTGAGTGTGTAACTGAGATTTTCTCTGGCCCGTGGTGCACTCAGGAGGGACAGCACATCTTCCTTGTGCTCTGCATTGCTTATCTGAGCTAGGAGAGTGGTTCTGAGGTGAACCCTGCATGGTTCCTGGGGGTTGTGAGCCACAGTAATACTGAGATGGCTAGTGTAGGATCAACTGAGTGTGCGTTTGCTTTGTGTGAGGGTCTGTGCCACCTCCTGAGCTCAGGCGACAGCACGAGCCAGGGCTAGTTAGTCGGGAAAACCGTGTGAGTTTTGGGGAGAAGGGGGGCAGATATTGTCTGCACGATCGCGACTTAGCTCTTCACACAAATGAATCAACCCAAACCTGAAACCAAAACCAAAACAAAAAACTGATTGTCTGGGCTAAAACAAATTTGGACTGTGTTTTGTATTACATTCTTCCACCCACTGTGTGTCCTATATCCACCCAGTCAGGGCGATAACTAAGGGCAGAAGCACAGAAAGAAACTGGCAGACAGATGACCTCTCGGAGAGTTGGTGTGAGCTAAATGGTAAGTGAGGTGGAAAGATTCGAAGAGACAGAGATGGACAGTCTCTCAGGAACCCACTTGAGGCTGTGATGCTGAGAACAGAGCACCAAGCTACAAGTGGGAAGAGGGCTTTCAGCCTACCTACAGCCAGAGCTTCCTTATTTAAATAGAATTATAGTTTTAAATTGTCTCTGGTCTGACTGAGGAAGAAGGAATGATGTGTCAGAGTTTATTTAAGGAGGTGGCTGGAGTCCAGAGACATTGGGAATGGGAAGGACATAGAGGTTGGTGTTGCCATATTGTTGACAAGAGAGGGCACAGGTGTGTCATCTGCGGAAGGGAGCCCTGAGATTAATGGAAATTAAAAAAAAAAAAAAAAAAAAAAAAAAAACAACCTCATTCAGATCATTTTGATGAAGCTGTGCAAGCAAAGGCTGTTGGAACAGAGAATGAAGGCAGAAGCTGCAGGTTTGCCAGCTTCTGCTGTGCAAAATAATTTTTTCTGCTTTTAAGTTGTTTAAGAACAAACATGAAATTGCAAGGGTGTGGAGAAGGCTGAATTATCTGAAATATCCCTAGCAATGTTCCCTGTAAAGCTTCAGCTGGGCCAGGCACTTAGGGGGGTAGAGATTCCCACAGACTTACTGGGAGGACTGCAGGGAAAGGAGAAAGTAGTTGAGAGCTGTGGTCCAGGGCTGGGCTCATGCTGTTGATGTGCCTAAAAATGAGGTTCTCTGGCAGTCTGGCATCTTTTTGCAGTTCCTACCTGCTGTGCCTATTAGGAAATGTACAATCTGGAAAGGAGAAAACACTAATTCCGCTTAAATAATAGAGGGAGCTCTGGAGAAAAATGGGACAATCCTAGATCAAAATTGGTTTTCTAAAATACATCTACAAAGTTCTTTGTGTCACACAGAAGTAAGATGAGAAAGTCCAATGTGGACTCCAGTTACAATCCAAGGCTCTTCTGTGACAAATTTATCCACTTTTTTTGAGGAATATGTGGTAACACCAAGCACACAAGAACACATCTTTTTTCCTGACAGATGGATAGAGAGATACATCGATGATGATGTAGACATAGTTTGCCAGGAGGCAGAGGGATGAGAAAAATGCTCTTTTCCAGGCCAACATTTCTGTGATTCTGGGTCCAAATACCCTTAGCAGATTTCCAGATTAAATAGATGACATACTTCTACTGCTGAACAAGTTTAACCGTAGGTATGAAACTGTGCCTGCAGAAGGAAGGATGTTAATATGTCCCATTATGGTCCTGCCCCATCCTTGGGACTTTTTTTTTAAGGGAAAGGAAGTAAAAAATAGGTGCAGATGGTGGCACCGGCAGGAAGTTCAGTTCATGAACGACCATCCTGATACAAGATGGTGAAGTATTTGAAGCAACATCCACCTGTGTCATTTAAAAAAAAAACCAAACCACTAAAACAACAAAATATAACAAGAAGTCTGTGAAACAGTGCCAAAATCTTACAGAAATACAGGAACTACTGGGCTACCGAGTAGGAGGCCAAAGGAAAGGAGATATTGTAGCTGCATTTCAGTTCAAGATATTTTTATTTCCCTCGTTACATTGAAAAGCTCTTTGACAACATTTTGTGTGCAGTGTGTAAAAAAAAAAAACCGGACACTGTTGCTTGAAGTTTGTCCTGTGTTTGTTAGAAGGCAACTAAAACCTGAAAAGAGAAGTCAGTATTAAAAATTATAAATAAATACTATAGGGATAATTATTTTGAAAACATTTATTTTGAGTTTGTGTGGCCCACGTGTTGCCAAAATTGAATGATAGAGGAGATTAAATTAACTAGAAGCTCCCTAGGAAAATAAGAAAGGAAAGCCAATAAATTGCTTTTAATAATCTGAAACCAAATGTAAAAAAAACTCACAAAAAAAGAAAATAGTTACAAAGATCATTAAACTGAACAGTTGTGTGTGTTTTGCACAAAGCAAGTTTGCTTTGTTTCATGACCAGATATCACAAATGTTCGTTAAATGTGAGGAAAAAAAGAGTTATGATGTAGCTTCAGGAACAGGACCTGGAGGGGTTTATTCCCAATAGAGATTTGGTGGGTTTGTTCTGTTTCTCTTTCCAGTTTGTGAAAATAAGAAGGGTTTTAGCTTGAAAAGTTTTACCTCTCCAAAGGGAGATAAACTCACATTCACAGAAAACAAAAGGCATATCTGAAAGATTCTCCTTTTATGGGAGACTTTGTCTCCTGTATGAGGAAATTGTGACAGGAGCTGGGGTGACAGCTCATATGTGCACTGCAGTTGTCTGCATACATTCATGTGAATTCACCCTTAATCTCTTCACCGACAGCAAGGCCACGGTTTCCCAGTCTCTTTATCCCAACCAAAATGCAGTTGCTGCAGACCATCCCCCATGTCATCATTCCTGCCTAGCGCAGGCCCCCGCATCCGTGCCGTGTCAGTCAGATCAGGGAATGGATGCAGCTGCAAACTCCGTTGTTAAGGAAAGAAAAGAAGAAGATCCCATACCATGCACAGATGCCAAACTCCTGGAAGAGGTTGAGAACCTGCAGTGTGAGATGAGGTGGAAAGCTGAACCACATCTTTGGACGTAGCCTGCATTTGGGTCAGGTTAAAGCAGTTGTTATGCAGAGACCTAAGGATAGCAAAGCACAAATTCCCTGTTTTTAAGACCCAGCTATATGTGTATTTGCTAGAATGGCTGTAGATTCCATCCTAGAGTCCATGGACGTATGCAATGACCACTGGCATTCCGAGCAGTAATTTTTCTGCAGTTTCCCCAGTGAGACAAATACCAACCACTTCACAGCTGTAAATCTATTTGCCTGGATTAACTCCACTGTAGCTAAATCACGTATAAGATCTGAAAATAGACCTGAGGCTCCAGTCTTGTCATGTGCACAACAAATGCAACAGGAAGAAACCACGTGAACTTATCAGAGTCCAAACAGCTGTGTCTGTAGGTTATATGTGAGACCAGGTCCTGTTACGGATACAGGCGACTTGCTCTAAAAACAGCATCACAAGATGGCCCAGAGACTTTTAAAGAGAAATGCCCATTCCAGTGCCTGCCATGGGCACCAAAAATGTCTGCAAGCCTCATTTACACATGGCAGAAGTCCTTTGCCTCCTCCACCGTGTCTGCAAGCAACAGGGAAGGGTTTGTGTGGAAAGTATCACCTGGTTTTGAAATCAAGTCGTCCCATGAAGTTTTGGAGGCACTTTAGTTGCTTGGAGCTGCCGTTGTACCGCTCCCATCAAAGAGTGCTGGTCCTGCTTTTCCTCGCCCTCTTCCTCCATCACCTTTGTGAGATGCTGCGGATGGGGTGCTATGGAAAAAAGGGAAAATTAAACAGCTATGCAAATTCCCCTCCTTCTCCTCCTCCTCCTGCTCTGATCCACACACTTGTAAAAGGAAAGAGAGAAATGTTGGGTGGCACTCAAGGGGTTTCTGAACTTTCTCCTGTATGACCAGACTGGTTTGATCTCCGTTGAAATAACAAGTGATATGGGCACCCAAAATGAAAGTAACTCGAGAATTACTTAGATCTCCAATCCCTACTCTATGGTCTGTGGAATATGTGTCATCAGAGGGCAGAGACAAGGACCCCAGTCATTGCTGTTGGCATTCGGTGTCACCCTTGATATCTGCAGGAAGACCCTGAGGTGTGTTGAGTTATGCTCATGTACAGGTATCCACCAGTTATGTAAACAGATCTTTGCAGGGTCAGGGCCTGCCTTTTTGGCTGGGAGATGCCTTTCAGGGGGTGAAGGAAAGTTCATACCCTTCAGCTATAACTCCTAGTTCCTCTCGCTCTCGGTGATGCTCATCCTCAGATTATTAGCTCATTTTTCATGCACAATTTTGCTTTAAAAAGGGGAGAGAGCTGAAAGTATTCCCTCTGACCTCCAGAAAATGAGGGTTTGATGGCATTAGGAAAGCAGCACGTCAAATCCAGAAATACTTCCCCTCCCCTCTCAGCTGGCCCTCATCCAGTAAATTGCCATCTTTCCTGCATCATGCACGCATCCATTTTCGTTCAGCGACACACGAAACCGTAAATCCCACTAAAGGCAGCTGTCCTCAACACAGTTCTTCCGCTGACTAGGAGCAGGAGCTCATGTCTTCCTCTCTCCTTAACCACAATTTATTAAGGATATTAAGGAGTTTATTACTTCCTAGTATAATCCAGGAATTATTTCCATATGTTGCATTATTCTCTGGTGTGGGCAAAGCTCCCTTGTGCCAGTGAAGCGGGGTACAGTATAGTTGAACCCCAGCTATGCTGCATTTGGTGCTTTATTGGAGGAGAGGATGCAGGAGACCCTTTATAGAAAGATGCATTTCATCCTTAGTTTTCACATAGCTTCCAGTATCTTTTCCATGGGGAAATCAAGCAGACGGTCTCCATACCCATTGCAGATGCTTCTGGTGTTAAATTAAACTGCTGCTGTTAACAGCGAGCCGTTGCTGAAGCTGGGTTGTGTTGTTCCTTAATTGTTTACGGCTGTGGATGCGAGCCAAGTAGTGGTCCTGTAGTGGCAAACGCCGGAGATATGACCTGGAAAACAGATGTTTGGGCCAAAGCCAAGGTGGTTTCAGGAAAGACAGTGAGAGAGAAGCAGGAAACCAGTTATCTGTCTGATTTATTGGGCAGAGTGAAGAAATTCACCCCAGGGCAGAGTGCTCACACGACACTGGTACAAGAGTAAACTCTGATTTTAGCTAGCTTTTAGCCAGCCTTTGCAAGTCTTCTATGGGCAGCTGTTGATTTGCTCCTGCTGACACTAGATATGCCAAACTTACATGCTTTGCAGCATGTTTACTGGTGGCTGGAGAACATCTCACACAATAGACTGGTTGATGTCAAGTCTCAGCATAAGTCTTTTAGATCTGATACAATGCAGGGGATTTTTTGAAATTTAATGTTTCGAGGAATCTGATCAAAACCAGATCTCTGCAGTGAAGCTGCTCCATGTGAACAGATCATTCCCAGACATTCCCCTTTGCTCTCAAAGGAGAGAAAAGGATTCATCATATGCTAAAGGAAGGGTCTCAAATGGGTCCAGCTCATGATCTAAGGGTGCCAGTTTCTCTCTGTTCCTCTCTCAGAAGACCAGGTAACTGCCTCACGTGAGACACAAGATGCTAATCTAGGACTAGGTGAGGTCTGTCCCACCCATGTTTTCATAGAATCACGGCTGGTTGAGCTTGGAAGGGACCTCTGGGGGTCATCTTGTCCAACTCTCCTACTCAAGCAGGGCCACCTGGTGCCTGTTGCCCAGGACCATGTCCAGATGGCTTTTGAAGGTCTCCAAGGATGAAGACTCCACAACCTTTCTGGGAAACCTGTTCATTAAATTCTGGATTGCACAGAGCCAAAATAAAATAACGCACTGGAGAGGAGAGGGATGGTGTCTGGTATTTAAGAAAAGTTTTATATGTCACTGTTTAGGTAGCAGATCCACAGATCAGAATACGCATCTTGTAGCACATCCAACCAGTGATACTGGGAGCGGTGACGTGAGTATTTATCAGGACAAGGTGCCTTTACAGTTTTAACTGTGTTGTAACTACACTGATTTCGTTGAAATGTGATGAATGCTAGGCTCATTCTTTTAGCCCTGATTTTGTTTCTTTAGTACTTGGGCCAATAGTCTTGCTACATTTTAGTGCTGAGGAGTCATCAAAAAACCTTTGGCTTCCTTTGGCAACACTTATGTTCCTAGATGCCCAACATGTTCACTAGTAATTCTGGCTAGCACTCCGAGTTTTTCAAAGTGAGTTTTGAAAGTCTTGGTAAGGGAATGCTTTCAGCCCTCCCTCCGCTTCCCCCTCCTGTCCATGGAACAATAGGCTCTTAAAGCCAAGGGTATGAGAACTGAGGATACATAATTTTCTCTTGCTCAGTAGTCACCAGAAGTATTAGTGGGGTGTGGTAGAGGCAGAGAGAATACATCTCCATTCACACAAAGAAGATGCAGATGTTTTGACTGTTGGCCTTAGTCTTTGGGTCTTGTTAGCTTTCCACACTGATGGTACATTATATAGACAACATGCAACTACTTGGATTTCCCTTCTGCTGCCAGAGACCCTTTTATTTGTTTTTCCTTTTGTCTTTAGACTAAGTACTTTTGGACTTAGCCTTCAGACTAAGTATTTTTTGGAACCATGGAAATGGCTAAATAATTACATCAAACAGAGGAGGGAAATATATGTACATATATTTCTTCCTGTACAGATTTTTTTTCCTACCAAATTTGATCAGATATCTCTGTTTCTGTCAGTTCTGGCAGAAATTTTAGGCTTTTCATGCCATGGACCACTCATAAATTATTCATTGTGCCATTGTGCAGTGCCACATATGCCCCTCCTCACAGAGCAAACTGTGCCTGAATATCTGTAGGTCCCTTCCAACCCTAACGGTTCTATGATTCTATAATTCTAAATGCAAGTGGCTTTCCAGAGCAAGTTCATCAGGCGCTTGGCTATCGTGTATCCGTAACACCCTTCAGTGAGATGCCATCCTCACCCAGAGGAGAACAGGATTGTCCTGATCTTCTGCATCCAGCCCCAGGTGGTGCTTTGCCTTTCACACTAGCTTCTGTAAAACTGCAAAAGTGCTGATGGTTTCCCAGTTGAGTGCAATGCCACATACAGGGGTCCTTGGACAGTCTTCAGAGGAGGTCTGATAGCTGCTGGTGGCCCATGATCTGCTCATTCTTAGGGATACGCAGTAGACAGATTACAGGATATGTTTCTCTCTTTCTGTCCTATCCTGTCTTCTCCAGAAACCTGGTGGTTTTCTTCTCTTTTAAGCGCACTATCCAACACAATTTATGAGACCTTGCTGTTTTCCTGAAAACTCAGCACAGTTGTTAGCTAACCTCCCCAGGAGCTCAGATGGAAAGGAGATTCTTCTTATTCTGTCCATTGTACAGATTGGCCTTACATGGGGTAATAAATTCACGGAAAACTCCTGGAAAGCCTCCCCTGCAAAAATATCTTATCAGAGAACAGCTGCAGTTGGCTGCATGGGCCGTCTGTTTGCAAAAGTGTCAGAAAGTGAGTGCTCAGCACTTGTGAATATTCAGTCCAGAGTAGCTGGTGTTTCATTCCCAGTGCTAACTGTAGCTGTTTGTCTCCATTTTTATAAAACAGGAAGAAGGAGAAGATCTCACCATATCCAGGACACAAGCAAAGCAACAACCTCCTGCGACCTGGCCACACACTAACAAAAAGTTGTTCTGACTTTTACGGTCACCCAAGACTTTTGCACAGGGGGCTGATGGAAACTCATCGCTCCACACTGCTGGGTAAGACAGAAGGCACTCAAGCAAGGGGCTACATCTTGGTTTCTCAATTTTTCCTCTCTCCTTGACAGTCTTGCCTCCTGTTTCCTTGAACAGAGAGTCCAAGTTTTAAAGTCAGCCCAGCCAGAGGAGCAGTTATCCTCATTCTTTCAGCTGAGAAAACCCTTTCCATGTTGTCCACAACTGTGATGAAAAGAGAAGGCTCTCTTGCCAGAGACTGAACGTGTCTGTTAGGAAAATATCATTTACAGGTAAGAAAATGCCATTCTCAGCAAATACTCTGGATCTCCTTCTGTGGGAGGCTAGACAACTTCCCTCAGGACAGAGCATTTTATGTGTAAAAAGGAGCAGAGACTTGGGCTGCATCGTACACCAGAAGTCATTCAACTTTTTGATGTTATAGTTGAACAACATATTGTTGTCAGTATATTTGACAGAAATCAGCTGGTGATAGGACTCATGTCTTTTAACTTTGGTGGTCCAAGGCATAGACATCTGCAGCTGTGTTCAAAGTGCCTCTTGCTCCACATCAGCTAGAAGGGGAGCCAAGAATGACAAGCTCAGAAGTTGACACAAAGTTGAGTGTTACATCCCAGTTCTTGGGCCCAGATGGCACAGTGATGGGCACCAGCTACAGCAGTTAATAATTTCTGGCTTCATTAAATCTTCTCTCTGGAAGCTCTGAAAGAGCTTACAGACAAGACCAACCAGAAGGCTTTGTTGTGTTTCCGGGAATCTTGATTTTATATGTTTCTGTTTTCAGCTGCTTGAAGTTATCCTGTGATCCATTTTTATTTTTTTGCTCCACTCTCTACACAATGTGGTTCACATGAGATGAATTTTCTCTTTATAGCTTCACTTATGAATACGGGTCAGCATGCAGGCAGTTGAATGCCCGAGATCATTTCCAAGCCGGATATAAATAGTACACAGTTATTTCACAGTTTCATGTTCAGCTTGCAGACTTCCAACAGCCTTGTATTCCCAAAACCCTTTCTATTCTCATAGCATTTGGTTCTTGAAGGTGTGACTCAACATAAATTACAACAGAGGTTATCCCAGCCAAGAAAGTCCCGATTTGGCTTCTGTGTATTGTCATTCTCATTCCTGACGACTGGCGTTGATTCACTAGTGCTCAAAACTGCTCTTGTGGGTCTTTCCAGCCCTGTGATGAGTTCAGCTATGTGGTTAAGCCGGCAGCTGGGCTGCGCTACCTTGCACACGTTAAGCGGTGCTTGGTCAGTCTGTCATCTCGCTAGACAGTGGAGGAAGCCAGAGAGTCTCCAGTTGGATGGATAATTAAGGGCCAGTTTACCCCTGTCCGACAGAGATAAGAGGCTGGTTAAAACCAGGGGAATTTTTAGACTCTTCCCAAATATCGTCTGTCTTTTTTTTTTTTGACACAGGACTTGTCATGTCTCCCTTTCTGCGTATTGGTTTATCCAACTATGACAGTGGCCCTTACCTGCCATCCCAGGGGGAGGTGATTAACCCTTACTGTGCTGTGATGGTTAAAGAAGCCGTGGAGTCTGGTAAGTGAGGAGGCGTTAAATACGCCTGCGAGCTTTTATAAGACATGTGTGCACCTTTCTGTGTCATTTTGGGTGTGTAGGAAGCACACTGGTAAAGCTTTATGAAGGTCTGTGAAGTGCTTTTTTTGTGCGTCAGCACAGTGCAAGTTTGTGTTTGGCATGACCTGCAAGACAATCTGATTTTTAGGATGATACGCAACAAATCTACGTCTTCAGTTTGAGATTATTATCAACGGAATTACAGGTCCCGGTGTCTGACAGAGCAGATGAGCTGAGCTGTATTCGGTTTCGCTTTCCTATGAGCAGTTGCTGGTTTGTCAGTGGGACTCCAGACGGATGAAATCTGAGTGTCCTAGAAATATCCCGGGAGGGCTGTCTTTGTTGATCACATTTTTTTGAGGAACTGACAGGTCCAGCAACTTCCATTATTTCAAAAAAAAAACAGCTCTCAAACAGCCCCAGTCTTTTCAGAGAGAGTTAATTTCTCTACCTAATTGCTATACTCTGTAAAGTGTTTGAAAGTGAAACCTCCTGCTAAGCTGTTTTCTGTGTCTAGATAGATGAATCGTTGCACGCTTTTCCTGATTGAACAACACTGATGAGTCCTCATTGGGAAAACATTTCTTATAAGTCTTATGCATGAAAACAGTCCCAGTGAGACGGTGAAAAGTTCTTCAGTTCTGCTTTTCAAGAATTATGAAGATCAAGACCCTCAGTGTTAGTGAATTCCTCGTATTGGCTGTTATTTGTCTTAAATCTTTGATAAATTCCTAATTTGACTGCTGCGATTCTTTAAAAAATTGAATCAACTCAGAAATCCCTTTTTATACTTTGAGAGTCCCCATGATTCTAATCTCCAGAGGATGCTAAAGCAGACTAAAAAAAAGAAACTTCAGAATTTTAAAATAATTCAGTGTTTCATTGGAGTTTTTTGTTTGTTTGCTTGTTTGTTTTTTAAGAGTCAGCATTTATCATATTGAATTTTATCTTGGCTTAAGTGATACTTTAAATGATTCTGGAAGATGTAGTGGCTGGTAGATTCAAAAGGAAAGAAAATACTGAATGACAAGATATCCCCAAGATCTCATTTTTTACTGAAAGTATTTTCTATTTCAGCTCTGTGCAGGGCTTGAGTGTTTGCTCTAGTGAGGCCTTTGAAAGCCATAACTCAACTTGAAGTCTCTCAGTTCAAAAGTGAATAAAATCAATTTGGTCAGAACAGTCCTGTATTTATTCATCTTACACAGAGCTGAAGGCATCTTGTGACATCTAGCAAACGCAAATGTACTAAATAAGGGATATAATTTTTGTGCTTCTGATAATTAATAATAATAATAATAATACCTCCACCAACGGGAAATTAAAAAGGGTGTTTGGAGGTACTTTTCTCCATTAGTGAGGACTGAATATGAGAAAAATGACATCCTGCTGTTAGAATTCCGTTTGCTGGGGTATAATTGCACTCGTCTAGCGATTGCTCAGAGCACGGTGGGGCAGCCAGAGAGACTCCTTGCCATGTCAGTGATAGCAGCAGGAACCTTCTGAGACTGATTCGCCTCCAGACTCCCCTTTTAGGATGGGTTGAACCACTCCTGGGAGGTGTTAATCTGCTACAGATGGAGGGTGTTTAAGTGTGTGGATGGCCAACTTTACTTTAAGGTGACTAAGACAAGATGAGGCCACGGTGGGATCCATCTCATTTGTAATTCCAGTCTTCTGCAAGGATATTGATATCTCAGGAAGTCAGCTACCTTTGCATTATAGCCCAGGGTACAAACAGGGATTTCCGTGGTGGGATTCATCTTGAGGAAGATATCCATAATGGCTCTGATGAATCATAGCCTGGAAAAGCCCAGTACTCTCCACTGACTCCCAGGGCAGTTTAGACATTCCACTCAGAGGTACACGTCTGACATTCAGTGAGATGGGCCTGACATTAAATGCCAGAAATTCTCTCAACAGGATCATCCCAAGGAGTTGCCGTGCTCAAAGAGGCTTAGAGAAGGTAAAAGGCAGTGAACGTCTCAGGATAAACATTGCATTAGCTGAGTATATTTAAAATAGCTGCATCCCTACTTTGTGGTTTTTTAGGTTTTTTTTTATTATAGTTTGCTTTCTGGCTCCCTGGTTTCACAAAGCACTTGCTACTCAATAGTAATGGGATTCAAAAAAATATTTGTATCAGTGCCCTGATAAGCAATTTTTGGCTTAAGTGGTATGTCCAAGGAACAGGAGAGGAGTGACTCAGTGGCACATCTGGTGAGAGACACAAACTATCCTGACTCCCAGTCTTGTGCTCTGACACGTGGCTGTTAAGATTTTTTCAGCACAAATGATTGCTATATAGACATGAGTGCAGAATGCACAGCAGGACATGCCTAAACCCAAAGCTGAATCCAGGGTAGGTCCAGTCCCAAATCCCTGCAAGCTCTATGCTGGAACCAGTTTGATGGATGACTCTGCTTCGACTTTTGCAGTGTCCTATTACGGATCAGATATATACTATGTTTAGCGTTAGCAAAGTGTGAGGAGGGTTTTTTGTTTGTTTATTTTTTGCAAACAGAGCAGTGGTAGATGATATACGTGTTTGGTTCCCCAAAAAAGGAAATTTAACTCTGATTCTGGGTTCATGTGACCAGCTGTGATGAATAAGTCAGAGGTCCCTCGGGATCTGGGAGCGATGCACATCATCTGTGGACACAGGGGTGTCACAACAAGGCCACTCTAAAGAATTTCAGAAACTCAGGAAAGATATTTTTTGTTTTTTCCATTTGCTTTTGTAAAAGGGACCTTGGTATTTTATGATACAATCTTTAAAAAAAAAAAAAAATCCCACACCTCCATACAGTTAGCAGTGTTATAGCAATTTATTACTGATGACAAAACATTTCAGAGATCATAGGCACCTCTGAGGTATAAAAAAAAAATCTGCCCTTTAAAAATGGCTTCTGCTTTCACAAGCCACGTGGCCTGATGCCATTTTACCACCTGTCTTGGTGACATTTGCTTCGTGAAAGATCTTACTCCATGTTTGAACTGAGCAAGCCTCCAGGAAAAGTTCTCCTAGCTGCGGTGGAATCTGCTGCCCGGAAAAGACAGATGCTATTTTATTTTTCAGGAACCCAGGGTTAGATTAATCCCTGGCAGAATTCCACAGACGTCAGCGGGGATGCACCGGGAGTGACTGTCTGATCCCATATATTGGCCCGTTCATTCACATTCCAGGGTTTGTTTATTTAAGCCTTATGTTTGGGAGTGCAATGCAAACAAAAGCACTTGTTTTGCAAGTGCTGGGTTTCACATCCGTAGAGTTTCACTGATGTAGCAAAGAAATAATGGCCCTTACTGAGATTTCTGTTCTCGGTGATGCCGGGAAGTTTATATCGCATTTTTATGTCTGATTTTGTCTGCTTTTGTTGAAAGGGTGCTTTGAATGTATATTTGCAAGCTGGATGGGAATGAATTAAGGCTGCAGACAACAAACTCAGTATACAGAATCATAGAATCATAGAATGGTTTGGGTTGGAAGAGACTATTAAAGGCCATCCAGTCCAACCCCCCTGCAAGGAGCAGGGACATCTCCAACCACATCAGGTTGCTCAGAACCCAATCCAACCTGGCCTTGAATCTTTCCAGGGGTGGGAACTATGGGATATGATTGCCTAAATCTGCATATGTGAAAAGTCAACTTAAGTGATAGAGATGGATTCACCCAATATTGAGCTGCTCTAAACTTTGGGGAAACTGAACCTAAAGTTTAGCTGCTTGTCCTACCAGGCAGGACAAGGTTGAGAAGTGGTTTTTGCTGATCTCAGCTTAGTTTTGCAATGCAAACCAGCCCTGACGGTCAGAGTGTGCTGCCACTTCAGTCAAGTTTATGTGATCAGACCAAATGTAAAACTACTTTGTGAGAGTCGGGTGCTGGGTCATGGAGGGACGTTTCAGCAAGTCGGTACTGGTTGCAAGATCCCGCGTGCCTCTCCTCAGGAAGCTACTTTCTCATCCAAAATCTATCTAGTGAGTATAGCTTGTGTAGCAGCTCTGGCAGTCATTTCTCCAGGGTATGGGTGGTGAAGGGAGATTTTTGTCATAATCTCACAGCCCTGATATTTGTTCTCTCCCCACTAAATATTCTCTCATTTCCTGAGATGAATATTACACAATCAGGAGTCACTGTTTCCTTTTTTCTCCTTCTGTCGTGCCTCCAACAATTTTGGAGTCTGTTCACCAGTTTTAATCCATCCTGAAGGTGAGGTACAAGCCTCAGAAATCCAGGAGCAACTGCCTGTGTAAATCAAAGCTGAGCAGAGAGAAGAAACCTGAATTAGTCCTCCCATCTAGGGAAGGATTTTCTCCAGCACGTATGACATTCCAGGCTATCGGCTGCATGTGCTTTTTCAGCTGGGTGGGATAAGGGAAAGGCTGGGATTATTGGAAATAAGAGCAGGGTCTTTAGGAGACAGGAGTCGCAGGTCTGCTGCTCACATGACTGCTTTTTATTCTCTTATTCCTCCAGCTTTGCCATTTGATGGGTTCAAAATTTGCAGAGGGTAACCTTGAGTAAGTGTCCAAGCCTTTTACACAGCTGTAAGAAATAAAACGAGCTGTATGAAATAAATAAAACTGGCTGAGACTGTTTTTGGAGAGAACTAACTAGAGATAACTCTCTGCAAGTTAAGGCTAAGCCTCAGAGATATTCATTTTTTACCAAAAACCACTTTAAGATGTGTCTGCTGTGAAGGAAGAGGAATTAATGCATGAGGAAGAAGTACAGGAAAAGTTTACGAGGTTGAAAACTCTGTGTCGCTATGGATGTGGTTGCAGGTCTGCAAGACAGTTCATGAATTGAAGCCCCTGAGATAGCTGAGATACAGAAACTGACTGGACATGCCCTCCAGCTGAACCTTAGTCACAAATTGCACCCAGCTTTTGGGGTGATTGAAGCAAATCCGTTCCATTTGTATTGCTGTGGGACAGATGATACATCTAGCTGGTTATCTCTGATGAGGTTCACCTGATTAGATGTGAGTATCTATGGTGTTAGTCTGCATTTGAGATCTACTCAATAGAGTTAGTGGAGTCAAGAGTGGAAATTATATTTTCTAAGGTAGATGTCTGTATTTGATCAAGTGAACACACCCTAATTCCATTGATTTATATTGAATATACTCTCTTCACTGGCTTTGAAGGGAGCCAATGTTCAGACAGCTCAGATATGGGCATATACATTGTAGACACCTGAAGTTAAGCAACACGAATCCCATCCTATGTTTCACTTCACTTAGTAACCTCCTAAGACACTCTGACATGGTCCATTACACACGGTGCCAGGAGAGAGACCTTAAAGTGAGTAAATAATACTGGTTTATCTCAGGGACCATGGAGTGGTGGCCTTAGTGCAGATGAGAAGCAAGTCCAGTCAATCCAAACCACCTCTTGTTGACAGAAAATGGCCAAGTGTACGTGCAGAAGAAGCCCACCATGTACCCACCCTGGAACAGCACTTTCGATGCCCATATCAACAACGGCCGGGTCATGCACATCGTCGTCAAGGACAAAAGTGCCGAAATGGTTTCAGAGACCACGGTGGAACTCAAGGTGCTGGCTGAGAGGTGCAAAAAGAGCAATGGGAAGACGGAGATATGGGTGAGCATCGTTAGCTCCTCTTGCAGGATGTGATGGGGAGGTGCTGTGGGGCAGGGGAGTGGCTTGTGTTCGTGCCAAGCTGTGACTGTAACCAGCAAAGCAGCAGGAACAGGCTGCCTTCCAAGGAATAAGGTTTTGAGTCAACTTGAATATGACTTGAAGGAAAGGCTTCCATGCCTTTTTTTTTTTTTTTTTTTAAAGAACATGGCACATTTATAGTACCTGCTGCTATTATTTTGAAACATATGCCCTCTGTTAACAAGTATTCTGGTTCAGGTGAGCCATACCCACGTACTAATCTTCACTTAGGAAACCTACTTGGGACAAATAGTAATATGAGTGGCTAAATGTGAATTATTTTACGTGCTCTGGGGAAACAGCTTTAAAAAATTAATCTAATATCAAGTAACTGATTCACAGATGCCTAACTTCAGAGTTATGTCAGAGAAACTCCGTTAAAATTGCTGGGAGTATAGCTGAGTAAATTTGAAGTAACGGTCTTCGTAAGGATGCTGAATGTAAGGCTGTGTTCCCTGGTACTTCAAGCAAGAAAGTTCTTGATAATGGTTTTGAACAGGTGGTATTCAGTAGCCATGCTACGAATAACAATAAAGTGGAGACATTTTGGAGAGAAACTGATTTCCTGGATTGTTTGTGTTTTATTTCTCATGCCAGTTCTCAGGCTAAACTCTTTGGATTAAGCAGAGAGTAGAAAAGTCAAAAAGGCCTTAATTGCTTAACAGACCTAACAGCAAGATTTGGTAGAGATTTGCACATTTAACAATTAACTTGGAAGGAATTGAGATACTTGGGGATGGAGTTGAAAACCAAAAGGTTCTGCTCAGCATCACTCCAGCCGCAGACTTCAAAGCCACTGTAGCCTGGTGAGGAGGAGAGGGGACATGTAGGCTGGGGTACTGCTTGCTTGCAGCAAGAGTAACAGACCTGAGGTCAAGTGGAGTTGGGAGACCTTGGTCCTGTTGTGTCCCAGCCTGGTAGAGACTCCTGAGATCTCCTCTTCACTCACTCACCAGTACAAGTCATGACCTAGGGAGAGTGGTCCCAGATATCCCACCCTGCAAGGGTCATGAGGGGAGAGAATAAAATTTTTCTCACTTTTCTGTGCAAGGGCACTGTTTCACCTGGAAGGTGGAGAGGTGACCTTGCTCAGGCTGTGCTGGAAGTGGATGGGGAAGGCAGTTTTGTGGTTCCCAGGCTGAAGAAATCCTTGAATGTAGGTCCTCTTATTCCTAGGCAAATGGATCCAGATTTACAAAGGCACCTATGGACAGAGGTTCAGATAGGTGGGAATTTGCAGGTCCAGTGGGAAGGCCCAAAAAATGCCCCATTGCAAGATCCACTGGGAATGACAAGTTGTCTCTGTAGATAATGCTGGTCCTGAGCTGATGTCTAAAAACCTGCCTGCAGCTTCTGTGGTTTAGTCACATTTATCTCTTCTATCCTGCCACTCTGAGAGTTTGATAACAAATGAGCCTCTTTTCTCTATAGTTGCTCCTACCCTGCCTTGTTGCCCCAGATGGGTATAAGTAACCCCAAAATTAGTGTTCATTGGCACTCATCAGTTCCCACTAGAAAAAGGAGATAGCTTGAGCCATCTGAAATGATTGTTGCTTCTTTGAATGACTGTTTAATGATTGCAGCGGTCTTTTTTTCTTGTTTTTCACTTATCTCAACCAGCTAGAACTGAAACCTCAAGGGCGAATGCTGATGAATGCAAGATACTTCCTGGAAATAAGTGGCAAGTGATTTTGTTTGTTAATTGATAGATGTGATTTCTGGTTATGTGGGGCGGACTGGTGTCTTCACTGAAAGCAGAGCCTATGTTCTTACTGATTTATTCATAGGAACTACTGTAACAACTTGAAATGAACACTCCAGAAAAGCAATTTTTATTTTATGGTGGAGGTGAAGATTGACTGTTCTGTGATTTGCAAGATTTTTGGCTGTTTTGCCACTAAAATGGTAGATTTTCTCATTACACCAAGTAAGACAGAATAGATACATAAGGAGGCAGCTCCCTCTGAAATAATTCTACTTGTGTGTAAGCATGTAACGTGTGCCTTGGTATGCATTACAGCGCAGACGTAAGGCTGGGATACAATTTACAGTTGACAACACCTAGGTATTCCAATATCTAAGTGTTAGTTGGGCTTTTAAGATCAAGAGCAATCTAGGCAAAACAGGAAAAGGACCTAGACAGTGACTGATCTCATCAAATGCAGGTTTCTGCTGCAAGGTGAGCTGAGTCATTCACTGGGCTCCATTGCCTGCTCCAGCTGGACCTCCAGGGACGTGGCAGCAGCTTAGTCACCCTGGACAGGGGACACACCATGATTGAGGTGTCTTCACCAGGAACCAAATCCCACTAGGAGTTTGATGTCCACGCGAAATGCATTTTGCTTTGTTGGCAAAAAATGGTTTGCAATCCAAATGCCCAGTCTCATTCTCCTGTCTTTGATGACAAAATTCTCGCTCCCTCAAATGTGGGATGATGTTGTAGATATCTACAAGGACCTTCCATTTATAGAAGTACTGAAAGCAGGCAATAGCATGTCCGTACTGATATTTTCTTCATCCATTCCTACCTTTAACATAGAATAGACTATTGTTGCCTCCTCGTATTTGTAAGATATAAGAGAGGCTGAAGCATAGAAAGTACAAGTTCTGATTGTATTACAAAAAGCAAGATCAGCATCAGATCACACGGAGGCCCAGTTTCCACCGAATACCTATGTAACTTGCTGTGTAATGCATGAGTAAAACAAAATAGAGATGGAGTGTGAGATATTGTGTCTCGATTTGTAGACACGTGCCCATGTGTATGTGCATGCGTAGTCAGAATTGGTTTGTTTGCTGTTCTGAAAAGTTTAAAGATGAACTGTGAATAATGGCATGGACACAGCAAAGAGCAAAGCAGAGCATATGCAGATATGTGTCTGAGTGCATATATAGATAATTATTATTTTTTATATAATTTCATCTTTTCTAGGGCATGGTTCTTCAGTGCTATACAAAGTTAGATTTTAAGTTTAACTGTAAAATATCTCTCCTTGGGAAATTTCTGGTCTACGTTTCAAAAGTAGCGTTATGAATATTCAAGGGTTGAGCAGACTCCCAAGTTTAAAGTCATTTTAGTGTTCCTGTACGAATGATAGTTTAAAAAGAAATCCAAACAAGCCTTGTGTGGCTTTCAGAAAATGATATTTCTTAAAAATATTCATTCTTATGAGTGAGTCATCAGCTTCAATCACTTAGTATTTTGGCAGCTGCATTTTCTCAAGGTGCCTGGTCAGGACAGGGTACCCTACTAAATCTACGGTTTCCTTTCTCTCTAGATGCAAAAGACCTGGCTGACTGCGAGACTGAAGGCTTTTTCTCCTTACACCAGCGCAGGGGAGCCATCAAACAGGCCAAAATCCATAATGTCAAGTGTCACGAGTTCACAGCCACCTTCTTTCCCCAACCCACCTTCTGCTCTGTCTGTCATGAATTTGTATGGTAAATGAAAACAGATCTATGCATTTTCCCCAAAATTCCAGCAGGGCTGAACCCTTGGCATCTTACATACAGAGTTATTGTGTCACTTCATGGATGTGGTTCATAGTTGTTATTCCAACTGTGAAAACTCCCTTCCTTTTTTTAGTTTATTTTTTATAAATGTTTTTGTCTTGGACCAAATGCTCAGACATTTCTCATCAGCCCGGTTTGCTATTTGAATATTGTGAAATTCAGAATGTGAATATGTGCTGAAAAGGCTGTGAAAACCACAGAGACTCACTCCACAGTTAGATTGGATGTAGATATTTAGATTAGAAAAGTTCTATAAAGACTGATAAAAGGCAAAGCTCTTTTATTCTGTTTCTTTCATAAATGTTGCTCTCCTTTCTTCTGTGAAGGCTTTCAGAAAATTCAGAATTAATAATTTCTCTATTTATTTCAGGGGTCTGAATAAACAAGGCTATCAATGCAGACGTAAGAAACCTTTTTTTATTTCTTATAATTTTTCACTTGATCTTTTCTTAACGTATTTTTTTATTAACACCATGACACACTTGTTCTTTCAGAATGTAACGCTGCCATTCATAAGAAGTGCATTGATAAAGTAATAGCCAAGTGTACGGGATCAGCAATCAATAGCAGAGAAACAATGGTATGTATTATTATTTGACTACTTTTAAAAATCTTAGACCTCATTCAGATCTTTCCTACTTAACTGTAAAACAACTTCTGAGGAAGCACAAAATGCTACTGAACTAAAAGCTGTGTGATCTGATCTGTGCCCTTTGTTTTTTACATTCCCAGTGGTTTCATTACCTCCTACTTGTGATTTACTCAGATGCAGTTGCTGAATAAGTAGTTGCTGAATCAGAACTGACATTTTTCTAGTGTATGAAGCATAGCTCAGAGGGAAGTCGTGGACATGAGGTGGAGATTTAATGGAGGAAATTCTTCACTATCTGATGTTAAGCAGGACATCACACTGAATTTTCAGAGCAGTACTTTAACATCCCACTCTGTGTTATCTGAGATTTCCAGACAACCAGTGGAAGATCTAGCATCTCCACTATTATTTATTTTATTTTTCTCATATCAGTTTATAATAAACCTTATTTTTTGGTGGGGAAAATGGAACTTTAACTCTTGATAGGGCTATTACCTTTTTACTAATTGTATCTCACAGCTTCTCTTTGCTTCCAGTCCCACTCTGGCTCCTGTTCTCCTTTTACAGTCTTTAGAGATGAGATTCATCTCACCTATCTTCTGACATCTGCAGGGTAGATGTATCCAACTTTGTCATCGCCTTTGACTCCCCATATACTAAAAGAAGAAGAACAGGTTCTTCCAAAGAGCGATTCATAACAACACATGTCGACATCCATTTCGTGATGGGATTAATAATTATCAGAAGTACCCCTGGTTTTCCATTGAGCATTACGGGAGTCTGGGTGTGTAGCTGAGACGCAAGAAGCTATCTGGTCAGACAAATCAATCCTAGGGATTAAATTACCCAGTTTCCACTGAATTGCACAGATACTATATACCAATATTTGGCTTTGTATACCTGAATTATAGTTATAGTTTTTTCTTGGTGGTATACTCAAGGATAAAAGGGCAGTAGACATCCCATCTTCTGTGGTACAAGCCTGGGGACTGTTGGTTTTCCATGCAGAGCTGAGATGTAGAGGGGTGAATTGCCAACCTGGCTTTTCTCTTGTAGTTCCATAAAGAGCGTTTCAAGATTGACATGCCTCACCGCTTCAAAGTCTATAACTACAAGAGCCCGACTTTCTGTGATCACTGTGGCACACTCCTCTGGGGCCTTGCAAGGCAAGGATTGAAGTGTGATGGTGAGTTCCTTGGGTACATGGCATGAGCTGAGCATAGGAGTGGGATGTTGTCTTCAGAGTTGCAATCTAAAGAGACAAATCTCATTTATCATATTTCTCTATGAGACTTGTGTGAGATGGTATCCAAAGTGGTGAAAGAGTGGTCAAGGGGACCATTCTTCAAGGAGAATCATCCTTCAAGGAGGAGGACCACTGCCAGCATATAGAAAGATATGCGGTCCACAAGATTTGAGTCACTTCCCAGAAAGACAAGGAACATCTCAATGCCCACCTTTGATCTCCCAAGATCACTCCTAGTATTGATTTTAATACTCTGTTTTCACTGTCAGACAAACCCAAGACATTTCACCATCTTCATAATCCTATAAAAATGAGAGATCCCATTCTGTAATTATGGTTTATCTTTGAGCTGATAGACTGTGGAGTTGGTAGCTTGTAGCTGCAAAGGCTGATGAATCTAGAAATACAGACTTTTGGCCAGAAGATGTAAAGAAACTTTGTCACCATAAAGAACCAAAAATTAAACTGAGTGCCATCTCATGAAACATAAATGGTGCCCAGGCTTTGAGGTATTTACGTGGCTGATCTTTGCCCTTGACCAACAGCAGCACATGCTCCTGCCCAATCTAATATCAAACCCTTTACAGCCTAACTATCCTCTGTTGTCCTGACACCTCTTGTTCTTCTTTCAGCGTGTAGCATGAACGTCCATCACAAGTGCCAGACAAAAGTCGCAAACCTTTGTGGAGTTAACCAGAAACTAATGGCTGAAGCTCTGGCAATGATAGAGAGCACGCAGCAGGTAAACACTTTTAAGCTATGAGCGACCTGAAGACAGGAGGATCAGTTATTCAGTTTATTTCAGTGCAAGAAATAAGGGCATTGAGTGGAGCACTGTGGGTAACAAGCTCAAAGCACTTCCCTACGCCTACTGGCCACACAGTTCCTGATGCAAGCCAGAATGCTGTTGGCGTTCTTGGCCACCTGGACACACTGCTCACTCATATTCAGCCAGTGTTGACCAACACCCCCAGGTCCTTTTCTGCTGGGCAGCTTTCCAGCCACTCTTCCGCCAGCCTGCAGTCTTGTATGGGGTTGTTGTGATTCAAGGGTGTCTCATCACCCTTGAATGCAGGCAAACTCTTACCTTCTGCAACATCCTGGTACAAGGAGTTCTTCAGAGTGACATTCAGACCCTGATGTCAGGGGTGAGGCTGAAGCATATTCCAGCCTGTAGTATTTTTCCAGATTTCTTTTCAAAGAAGACAATTGGGAAGGAAGTTGTTAATTGAAATGCTATTTGTGTGGATAGCCAGGGACGCAGACCCCTGTGAAAAACAGATCTCTATATTGGCAGTACAACCACCTGTTAACACCCACACACAACTCACAGAAGGCTGTGGATTCCTTTAAGTTACCAAACCCCCAAACTTTAGGTACTGTGATGCTCTTCTCATAAGCAAAGACATCTTCTAGATATTGGCTTGTGTGACAGTCACACTCAAGAGGCAGGAGCGTCTATAAGTTCAGAATATTTGGTTCAAAGATATTTGCTGTTTTCTGTAATCCAGGCTCGCTGTCAGCGTGACACTGAACAGATCTCCAGGGATGGACCTCTTGAAATTGGCTTCCCAGTTCCTGTGAAGGAGGTAACACCACTTCAGGCATTGCCAGTATCTACAACAGGAAAAAAAGGTAGTTTTCCTTAATGATATGGAACAACAGGCTTTGATATTTTTTTGTTTTGTACACAGTTAGGTGGAGGTGACAAGCATGGGGAATTTATTAGCCAGTGAATTTTTCATGCATCTCTCCAGCCTAGAGCAAGACATATCCTTTCTCATCCCAGGTTATCAATACCTTTTCCCAGCCACATCACTCAGGTGTGGCAGATACCCTGGATCCCAGTCTGATTCCTTTCTTCTCTGTAAACCTGCAACTCCCCAGTGCCATCCCAACCTGTGGTGACATGAGACACCAACCACCGCTCATTCATCTAAGCCCTAAACTCTCAACTGACCCAGTACTTCAGTGCAGCTGGTACCTGCACTAGCAATAATGTGTTTATTCCCCTCCTGGAACTTGTAGACTGTAATATCTGGGAACTTTAAAGAGAAACTAAGCTCTAAACAGGAGGCTGGAAGTCCTTCTGATCACCATGGGCAATTCTTTTTCTGATTTCAGATTTTTGAGTAGAGGTTGAGATCTAGTACCTTTGAAAATCATTGACAGGAGCTGATCTAGATGTCACAGCCCTCTGTGCTACAAGAGCAGACATTTAGGAGGGTGAATCAGCATTGATTAACAGACCTTTCACAAAGCTACTAGGGGCTCAGGAGCATGAAATGAAAATTAGTCTCCTAGGGAGATCCCTTGTTTATCTGCTTTGTGCTTGGGTTAGAGAACTCTGAATATTAGGAGCAAAAATGTCACTAGCTTTCATTAGACTCATGTTGCCCATGTACAAGGTCACTTCAAGACTCCACCAGCATCTCCACCAGTCTCCTCCAAGAACTGTACTGTAATTGCAGCAAACACATGATGACACTGACACAGTGTTTTTCCGCCTCCCACAAGCTTTAAAATTCATCTAGCAGAAAAAGAAGAGTACAAGTGGATCAATACTTAAAGCTAGCAAGGACTAGGACAGTAAGTTCTCAGCTCCAACCCTAGCCAAAGGTCAAGCCGAGAGCCCAGGCCCCACCATCATCCACTTTCTCCATTAAAATTAACGCTGCCTTGTGTGGAGATAATGTCCTAGAAACTGAACCTACAGCAAAATGTTGGAGAGCACAAGTTAAAAGCATGGTAGAGCCACATCACATCAGTGCTCTGGGCTTGATACTGTGCAGCACAAGGCTATCAAGTCTCAGAGGCTGGTTTTGGTAACGTCTGAGCTAAGGGGACAATGCCCTTTGGCCCCCATGGGGAAATAAATGATGTCCCCATCTGTGCTTATTTTATTTTCTACAAGTAGAACTGGCTATGCTAATGTGAATCAGAAAACCCCAAATGGTTTCACATCTGGTTTACATGTGGGTCTGTTTGTCTGCTGAGTAGTCTTCTTGCTGTTCAGCAATTTAGGACAGTACAGCAAACGTGTAGGTGAGTGCATGGGATAAATCCAGAAAGGGACAGGATCTCTCAGAAGTTCACCTACATCCAAGCGAACGGAGTATTGAAGAAACTCTGAGTAGTTCCATTCCAGGACAGCTGGAGTGCTTGATCAGAGCTTCACATTCAGGGTAGAGCCCCAGTACAAAAATGCTGTCCCATCTGTTTCACGTGCTAGCTTTGACAAGAGTTTTGAAAAGGCCCTGAAAAAATGGCACCACATCACAACGGCAACAAGCAAGAAGGAACGAAGAAGACCGGTGGCCAGAAATGAAGGATTTAGTCATGTTTTGCTGCCATAAAACAGAAAGACATATGAAGGAGTTTGTAAAGTGGACGTAATGCCACTGAAGAAGGTGGAGTTACACTGGAGTAAAATGTCCTCCAGAGAGAAAGCAATGTGGGAGCAGAGCCAATCTACTTCAGAGATTTGGCCACCACATTTCCATTTATTTGAAATATCCTTTTAAAACCCTAAGCACAATACCTGTAAGTGTTCTGGGGATTTTCTACTTGTTTCCAAGGGTTTATCTGTATGCTTTGATGTGTGTTGCAGAGCCACAGGGCATCTCCTGGGAGACTCCAGTGGAGGGCACGGTGAAGGGGGAGTCTCTAATAGAGTCAGACTTGGGAGGAGAACAGCCCCAGGAGCAGCAAGAGCACCAAGTGCAGCTAAAACTAACCATAGAGGATTTTGTCCTGCACAAGATGCTGGGGAAGGGCAGTTTTGGCAAGGTAAGCATCAGGGGACAGAGATACCACTGCACAGATCTGCATATTGCTCATTATGGCACTAAATAGCGTGTGGTTTGAAGGCCACTTAGGAAAGAACATCTCCAAGAAGAACATCTTCAAAGAACCCTTGCTCTGGTGTAGCTGTGTCTTGAACCTAGTCTTCTCCTTGCTTCAGAGAAAGATCCTCCTTGCCCTTCCCTCTGCCCCATTAGTTGTGGTCTCATGAGTGCCCAGAACAGGAGAGGAAAGCAGCTGAGTAAAGCAGCAAATTCCCCTTCTGTGTGGGTTGGCAGGGCCCAGGCATCCACAGAGAGTTGGTGGGAAAGTTCTCTGTGCTCTCCCCATTCACGCAGCTACTCCTGCCAGCTTAGCTGAGAAAGCTGAGAGGGAGGCAGAAGCATCAGCTGAGAAGCTGAGTGTGGATCCGCTCTCCTCTCTGGAGCAGCAGGTCTCCAGCTGGGAACACTAACTGCTCTTTCCCAGCTCCGATCTGTGCTGGAGCGTAAAGCGAATTTTGCAAGAGCCAAGAATTTGTGCTTCTGAAACAAGAACCACCTGTTTTCAGCAGATTCATTAATCTTGATGAATTGAGGATTGTTCTTCCTTCTTGCAGATGTCCCCTGGAAGGGGGCTTGTGTTATTCAGTGCCAGTGCAGAGCTACATGAAGCAATTTCAGAGGAACTCACCATTGTGTTTTCACAGCCAATAAGAAGAAAGAGTATCATTATGTATTGTGCTGTTCAGATCCCGAACCTTTCCAAGGTGGAAACTGTGCCTTAGAGAAGGGCTGCTTTTTGCCTGCTAAGTGAGCTGGAGAAATTGCTGCAGCCAGTTCTTAAACTGATGAAATATTTGCTGTGTTGGCTTTCCATATTTGAAAACATTTTGCATGTCTACACTTTGCCTGGGAAGCAGAGCTGAGTTAAAGCTCAGCCAAAATACCCCAAACTCCCAGACTAACCTGGACTCAAGAGCATAGCTGTCATAGCAACATTTACATTGGAAGGAAGGGACCTCTGGAGGTCATCTAATCCAACCTGCTGCACAAAACGGGTCTAATCAGATGAGGTTGATCAGGGGCTTTTCTAGTCAAGTCTTGAATACTTGGAAGCGGATTCTGTACCCTGCTTCAGCCCCCTGTGTTAACACGGATCTCCAAACTTGCAAACATCTGCATGTCTCTGCAGATGTGGGTGTGCAGAGGACGGGCTATTTCACGCCCTTCTGCAACAAACATCACCCACAAGTTTCCTGTGTAGGTGCTGGTCCTGGTGCCCTTATTTGCTTGGAGTGAGATTCACTTCCCCAAAGAAGGGATAGGGCGAGCAGATCTCAGTGCCTGAGGGGTCTCTCCACCCTGTGTGGACCAGGCAGGTTGAGGGCCAGACCTTTGAGGAAGGGACCCTCTACATGCAGTCTAGTATTGCCTTCCTGCACCTCAGAAGTCACAGCAAAAGTCACAAATATACTGCGTTCCCCAGTTTCCCCAGGAGAGCAGTGCCCTGCATAATAAACAGGGGTAAAAATGGTGCTTGCAGCATCTGCACTGTTAGCATTTCTGGCCATTCACCGCAGAGACAGAGGGAGGCTCTAAGCTCTACTCTCTGTCTAGCGCTACAAAGTGAAATGCAGCAGTGGCCAAAAGGGTAAATAAAACTTTTGTCAGGGCTAAAACATGTCTGAGCTTAACTAGTGTCTGGTAGAGACAGTAACTAGTGTCTGGTAGAGAACTTCAAAGACCTCTTTGATGAATCTTACATGTTTATTCGGTCTATGGGAAACAGTGTTGACAGGCTGTTAACATGAAGATCAGGACTGGCACTGCCTTCCAGGGGAGACTTCTTTGCTCTACGATCTCTTGAAAACTCTTCTGCTGCTCCATGGCTCAGTTTTCCTGCCCGTAAGAATAGATAAAGGTCCTAACTCCCATGGGATGTGCTTTGCTCTTCTCAGAGAAGTCCTGCAGAAGCACAGAGGACCCAGCCTATCTGCTCAGGCCTTCTGCTAAGTGGGAGGAAGGGGAGAAAGACACATCTGATATAGATCGGTCTAACTACTGGTGGACATCATTTTACACCTGCTGAGGATCTGCTGCAGGGTATTTGCATTTCGCATGTTGACAAAGCAAAATTCTATGTTTTGTTATTTAAAGTCAGAAAACAGGAAATGTATCTCGAGCATTTGCATAAAGATGGTTTCTGTTGTCAGAAATGTTTGACTTTCTGACATGCCCTGTCCACACAGGCATGTAGCCCCTGCTCTTGTGATCACCAAGACCTTCTCATCCTTCCCCAGGGTTCAGCTCCATAAAACTATTCTGGGTGCAGGGAACAAACTCAAAGTCTACAAAGTCTTAGTGGCAGAACTGGGCCTTCAACATAATTTTTTTTTAAGGTCTGCCCTAGTGAATTCCCCAGAGCTCAGCTTCCATCCTTGCATGACTGTGCTGCCAGCTCTGAGTGAAGACCATCACTCTTTCTGAGCTACTCTTTCCACCCTAGGTGTTCCTTGCCGAGCTGAAGAGCACAGACCAGTATTTTGCTGTGAAAGCCCTCAAGAAGGATGTGGTGCTGATGGATGATGATGTTGAATGTACAATGGTGGAGAAGAGAGTCCTCTCCTTAGCTTGGGAGCACCCATTCCTGACTCACGTCTTCTGTACGTTCCAGACCAAGGTAAGATAAGGATCTGTCACCTTCCTCCATGCACTGAGGATGCTTTCCTAAAATACAGATACTTGGTGAAGTGTTTGAGTCTGCCAAATGTTAGGGAATAGCTTGGACATGAAGTGGTGCTAAGGGAAGGGGCCTTCAGGTCAAACACCTGGGAAGTGGCTCCAGAAATTTCATCTGCCTTCTCCAGGTTAGCCTGAGAGTGGTCTGGGACATGAGGATTATGGCATCCAAGACTGACTGAGGTAGCTATGCAGAGACCTGCTATTAAAATCTGCATCCTGGTACCCTGGGCTGAGGACGTGCAAAGGCCATCACCACAGCCAGGGTGCAGATGTGCCCGCACTGGTGCTATCTGAACCTCTTGGACCATGAAGCAGTGCACTGCAGCAGCTAGCCTGGATCAGAGCTAACTCAAGAAACTCTGATTATGGAGAATAAACATGCTGTCACTCACTTTGGGAATGTTCTTTGCCCCCAGTTACTCTTAAATTGCATCAGACTCTTCCTAATTCATGGAGGACCACTGGTGGCGAAGACTGCAGTTCAGGGGGACAGCAGGAAGCATCTTCACCTGAAATCTCTCTTAGGACTCCAAACCAAAAATGAAGTGACATTTTAGTAATGTGCATGTCTTCATGGCCCTACATGGCAGCAAACCACAGATTAGCTTTCCAGAGCCTTTTCTCCAGCCACAACCAATCATCTTAATGCTATAGCACAGAAAAAAAAATTATGGAAGAAAATTTGAGAGGTTGTCTTGTTTCCCCAACCTACTCAAACCACTCCTGAGAGATGTTTATTGCCCCTGAGCTCAAATTCAGAGCAGCATCACTCTCATAAGGCTGCTTGTTCAGGGGTTTGGTAGGATGCTCCCAGTCTCCATTTAATCCCAGGATTTAGTGGTACAAAATACCGCTCAGTGTGAGGTTAGGAACGGCTCAGCAAGAGGCTTGCTACTTCTGCAGAGTCAGGAGAAACAAATATAACCTCTTCGGTATATCCCAGTCACCCCTGGGACGCAGCACCTGTTCAAATGCAGATTAAATTTGTCATAGGGAATGTCTGGGAACAGCAGTAGGAGATGTGACACGGAGCCCAGGCATTCGTGTTTAACCCCTTCAGAACTGTCAGTGAGGCCAGCATGTCCTGGGAATGGATCCTTTCCTGGAGAGGAAAGGAATTAATTCCCCCTTTTTTTTTTTTTTTTTGAGATAGATTTCAGAGGAAAATACAAACGATGCAACTCCAAAAGCAAAGAAAATCAAGATTTAATTAAAAAGGCAAAATATTCACAACAGTCACAGCTCTACAAGGGAGCTTATGCTCCAGGGAGAGCTGCTTGTGCTGCCTGTAACACCAGGTGCCCAAGGGGATGTTGACTGATGCTGTGCAGCAGCAGAACTGTCTTGTCTGTGGTCCAGCCCTGGTCCAATCCTGGTCTGGAAGCTGGAGGACAAGTTTGGGATGAATACAGCAGTGGCAGCCTGCAGCTCTGGTTTCAGGCAGAAAAATACACGAGTGCCAGGCTCAAAAACCCAACTACGCTCTTCCTACACCGTCTTACAATATAGCCCTCTTGACATGTAGAAAGCATCTCCATCCCTCTAATCCCAAGCCAACATTGCCACTTTAAAGTTGTTTGGTCTCTCCATTTTGCCCTCAAGTGCACAGACACAGAAGCTGGAAGGTGGCTGCCCAGGCCAAAGCCACTGTGCCATGGTTGGTTTCTAGTTTATGTTTTTCTCCTCTGACCTTTGCAAGCCAAGCAGCAATCACTCAATGTGTGAAAGTCATTCAGAGCAGGAGAGCTGCGACGAGCCATGGAGGGTCTTTCACGGCTCCAAGGACAGAGTGGTTCAGTCATAATATCTTCTGGAGCAATCATTTTAGGAGCCAGGGCGTTGCTGTGTAGTCCCTCTCTGGACTTCAATATTGAAAACTTGAATTTTCAGTTGAAAAATTGATTTTTTTTTTGAAGGCATCACTGGATAGATAAGTAATTTCAGACAGAAATGCACATGTCAATGCCTTTCTGAATCTCTAATGCTTTGGCTTGCAAGGTTTCTGAGATGCTTCAGCTACTGAATGCCTCTGTAAAGGACACTAAAACCAGGAATATTCCTACGCTGAAAAAAGAACCTCAGTAGTCCCCATGTCTCCAGAGGGGGAAAAAAAAAAAAAAAGTCGTATCATCTGTTGACAGTTTTTTGAGCTCTGGGATGAGTTTCTTCCTGGCCTCAACCCAGGTAATCAGTGAATGCTGAAATGCATAAAGCTTGACAGCCCTTCAGACAGGTTTTTGTAGGCACCAGGCGCCTAATGCTCCTTTTTATTCCTGCGGAGGCTGAACGATCAGTGCTTTTGAAACTCAGAATACTTGTCATGTTTTGCTACGTGAGAATAAATTCAAACGCATGGGTTTTTTTTTTTTTCCCCAATCTGTTTTTGAACTTGACTGTTTTATTTTACTGCAGTAATCTTTGTATACAGATATTCAGCTGACATAATTATATGGTGTGAATTTTAACAACAAACTCAGAGAGCTATTCTGGTTTATTAGATATAAGGGGACACTGTTATGTTAAAGAGGAGGAAAAACATGTTTATAATTCTGTGAAATCCCAAAATTAGTAATGCCAAAACAATGACTAGGATTCCAGTGCTTATGTTTTATTCTTCTTTTTGCGTTTCACTGATCTTCTGTGATAAAAATAGGTTTTCTCTTTTTGAAAGTCACTTTTGTTTCTAACTGTTTCTTTACTTCACTGACCAAGGTTTTATTCACACCCTTTACCTAAATGCAAATTGAATCTTCAGGCATTTTGGCTTCTGGTACAAAAAAATAGCAACACAGAAGACTATCTCAACCCAAAAGAGAAATAATCTTTATTGCGATTTAAAAGTGAATGTTACAGAGACATTTATTTTCTGCCTTACTAATCTGTTCTATCTTTTAAAAGTCCTTGTGGTGAGCCATTTTCACATACTCTGTTGTTTTAATGTGCTTAATTCTGACTTTAAAATCTCTTACATTGGCAGGAAGGAGAAAAGAATTGTAAATAAGGAGTGTGATCCTAATTTAAAAATTCATAGGCTCTGAAGTGTTTTCCATTAGTATTTTCAGGAAATTTCTTATCAAAATGTTTCCTTGGAGGAAACTGCAATGCTTGCAAAATTTTCAAAGGGCAATTTCAGTTTTTTTCTATCTTTGTCTTACCCTTGGAGGGACAGCGCTGAACTATTTGACCTGAGTCAGAGCGTGTGGGTTGGCACATGCGCATTTCACGGCCGTTCAGGGTTCAGCTCCATTGCTTGGCTGTGTCATAAACTCTCTGAGCAGCCCTGGATCAGGCCCACATGCCCTCCCCAGGCCATGCAGGATCTTCTCTGACCACATGATGCTGATGCATTGCAGGAGAAGTCATCTTGCAGGGAGGTGAGGTTCCAAAACTTGACTTCCAGTACTGCTGAACCACTAAAGCACAACAAAATATTGGATGGACTGAAGTAAAAGTGTAAAAAAAAAAAAAAAATCTTGGTCACAAGATGAGATGTCCTGTGAGGTCAGACCACTTATCTTTGTAGCCAGCATCTTGTTTTTGGCATTGACCAGGAATTAAGGCTAAAGAAGAGAGTACAGGGCGATGCAGTGATTTTTCCCTCGTACAAACCATCCCATGCCTTCGTGTTCAGCCATTTGGGAGACATGATCTTGAAGCTACATGGTTTCTAGGTCTCCATCCTCCTAGGATTTTTGGGAGGATAACTCAGATTGGAAACATCTCATTCAAGGGTAGCTGGCCAAATTTGAACCAGCTGATGGGAAAGCTGGGGAAGAATTGGGAAGTTTAGGGAGGCTTTGAGGATCTTCCAGCGTGCTCCAAGCAGCACACTGGAAAATTGGCAAGGTCTCATTCAATCCTGGACAAAATTTCAATGTGGTTCAGTAGAAATAACAGCATCTCAGCAGAGCTTTGAGATTTCAACAAGGTTCTGCCAGAAAAGGTGTGAGCAGCTGTAATTGTAACGTCAAATATATGAAGCCTTTACAAGACACTTCTAGGTGGTGTCAGCCCATGTGGTGAGAACAGGTGGAGTGTGTTGGCAAGGAAAAGAGGGGGCCAGCTTACAAGCATTTTTTTTTAAGCAATAGATGTTTGACATATTAAATATACATATTCTAATTGCCCTCCTATTGTCCAGCTCTGATGAAAATTGGCCCAAATGCATTCAGCTTTGCCTGAGATTTCTGAAAGCCTGCAATGTATCTCTTCAGCTCTTTCTCCTGAAAAAAACCCTGACTTCTTAAACTGAAAACATTACTTTCCTTCCCCTATTTTTCAGCTGATAAAATATTTATATTTCATAAATTTGGGTACTTTTTGTTTAGTTTTTGGTTTGGTGATTTTTTTTTCATCTCCAAATTTTCACAAAAGTTTTTATCAAGCCTCGAGAAAATCTCTTTCTGCGATCCCACCCAATCCCGACAGGAAAAGCCACTTTCTCTTGCATGACAGGGCTGATAGTAACTCAATTTACCACAGTAAGTGATGGACTCTGCCTGCTGTGAAGAAAGGCCCTGGGATCCCAGAACTCAAGTGAAAGGAGCTATTGCAAGCCATGTCTACACCTTTATATATACATACGTATTTTTATACATGTGTATAAATATATTCATATGCTTTGTGCTAAGTAATAGTAGTACAAAGCTAAACATTCCAAATGAGCAGTTTAACATGCAGTCAAAAATGCTGACAGTGCAAAGATTAGAACAAAAAATACGTCACGAGATCAGGGATCAGACTGAATTATTTGACAGCTGAAAGAAATGCTGCCATCTCCAGAAGATAGACTGATACTACACAAGAGAGATTTTTAAAAAGTATTTAGACCAGAGAACAAAACTAAACATGGAGATGTGTTAATCTGTAACAATTTGGCTTTGCTGGTCCCCAAATGGTGCAAATGGCAATATTAATACCTCCTATGGTCACCTGCTAGCAAGGGCACAAGCATTGCTTTCTTTCCCACTGGATGGGATGCTGTGATGGGACTGCAACGCTCGGTGGGTGATATGGTGGAGAAGGCCTTTGGCTCCCATCTCTTCCATGAAATAAAATAGCTTCAAAGCATGGATGAGCATCCAGTCTGGTTCAGCTCAGCTGCATGAAAATGTCAGATACGGATCAGCTGCAGGAATTGCACAGCGTCAGACCTTTCTCTTAGCAAGGGCCAACTGCATTCAGTGGGCATGCAGTAGGGTTAGGTCACTTAATACGCGCTGAGGAGCCTTCTCCATGGGGAGAGACTTACTACGGTAACTGCTCTAAGTAAGGGTAAAGCCACGCTGTCCCGCAGTACGCAGTATTAATTATTCCAATATTCATCCTCCTGGAACCCCTGGAAAGAAGAATTTTTGCTTTTCAGTAAATGGTGTTAAATTTTGTGTTTGTATGTATGCAAGTGCTTTCAAATGCAAAGAAATCGAAATCTGAAAATCTTTGAGGAAAAGGGCTCTGGAAGGCTTCCAGCTGGTTTGAGGATTTTAGGAGCCTGTTATAGGATGTACCTTCAAAAGATCAGTTTAAATGCTGCCTGCTTTATACTCATTGTTTATAAAGTTGAAAGCATCTCTGATAGAGGGTATTCATTCTCAGAGCAGTTGCATGCAGAACAGAAGCAGGTGGGGTTAACTCCATCCCTGCCGTGTCCCGGAGAGACGGAGAGAGCAGGTGGCTCTGCAGAGGGGAGCTCAGCTCAGCAGAGGCACGGAGAGGCTGTTGGGGCAAGAAATGGTGTTCTTGGAGTAATCAAGTCTTTCAGCACCTGGCAGCATTGAGTCAACCAGGGAACCTTGTTGTTTTGTGTGCAGGATGCACACCCCTGTGCGTCTAACTGCGTCTAACTGTGTGTTGCAAACACATCCTCCCTGCCATTCTGATTCTTTAACCTCTAGCACACTCTTGAATTTTTTGTGGTTTCAAGCATGGGTTTTGCCACTTCCCATTTTTTATGTGTTCTACAGCTCTGTAGATCTCAGGCTTAGGAAGCTGTCTCAAATAATTTGTTGCAGTTTGCACTGCTTAATTATCTCTTGCTGCTCATAATGACATACTTAGTGTTGATCTCAAGCAATTTTTCTCCATGCACCATTCCAGACAACTGACTTTCGTAAGAAGCAAGAGGATCTTCCAAGTCTCAGAGCAGAAAAGTCAGAGTGATGACATCTTTCTTTTCAACAGCATTTTTGTACCGCTCCGTAGACCATAAACTTCAGTATTAATCATGCCTAAGTCAAGTTTGTAGTCTTCAGCTTTGGCGCTTTAGACAGCTCAGCAATGGAATTTATATAATTATATTTGGATGCTAATTAATCTGAGAGGTTGTCCACCCTTTTTTTTCCCTTGGATGGCAGAAGGATGCTGCCAAAGTCCCCAGTTTCAAGTCAGAGCCCCCAGTTCAATTAAACAGGCACATCAGGTGGTTGCTCAAATCTGTGAGCAAGCAGAGCATGACTGCTTGTTCCACTGAACATGGACTTAATGTTATGCTTAAAAATGTGTGATGAGGTCTAGCCAAACTCAGTGGACTTTCCAGGGAAATCCAGGTGTTTTCTCCTTCCCAGTCCACTGAAGACGAGTTTGACTCATTTGAAGACCCATGAGGTTTCTTCTGTCCCAGTGTGATACATGTGGCTGCCGGTCTGCTGTAGGCTAAACCTCATCACCTCCTTGTGTACCTTCACCAAGAGCATCTGTTCAAGTGTTTTCCCGAACAGGCTCCTGAGCCCCCATCACTTCCAAGATTTATTCATTTCTGTACTAAATTGCCTGTCTCCATTTGGCCTTATTACTCACTTCAACTGACTTATGTGCAGGGACCTTTACAGGTGCAAGGTCTTCAAACTGAAAACATGAATTTGGTTTACTGGCAAAATTTGTGTTCTTTCCCTGGGAGGCCAGATCTGGCCCTCTGCTTGTTGGATGGCAGGTGGGGTTTCCAGACAGACGTCCATTTAAATAAGAGTACTGTAATTAAAAGGATCTGGCTAAAGAAATTGCGCAAATTAGACCAGACAGCTGTTATTTGAAAGGAACAAACATTGCTGGTTTTTTAAAATAGCCAGCTCTTGGCTTGCTGCCAGAGATGCTTACATTACATCTTATGGATAAAAATCTTCCTTCAACTGTTAAAAATATAAGTGAAAATAATTCTGTTTCCTCCAAAAATAAATTGTGGTGGTCAATAGGCAACAAAGGGAAGATATTAATAAGCTTTAGCATAGTCTGGAGATGACTAACTTCAGATACATACAGAATGGAGAGAGGCTTTTGAGAAAAAAAAAAATTGCTGCATGCATTTTGTTTTATTCATGCATTTATGCACCGAAGTGGAGATTCCTGAAACAGAAGTTTAAACTGGGAGTGTAACTCATTGCACAGATACTCTTCTTCCAGAAAAAGGTGCCCCTCCTTCTTTGTAGGTGCAATTCAATGTGGAAGGGATTGGTCTGAATCAGCCCCCAGCTGCTGCGGGGGGCTGGTGGTGGAGTTATGGCTGATGAAGCAGCGAGGGGATCAGTGTGGCGTACATCAAGGAATGAAAAGGAAACCTTAGTGATCAGTTCTGCTCTTTATTCCACACAGAGATTCCCCTCATCATTTCTATGTACCAGGAGGAGAGCTTCCTACCGCCTTGGTAGAACAGCTGATGGTTGCATGCAGCTGGGGAAAAGGAGCGGATCTTTTTCCAGGCTTCTCTGACATGCAAGCACTCAGTGGACATCCAGAAATATGATTAATTTATTAATCTTCCCACTAGCAAGTTACATCTTGCCTTGTTTAATGGAACAGCTTTCAGGCTTAAAATCAAGCGTGCACTTAAAACAAATTGCTGCATCTGACCAGTGTCTCTGACAACTTGAAAAAGTCAGACCCATGTGCCTCCGTAAAAGATGTGCAGGAATGCAAGTAACACCGGCCTGAGATCACTCCGCTGGATGGATAGTGCCTTGGGCTGGGGACCAGAAGAAGCCTCTTCTGACTCTTCCACCAGCCCTCCTGGAAGGCTGTCCGTCTATCCTTCTGTTACCCAGGCACTGTAGAGTTACTCATCCTCTTCTAGCTAGCCTTGAGGTCTGCTGGTAAAAATCAACGGTAGCAGCTGGTTATTAAGTGGATTTGCAATGTTTGCTAATGCTGTTTATACAAATCAGAGCAGAAAGAGTGAGTACGGGCTTAGAGAACAAAGAGGAGAAATGAGGAATCTGAAAAAGAAACTGCTGTCTTTCCAAAACCCTCGCTGTAATCTTTTTCTTCCTCATTTCAAGTGCTCTCTGAGTGGGTTGGTTTTTTTCACTTTTATCTTGCTCTTCCCTAACCCTTATTGTCATCTTGTCTCATTCTCTAGGAAAACCTCTTTTTTGTGATGGAATACCTCAATGGAGGAGACCTCATGTTCCACATCCAGAGTTGTCATAAGTTCGACCTTCCCAGAGCAACGTAAGATGTTATCTTTACCTTTTGGCTTGCAGATTCTATACATGGTAGAAGCAAAGGTAGCACCTGGAGACACCAGGGATCTTGATTTTATTCTCAGCTTTGCTAGTGTCCTGTAGAGGAAACCTTGGGCAAATCACTTGACCTCCCTGCAGCTTACTCAGTTGCAAAGTGGGGATAATGCTTGTGCTGGAAACAGAATCACTCTCTATCCCAGCTCTCAGCAAACTGAAAAAAACCAGACATGCAGGTCATCACCCCAACTCAATGATGGACTTGGAGCAAGTAACTTCCTCTCCCTATCCTCTTTCCCTTCCCACAGAAGGCTTTTCAGAGCCCATTCACGCAGTTGATTTCAGTCAGACTTGACCTTGCTTTGCATTCTTGGTCAACCAGGAAAGCTATTTCTGTCTGGAAGCGTTACAGACACTGCTACGTCCTCGTCAGCATTGCGTCTGCCTGCAGACTCATCCTTTCGCCTGCAACCCAGGGGCCTCCTCCCAGCCTGTGACCTGGCTCCTGTATTTTGCACTGACCTCAGCATAGTCCCTCAAACATTTTGTTCAGAGCTGTGAGCTGAGCTGACAGCAGCTTGTCCCTTAGGCTGCCCTGCTCGCTGGATTAGTCCCCTTCTCAGGACTGCAGTCCCTCAGATAGAGAAGGGCTCCAGAGGGACCATTCAATCCAGCTGAGACCTTACCTCTGGAAGTGTCTCTGCTGTCTCTAAAGTGTCCCCAGCGTACCTGAGATCTTCTTTACATGGCCCATGGGTGAGGGTCATTTCATATCAACCTACAGGTGTCTATTATGAATTACAGCAGCCCTGGGGTTGCTCTTTGTTGCACTCATTGAGTTCTTTCTCAGCCCATAATTGGAGGCCCCAGCAATGACATCGTAGACCCAACTTCCACCCCAGATTTACTACCAGCAAAGAAATCCCACAGAGGCATTTTCAGCCATCTGTGGAACCAAATATCTTGTCCTTTACAACACCGGGTGGCATGTAGCCAGACTGCAGGACCTGCTGAAGCTAAAGTTCCCAGTCCAGTTATGAGAGGTGAAGCTGTTGTTTTTTGAAGTAGTGGGATTTTCCTTTTTCCCCTTTAAGGTTCAAGGCGGGGAAAAAGAGACAAAACCTATCAAAAGTGCAAAAGTTAAATTTAAACAACAAATTAATACACCAAGAGAGAATTAAAAATTTATTTAACTTTGATTAAAGTAAATAGAAGAATTAGAATAAATGAAAGTTGCTTTTAATCCTTCTGCAAGCAAAAGGTATTCTGTAAGTCAATATCGAAACCACTATAGGAATTAATTTTGATTTAATAATTTAAAAATCTCAAACCCTAATTTAAATCAGTGTTTAATTTGATTATTTTTTTCAAAAGCATTTGAATGTTCAGAATTAAAGGCCAATGCATGGAAGACTGAGGGAGCAGAGCTGTACAACACCAGAGGAGCATGCCATCCTGAGGTTACGTTCCCTTCTGGGAGAGCACTTCCTTTGCACAATGGTGCTTCAGCCTTATGCTGCCTGTTTGCAGCAGGATGTGGGGTTGTCCTTTAGGCAGAAATGTGTTGAGAACAAAGATCTCAAACTTGAAAAGACTCCAGAAAAAGGCCTGGATTAACTAGCTGCTAGCTAGTTAATATCTTGGATAAAATTTCAAAAGCAAGTCATACATCTGAGCAGTGAAGAGGTCTGTTTGACAAGCCATGGAGACTTGTCTGTGGTCCCCAAACTCAGATGCCCACCTGCCTGTCCCATTGCTGGGACCACCCCACTGCTTGTGCGGCAGCTACTGAACATAGAAAATTACAGCTGCCCTTTTGAGGTCTGAGGCATTAACTGTAATTTGCAGTCTGACGCATCACTGTAACTAACTCATTGATTTACTTTAAACATGTAAATAAGGGAGAGGCAGGAGTTGCGTGATGGTTTTTTGCTCCACAGCTGATCTGGACACATCCTTGGGCACTGAAGGATATGTCCTCGGTGTCAGTTAAATATAAAAATAAATGCAGCTAGCCATGCAGCGTGGCTTCCAAATCCCTGAAGATGAGTAGGCTCCAAATCCCTACCATTTCACAAAGTGGTTTCAGTGGGAGTTGTGCTCCTAGATGTGTGGTATGTTTTTGGGAATCTCACATCATCCATCCATTAGCTGTGTAACCCAGTTACTCATAGCCTTCTGGAGATACTCCAGACCTTCTGGGCACTTAATGAGGTTTTGGCTCCTGCAGAGACAAAGTTTCTCTCTTTTTTAGTCTAGTTGAAAGTACTTGTTGGGAAGCATCCATTCTAACTTCTGCCTTCTGTCACTCAGGTTTTATGCTGCTGAAATCATATGCGGGCTCCAGTTTCTCCATTCCAAAGGCATAATATACAGGTAATTTTACTCTTTAATGTCCAATATGCTGAACCTTTTCTGCTTTCCCTGCAAGCGCTAATGGTAACTGAGAGACTGTTGCTTGGATGTACCTACTGATATTGCATTTCTATGCAGATTTCCTTTTTACGGAATCTGGCTGTTTCATTTTGAGGAGATACTGTAAAAATGGCAGTTTTAAGCCCTTTTTGAGAATCCAGTCCTATTTCAGTCAACATTAAAACAAGCCCTTTGATGCACTTACATTGAGTCATTCATATAGCACCCAGCATAGGCATCCAGTTTAAGCTTTCCATGTAAGAAGGTGAAGCTAGCCATGAGAAATTTGGTGTACCTGCTGTGCTGGTTGCCCTGGAACAGTGGTGACAAGCTCAGCTCGAGTAACAACAGCAGGGAGACAGTGATATAACTTAGCTTTTGGGTTATTAACGGGTGTGCTATGCGCAGTTCCATAGGGAGATGGGATTCATCTTACCTACCATCACGAATCTGAGCTCACCACCCAAGCTATTCTTGCAGTAAGCAGAGAGGAGTGGGATTTTTTGGATTCATCATGCCTGTATTGGAGTGTATATGAGAAGTGCCCACCTCTACCAGCAGGCTCTACAGGGAGCCGATGGGGATGAAGTGGGACACTGCAGGAAGCTGCACTCAGACAGAAGAGTCCTCTCCCAAAGTTACTGGCATGAACTTAGTCCACAATGCATCAAATCTATCAAATCCCGAGGAGGGGATGTCCATTCCAGCTTCTGCTTGACTTCTCTAGTAGCCTCAAAGCTACACACGGGCACTTTGATCTAATATACAAGTGTTGTGCTTTGGACCTATGTAAAAGGATGGAGACAAGAAGGGCTGCAAAAATCAGGCTGCTTTCCCAAGGCTGAAAGGAGGAACTCATCTTCATGGCAAAAATTAGTTACTACATTGCAGTAGTTACTACATTGCAGCATCCTGTAAAAACAGGACGCAAATAGCTTGTTGTAAAGAAATGAGAAAGCTCGCTAAAGCAACGATGTTTGCTGAAACCAAAATGAGCTAATTTCAATGTTTGTCATGTAGTGTGAACATTAGAGCAAATGCTAAAAGTGAATGGCTTGTTTACAATCCGTTCTTCCATTAAAATGCAAGCTTTGATTCATATAAACTCACCTTATTATTCATTATTAGTACTCATGTGGGAGCCATTTGTAGTCTTTATTGACCAATTATGGTGATTGTGCAAACATGAGATCAATATCAATGGCATTAAGCTAACATGATCTCTGCGGTCTCAGCCAGTTTCTAATTCTTGTCCTGGATGGCTGAAGGGAAACATTTTCTGAAGTGCCCAAATCACTTAGCCATGTCTGTCATTTTTACTCAGGCTTCTCAAAAAAAGTTGCTTAAAAATATCTGCAGGACATTGTGAGTGTGTGGCAGGGTTGATAACACTGACATTTTGTTTACAATTCACATTTTTATTTGGTATTGCTACACCAGTGTTATGTCAGGGTTTGGGACACATTTCCTCACAAAAGAAGAGAGATTCTGGAGCCTTGGGAAACATGGGCAAATTGGGATACCTAGACATTGGGTAGCATCATTATAAGAAGAAATATCTCATTCCCAGGAGTCGGTGCAGTATTGCTTTGGGTATCAAGCTTTGAGAGAAAAGACTCAACCAGTCCTACTTCTTTTTTTCATTGAAGACAATGACAATGAGGTCAGTTGAGAATGCTCAGCCATCGGTGTCTCAGTCAGAGCTAACTAAGCACTTAGGAGAGTGAATAGAAATCATTTTTGAAACTGCGTCACTTGCGATGTAGTAAGAATGATTAATCCAGCTGTTCTATCATGCACCCACGTTTCGAAATGTTGGGTTAAATTTTAATGAATGAGCTGAGACGCTTTTGGCAGAAACTCCAATCCCTGGAGCCAGTGAATTTGAGACTCATCAAAATAATGAAAGTGAACTGTAGGTGATGAGGTTTTTGTTTTACTTCGATCTACCAGACGAATAAAAGCAGTGCTGGCAGCTAGGGATTTATCTCAGCGGTGTAACTAAAATACGTCATTCCAGCTGGAAATTGTGACAACATGAGTGTCTGCCACTAGGAAGGCAAATATCTGGGTTGTCTCTGTATTTCTTTTTATTGATGACTCCCACTTTTTTTTTACGCCATATTCTAGCAGCAGCGAACAATTGCCCCATGACAACAATTTAGTGTGTAGACACTACAAGGTCCCTCACGCTGATTGGGATCTGGCTGAAGCAAGACAAGGAGCTTTGCACATAGAGAGGCTGTAATTGTGGGCAATCATCTCAGGAGCATCATGCATTAGAAATTACTTTATTTGAGGGTGTCAAAGCCATTTCTGGGAAAAAAAAAAAAATCAAAACATTGTAAAACTGTTGTCACCACGAGGGTAACTATATAGCAGCCTCGTGGTTAGGACTCTTGCCTGAGAAGTGGAAAATGTGTGTACTGTGAATCAGCAGAGGTTGGAAAAGACCAATTGTATCCTCAGCTGGGGACACAAGCAAATGTTGTGTCTGGGTGTTCTGGGAGCTCCTGAGAAGGGTCAGTGATTGATAGCAAAGGATAGGCAGTGCAGGAGTGTGAGTGCTCTGAGACCAAGTAACCCAAATTCTACCTACATCCCAGATGAAGTGCAGCATCACTGATTCAAACGTCTCCCCGAGTCATTATTTCAATGAAAAGCAAGACTTCTAGGTGGGAGATTTAAAAAATTTAACACAGAAGCTATGACAGCATTCCTTTCTTTGTGCCTTTTCCTTTCTTTCTTTACATGCTTTTCTGCATTTCAGAGGTTGTTCCCAAGTGAGGACCTCTTTGTTCTCCGTCAATGGCTATGATTCATCAGCTCTCTTGCCTTTATTTCCTTTTCTGTGCATTTCTTTTTTCTCTCTCTCTGGGCTCTTTGCTTCCCATGGTAGCTCGGAGCCTGAAATCTCTGACAACATCTTGGCAGCTATGTTTGTAAATCCACAGGAGCTCAGATAGTGCAGTCCAGCAGTGAAAAGGTGGTGGATGTTCTGCTGATGTCTGGGGTTATTTTGACCCTCTGCAAGCCATGCAGGTCTTGTCAGTCCTTACCTCTTCCAACATGTGTGGAGCCTGCACTGGGAGAGAGATCTGGCAGAGGCTTCAGAGGGAGTACTGTGACTCCTAGGGAAGGAGAAAGCCAGCTTTAGTCAATCTCTTCTTCCTCACCTTCTCCAAGTTGTGTTAAGGCAGAAGCACCAGCTGGTGCAAAGCCCTTTTTAACTTCACTATTCTGCATCTTCGGAGGAGGCAGCTTTTAGAAGATGTCTTGGGTAAAGTTTTCTCCAGCAAATGAATCAGTGCTGAGACGAGAGGAAAGAGGAAGAGGGATATTGAAGTCCAAGACAGCAGCTCCTCATTTGACCCTCAGCCTTCCTTTGTAATTGCAACACATAGGCA
>WHYT01017739.1:34218-92288 GCA_009806455.1 Tetrax tetrax | reverse complement strand
TGCTGATGTCTGGGGTTATTTTGACCCTCTGCAAGCCATGCAGGTCTTGTCAGTCCTTACCTCTTCCAACATGTGTGGAGCCTGCACTGGGAGAGAGATCTGGCAGAGGCTTCAGAGGGAGTACTGTGACTCCTAGGGAAGGAGAAAGCCAGCTTTAGTCAATCTCTTCTTCCTCACCTTCTCCAAGTTGTGTTAAGGCAGAAGCACCAGCTGGTGCAAAGCCCTTTTTAACTTCACTATTCTGCATCTTCGGAGGAGGCAGCTTTTAGAAGATGTCTTGGGTAAAGTTTTCTCCAGCAAATGAATCAGTGCTGAGACGAGAGGAAAGAGGAAGAGGGATATTGAAGTCCAAGACAGCAGCTCCTCATTTGACCCTCAGCCTTCCTTTGTAATTGCAACACATAGGCATTACATAGAGGCAGATAGCAAGTTTATAAATGTAACCTGCTAAAATAACGTGTGTGGCTCTATAAGATGGTAAAGGAAGGGTTTCCTTCTCTTCCTTCACAGAGACTTGAAGCTAGACAACGTCCTCCTGGACAATGAGGGACACATCAAAATTGCTGATTTTGGGATGTGCAAGGAGAACATGTTTGGAGACGCGAAGACAAGTACTTTCTGTGGGACTCCTGACTATATTGCTCCTGAGGTAGGTGTTGGGTCCAGGGAGGTCAGCAAGCTACTGTGGGACAGAGAACGTGTCTTACGACATGTCTGTCAGTCAATGGTGGAGGGTGCAAATAGTAATAACCTGCTTTTGAGCAGTTCCAGGCTTGAAACTCGATTTCTGTTTGACTCAGAGTCTGTGTTGCTGTCTGGCATTGCATATTTTTGTGGCTAATTCATTTTTTTTTGTGCAAATGGGCCTAGAAAGTAGTGACTAGCTTAACAAAGAAACTCCATGCTTAATATGGAAATCTGTTTTAGGCCATGATGGAAGAAGTTCCAAGAGGTAGATCCTGCAATTCCAGGACAGAAACAGCAAGAGGAATGGGAAGCATGTTCCCTAGCTAGGTGACAGTAGGCTTCCATGGCTGTACAGACTCCTTGATAGCTAGTAGGGAACTATGGGCACTTCTAGGTGATGATGTTCATCACAGCCTAAGAGTGAAAATAGACAAAGGTGGGACAAAAAGCCCACCTGGAGTTGATTCTCCCTACTTATTTATTAACCATCTTTTAGATAGAGAAGAGAGGCCGGATCCATGATAAAGCAGAGATTGGGGTACAGCTTCCCTCTGGGATGTGCTCTGATGCTTGAATAGGGCTGGCACCCATAAACTTGGACTTCTCTCTTACTCAGACAGATTCTTAGCTGGCTGCAAACACAGCCTGTATCACGAGCACCCTCCCAGAGCTGAAGAAGGCACTATATGCTCTGAAAAGGCTCTGCCATCAGAGGCATGACCTTAAAACTGAGCACAGGCTTGAAGGTTTGTCTAAATAGAAAACAACCAATAGCTACTTGTAAAAGGGACTGAGATGCTTGGAGACATAAACATGAGAGTGGTCATATATCCTGATTTTTTCCCTCTAAATGATGGCAGTCAGAGGAGAGGTGTTGCTGTCTGGAGGACAGCTGGGGCCCCATCTGCTAACTCTAGGCTCTGGACCACCTGCTTCTCTGCTTTGGCTGTGCGCAATGCCAGAGAACCTCATGTCACTGCACAAATCCATCCCTGGAGGACATGCCTCCACAAGTTGCCTCCTGGTAAAGGAGTCTCTAAAACTAGAGATAATGGAGTTGTACCCTGGCCAGACTGTGCTTGAGCTAACAAGGGCAAGGCAGAGCTTGTAGCTTCTGTTAAGGTCTTGCTCTGTCTCTTTGACTCAGAAAGGCTGGGGTTTGCATGGAGATGGTCTTCAAGCTCCATGCAAAAACACACCAACAGTTCCTCTTCTCCTTCTGCAGTTAAAATCTACTGATACTTGGTGGAGAAAAACTGAACTTGACCTCCACATGCCCACACAATAAAACTGAGTGGTCACAGACATCAGACTCCATCTTGCCCATAGCGAGATCCTTTGCCCTTCCTCTTATTTCTTTCAATTTTTCCCAGACAAAAACTTGTTCTCTTTTTTTTTTTCCTAATAAATTTAGATATTTTGGATTAAATCACTCCAGAAAAGAGAAAGCTCCCTTACCTCCATGACTTCACACAATGACAGATTTTACTATGGAGAGGCTTTGACTAATTAGGTGGCAAATTTGGGCCAAAAAAAAACATTTTTCAGCTCAGAAAAGAACCTACAAGTCACCCATGCATCATGTCCAACATCACTCTGAAATTCATTTATTTGCCTTTCAAGATCCCATTTCCTCATTTTAGTGTTTTCATGATGAATATTGTTACTTTCTAAATAGCTTTTAAAGCTTTTACTTTTTTCCCTTCCACTATAATTCACTGATCTTTTGATGTGCACCAAAGGCTCAATTCTGATCTAGGTTACACCACTGCTGACACAAGGGCTGGGCTCTTCTAATCGGTGGATTTGTATTGCCTAAGAGCAGGCGTAACTGTGCTCTGCAATCAAGCTGCAATTGTTTTTTATTCCACTTCAATATGCTTTTATTTTTTAAAAAGTGCTATTTCTGGTCCTAAAAAAAAAAAAAAAAGAGAGCCAAGTGATAATCCATTATCTGATTTTACTTCATAGAAAAGAGAAAGACTAAAATAGCTCAGAGTTTTATTTCTGCACCATCATTTATTTTAGAGATTCAACGAGTGCATATAAAACATTTTATCTCTAAATTGAAAGCACTGCTAGAGTTTACGGATCATCTTTCCCAGAGGTTGGACCACTGGACTTTTTGTCAGTATTTCAATGTGACTGCTAGCACTGTAGTTTGTTACAGATCCAGCACCTTGGCTACAGCTCTGCAAATAAGGGGACTTTGAGTCAGAAGACAGGTAATTTTTTATTTCAAAATATATTTGACCAAAAAAAAAACTTTACCTGAAGTGAAATTTCTGAGTTTGTTTGTTTTTTCCAGAGAATTGCAAAACTAATATATCTTTTCCTTGACTGCCATAAAACATTTAATTTCATTCTCCAGACATTTTATACTTTAAAAGGTAAAGCCTTATCAAAACAGAAGGAAAGGTTGGGGTGATTTTGTTTATAAGTGACTCGGGATAAAAATATTTGGCAGTCTTGCTCTTTCCTTTTTTTGACTATGAGTGAAAAACATTGCATATATTGCCTCTTATATTCAAATAGGTTTTCTATCCTTTTTGCCTCTCCTCTTTTGGCATTTTTGGAGACAACGTATTAGTCATGAACGCTCTACATCATCTTGTGTTTAGACTTCTGATATTAAGGTCCTGCTTTGCTAGGTGCCATAGGTACATTAGAGCAGGATACTCCTCACCTAACGTGAGAAAATTCGTCTAAAAGTGAAGCATCTGATGGCACTTTGTAGTGTTGTAGAAGGGCAAACATCCCAGAAGACAAGTAATCCCTACCTTAGGTGTGTAAGTCAGTTAAATAACTTTTTGAATAGAATAGAATAGAATAGAATAGAATAGAATAGAATAGAATAGAATAGAATAGAATAGAATAGAATAGAATAGAATAGAATAGAATATTTCACTTGAAAGGGACCTACAGTGATCATCTAGTCCAACTGCCTGACCGATTCAGGGTTCACCAAGTTAAAGTATTTTGTTGAGGGCATTGTCCAAATGTCTCTTAACCACTGACAGGCTTGGGGCAACGACCACCTCTCCAGGAACCCTGTTCTGAGATTTGGCCAACCTCTCAGTGAAGAAATGCTTCCTAATGACCAGTCTAAACCCTCCCTGGTGCAGAGACTCTGGATAACTAAATTAATAAGACACGTAACTTCTAGGCAATAAGATCAATCTGGGCCCCAGTGACAATTTACAAGCAATGCAGACAAAGTCAGAAAACAGTGAAGAAGTTGCTCACCTACTTTCACTGTCCTTCAGAGCCTGCAGAAAAAAAAAAAAAGATCACCTCTCTAAACCATTATTTTTCAACTCTCAACAGTTTCATATGTACTGATCTGGAGAGTTGTTTTCACTGGTATTAAGCCATCTCCATGGCCTGTCCTTGATACCTACACCACAGCTATAGTATAGAGGATCACACGTGCAACCAGGCTGTGGTCTCAAGACTAAAGATTGTGCCTTAAAATTAAATATTGCCCTTTCCAGCTCTAAAATCCTGATGAGGATCCTAGACATCATAGTCATCGCAGGTACCTTTACACATCTGTGATGTAAATATATATATATATTAGGAAGTTGTCTAGGCTCCTTGATAACTGAAGGAGACAAATAGGAGGTTGTATTTTACAGCAGCTAGATACTTAGCTGGATATCTAAAACTGAACTAATTCTTTTCCTTGGCTATAAAAGGAGCAAATTATTACTGGTTAGCTCTAGATCTCTCCATAACAGATATTTAAATACAGGTGAGATTAATTTTGCTTCCCAGAGGGGAAGTTTGAGAACTTGGTGGTGTCTAGCCAGGTTTGTAGGGGAAGAAAATGCCACATCCCTTTTTAGGGGAGGTCGTCACTCCAGCTAACACTCCCTGGCCCCCACACACTGGCCTTCACTTTATAACCAACACAGGAAGGCACTGTTGGACTAACTGAGGACAAATTCCTATTCCTCTATCTGTAACTCAGTTGGTCTCAAGAGGACAGATTAGCAACCACTTTATCATGTTTTTCTTGGGGCAGATTTTGCTGTGATAGATTCACATAATTTCCACTGACTGATAGTCCTAAAGTACCCTTACACTGCCACACTTATAATTTTAAAATACAAATTGTGTGAGTTAAATCAATTCCCAAATGCTCTTGTGTAACCATTTATCTTCTTGGAGTTCACAAGCCTGATTTGAACCCTTGGTATAACTTGGAGAGCAGGCAAAAGATGACTTGCCTCACATTTTATGTTTGGCATCTCTCTGGTAGCCAAGGATTTGTTAAAGTAACTTAGGAGTTTACATGCAACCTGTTATCTGTAGTGCAAAGGACTGTGTTGACACCCAAGTGTGCCTGTGACTTGGAGCTCCAGGAATCACAGCCTCTGCACCACCGGCTCGTGCTTCAGGCAGGGGGAAGCACCTCTGCTATCCAACTCAGCGCAAAGCGACTGTTGAGAGGGCAGGGTCTGGTCACCCTTCTGAAGTTAAAATAGTCATGTCAGAAATTTTGCATCTGTCTTTGTCACTCCTCTCTTGGGCAGATATTGCTGGGGCAGAAGTACAACACCTCCGTTGACTGGTGGTCCTTTGGCGTCCTCCTGTATGAGATGCTTATTGGTCAATCTCCTTTCCATGGCCAAGATGAAGAGGAGCTTTTCCAGTCTATTCGTATGGATAACCCATTCTACCCTCGCTGGCTTGACAAGGATGCAAAGGACATTTTGGTGAAGGTAAGAATTACCACACATGAAACAAAAGTCTTTTTGCCAGAACCGTTGTCTTTGATTAGTACATCTTCAGCTGTTGTTCAGAGAAAAAAAAATACTGTGTTAAGAGAAGAAAGAGTCACTTTCGTGTCTGTGGACCTCAAAGCACACCTGACCTAAGTCATAAGGCCACCTTTGTGTCTTCTTTTTCCTGAGCTATGGTGACTGCTCCTTGCATCCAGTAAGTAGGATCATAGGATATCAGATACCAGCAGAGATCAATTTCTTTGCAGAGCAATCCTCTAGGTGCAAGGCATGTTAACTCCTGGAAAATATATTCTGCCAAGCTTCAAACTAACGGTTACAGTGACTTCCGTGGAAATGACGGGTTTGAAGCAGTTCTTGTGCCTTAGAGATATGAGGACACCTGGGTTAGACTGCTTTGATGTTCAGCTTGATTTTCAGTAGAGAGTATTCTGAGTCTTTGTACTGAACTAAAGAGCAGGAAAACAAAGCCTGAGCTGTGTCCTGAAATGGTAGAGCTACTCAAGCTAGTAGCACCATGTTATCTGGATTTTTGGCCCTTTGAATCTCCTACATAGCAATACATAGTGTCCTTTCAGAGTGGAGCACTCTTCTGTTTCCTTGTAATGGGCATCCTCCTCATCTTCTAGTTTCCCTTCCATTAATGTAACAATTTTTTCATTACTCCCTTCTCAGCCCCATGCCATTTAGCATTGTAGCGTTTCTGATTTGGGATGCAAATTATTCTAAAGTTGCAAGGTAAAAATGCAATGAAGTCACAACTGGTCTAACAGGTTACTGCCCCTCAGTCAGGCTTTAAACTGACATTGAACAAGATCTAAACTAAGACATTCTATTTTGCACTAGAGCATGGTGAGAGAGCACGTACAGCGGGTTATAATGGCTCAGCTGATGTGAAGTTACTTGTTCATCACAAGATTTTGGTCATAGTTGACCTACAGTCCCTACCTTGACTTTTGCATTTACAAAGTGACAGAACAACATACAGCATTCAAAATAAAAAAAAAAAAATGGAGAATAGGAGATAATTTTAGCCAATGGGCTGTGTGTAGCAGGGCTCCAATATTTAGGTGTCACTATAAAATTATAATAATGAGAACAATCAAAAGCAATTGTTTGGGAAAGCATATTATAGCAGACTGAGATTTTGAATGTCTATTTCTGGGACATGCACTGCCACCTTTCTGCACAAACAACCTGTACTTCTGTCAGGATTAGAGATAGTAATCATCTTTATACCAATCAATAAACTTCCTTACTTAGGAAAGACATTTTCTCCTTTATGGCCTATTCTCATTGCCAGTGACTCTGGGTAGTTATTTATTCCACCCTGCTCTAGCTTTTACCTACTTTCATCAGAATTGGTGGGACTGTCCTAATGAATATACTGTTATTGACAAAAGACTAAGATATTTATCTTTCTTCAACACTCCAGCTTTTTGTGAGAGAACCTGAGAGGAGACTAGGAGCAAGAGGGAACATTCGCCAGCATGCCTTTTTCCGGGAAATAAACTGGGAAGCTTTAGAAGAAAGAAGGATGGAGCCTCCTTTCAAACCGAGAGTGGTATGGATGCATCTTCTTTCAATTCCACCCATCTCTTATCTTTCTTTCCTGAATCATTCATTCCCCAGATATTTAAACTCTCCAGCACATGCTAGTCCTAAACCAAAGCCACAGTAATGTTATAAACCCATCTATTCAGGGGCACTGTCCAAAATCTTCAGACATGGGTCTTTAATGTCAGAGACCTCAAATCCTGTTTAGATTCATGGAGTTAACATTTCAAAGGTGCGTAAATGTCCATTTCACACTGGAACTAACAGTTTTAAGCACCAAGTGAAGGCTTTCAAAATGCCCTCGAACTTTCAGGGTTATCTTCTGGAGTTGCCCTACACATGCAGTCTCTCTGTCTAAAAGTAGATGGGGGACCTTGGTCTTGGGCAGTCGAAAAGGAAAGTGTTGCCTCTTACTTAAATGTCCAAATGCAGATTACATTCTTCACAGGCTGTCTGGTATGTTGTGTACATCAGATACAAGCAGCTGAAACCATCTACAATTTGGAGCTGCCACAGCCTCATTCAGTGGGCTACCTGACCTGATCATCATAACTACTACCTTCTGATGGCTATAAGCCCAGGTCTGGCATGCCCACACCTGAAAAACCATAAATTATTCATCACTTTTTCGGTTTCTGTAGCAGAGCACTTCTGTTCAAAAAATGTGGAGATGTGGCATTTCAGGACATGGTTTAGTGGACATGGCTGATGGCTGGACTTAGAAGAAGATCTTAGGGATCTTTTCCAACCTTAAATATTCCATGAGTCTATGATTAAAACACTTTCTCTTAACAACATAAGTGTCACTCATTCTGTAGGGATTATCTTTCACTGCACTGCAGAAGGTAAAGAAAGAAAAGCAGTTCAGGTAATCAGGTAGTCATCTAGGTCAAGATAGTCCTTGCTATTAATAACAGTCCTATTAATAACAATAAATACAATAATACAATAATACAATAATACAATTTAATTTGAGGAGTGCATCGTACTTTCATTTTACAGTCCTTCATAAGTGTTATTTAATTGACGTGTTCAGTCCGCTGTGTTACAAAGCTGTAACGGCTCTGCCTGGTGGAATTAATGGATCTCAGGCTCAGTGCCTCCTATACAATATTTATTCTCATTGCTACTTCAATAGGATGGTGATAAGCAAGTGATTAGCACTGGTTGCTGGATATTAAGAGCTGAGACAGAAGTTTACTGCAGTTTGACATGTTGCTGTGCATCATTTGGGCTGGAGTACCTAATCATCATGACAAAGGCCAAGAGCAGATGCATTGCGGGTCCTCTGGTTGAGCTGAGCTTGCTCCCAACTTGTTGAGCCGAGCCCATAGGAAGCAGCCTGATAGGGCCAGCACCATTGTAATCAAGATGTAAATATTAGTGGTTTGACATCAATCTTTTTTCCTTTTCTTGAAGAAATCTCCGAGTGACTGTAGCAACTTCGACAAGGAATTTCTAAATGAAAAACCCAGACTGTCCTGTGCCGACAGAGCACTGATTAACAGCATGGACCAAAATATGTTCAGCAACTTCTCTTTTGTGAACCCTAAAATGGAAAAAATATTTTCCTGAGATCTGCCTTCCTGAAGGGATTCTCTGTAATGGTTTGAGTAACACTTTGTCAACTGAAGACTATGCATGGTTATTTTTATTAAGAACCCACCAGAAAAAACGCCTCAGTGAAAGTTTGTACCATGCCTGGAGTTTTCCAACTTATTCCAGTCCATAGCAGGTACCAGCCACTCTTCACTAATGATGAAGTTTCATTGTGGTATCTTTTGGTCTCCCTTCTCTCTTTTCCTGATGTTCTTGAAGTTTAGAGCACCTGAAAATGAGGAAGTGACAAAAGCTGTTTCCCACTACTTGTACACACAGCCAATGGGTTTCTTTGTAAGAAAAAAACAAGTACATTTGAGCTTCGGATGATGTCAGTGCCCATTTCTGCAATTCTTACCTTGACTTATCTCCTTCTGAAGGACAAGTGGTTTGCTCAAGGCCTGCGGATGTCTAGGAAGACTTCAGGCTGGCTGCTTTGGTAATCTCCATTGTACACGTGCAGAATTGTCCATGTGTGTGCAGGAGTTTTGAAGAAGCAATTTTCTTCCCTACACACTTTAAAAGTAACGTTCACAGGTATTAGGATTCAGTCTTGCTCCACTGAGACAAAGAGACTTTGCAGGTGCCCATTCCAGCATTTGTACATCTCACTCAGAGGCCCTGGAGCTAAGGACCCAGCCCCAAAGGAGGATCGTTGCCATGGCGAGTGTCAAGATCAGTACAGAAAACCAGTGGTTTACACTTGAGCGGGAAGGATGGGAAGCAGCAGTCCAGCAGAAAGCCTCGAGAATCCCTGTTCTGAAGCTTTAACTGTCCTCGCACACGCCAGGCTCAGAGCAAGATCTAGACTGGGCTTTCTGGAGTTTTATCCTAAAACTGCATGAGAAGGGTGGAAATCATTGTTTCAGCACCATAAAACTGGCCTTCCAGTTATAGCATTGATATATTTTACTTGAAAGGTAGTAATCAGTCCTTGCAAAGGCTGATATACTTTCCGTTGCTCTAAATGATGGCTCAACTCTTTGGCACGCGTTGCAGACATAGGTCAACAAGCGGCACCCAACAGTCACAGGGCAGGACAGCACGTCAGGTGAGGGTGGTACTGTCCTTCACCTCATGGCGTTTTGCTACGCATTCTATCTCTTTGCAGTTTGTGGAAATGTAGATGGGTTAAAAAAGAAAAAAATTCCCTGTGATCCTTCCATCATGGGATCCTTTTAGATACTGATGCATTGTTTTCCACAGCTGGAGAGATGTAGAACTGCCCAGTTCTGCTTGCCACTGAAACATCTGTTAAATACCAGGTCAAAATTAAGTTGAAGTCCAAATAGACTTAGGCAGCCACCCAAGTTGGTGTCAAGCTCTAATTGAATTTTATACATTCAGACCTTCATTGCATTAACTCCTCCAGTCTATGCAGAAGAGAAGCTCTAAAAGGTGAGTCATCCCAAAATCAGATTTCCTTCAGAGGTGCCTTTCTGGCTGTGCTGGACCAGGCTGTCAACTTATTCATCTCTACAGGATGAATGCAGCCTTGTAGGCAGTGTTGAGACACTGCCGGCAGTGACTGCAGGCACCGAATCCTGCAAGACCAAGAGGAGAAGTGCCTAACGTCGACAAGAAAAGCACGGCACCCTGAAAAAGGTTTCAGTCCAATGACTCTCATGAAATCCTTGTTTGTGCTGTATGAAATGCAGGGGGCATCTGTGCTCACAGTTTGTGCAGCTGGTCATCATGTTCAATGAGAAGGGTTAACATGAATTTTTTAAATGCCAGTGCTGTTTGTACAGTTTAATAAAATGTTGTGTACAATTGGAAAATGGGCATCAAAGTGATTAAAGCGGGACAAAGAACAGAGGTGCTTAGAAAAAGCTATTAAAATGGCTCTGTGCTTTCTGGGGAATGTTTCCCAGGGGAATTTCAACCCATAAATACGTAGAATCAGCAAGCATTTGAGCAACTGTAAGTACTCCACAGGTCAGTATCTAAAACACAGATTTGGCGCTGTGCAAAGGTATCCAAGAAGAGAGTAGAATGTTCCTTTTTACTACCAGAAGGTGACCTGGCTGTAAATGGGGACTGGTATCTCAAAGGCGTTGCAGTGCCAGATATACAGAAGTCATTACAGTTAGAAGGCGATTCAGGCCACCTCCCTTTGACACCTGAATGAGGCTGTAGCAGCCAAGTCCTGGGAGGGCCCATCCATAGCATCCATTCTATGGATGGAGTCTGGGTGGCCCAATCCAGACTGGAGACTGGGTTTCTAAGCATTTAAAGACTGGCAGTATCCCAGTCTAAATGACTGGTAGGGATGTTTTCTTTTCTTTGCAACGGCACAATGGTTTGTGTTTGGCATCAATGCTGGGACACCCCAAGAGCGTAGACTAAGGAAGGAGGGTGCTGAATCACCTCTTGTGGTTGAGTAACTGAAGAGCAAGAGGGTTCAACACCTCTCTGACCAGAGGCAGGGCTCTCTGCACTCCAGCTGTGGTCCCGTGTAGCTAAAGCAGCCGCACGTAAGTGACTTGTAAAGGAACATGTTTGAGTAACTGCTAGACCAGATGCGATGTTAGACTTACTGTAAGGCTTTTGACGCAAACCACAAGAAGAAGGGCCTACTTCTCTCTGCAAGGTGTCTTCAGCTTAAAAACCAAAGAAACCCACTGAGGATGGGGGGAGGGAGATGGAAAGAAGTGGGTACAAGCCACCACAAGCGTACGTGCTGTGCGTCTCACCGGTGCCACAGCCTGAAAACTCTCCCAGCTGTGCCTGTGAAGTGCAAAGAGTGACGTGGTAAGCAGCAAGCATTTTCCTGTGGTGCCAGTGATTGAGAGATAAGAGCCAATGAGGGATGAAAGCCAAACACCCGCACGGAAATGAGCAGGAGCGTAGGTACTCACGAAGACGTTCCTTTGCCTTGGCTAGATGTGGCACTTTCATATCTGTCTTCTTTTTCCTTCTTTCTTTTTTTTTTCTTTCCCCTCCTTCATAAAATGTTAATTTTATGGCATAATAGATGGGGCTTGCCAGGTTTGGTTATTAATTTGCTGAAGGCCCAGTCCTGTTCAGGAGTCCCATGGGATCAGAGCAGTGCTGTAGGAGCATGGCACCTGGAAACACCAAGGTCTGACCTCCAGCACCAACTGCCTTAGCTCAAGTTTTGAAAGTAGGTAACTTCTCCTTCCCTAGTCTTACTGCTTCACTCAACAGACACACAAATTCCTACTTGTTGGCATTCACCAAACCTGCTGATAAACAGGTTAGGACAAGTGGGAGTCACCAATAAGCAACAGCCCTGATTTCAACTCTCCTCCAAAGACCTCCAGATTGCTTTCCCAGGAGGTTGGTTGGTCTCACAGCTCCTCAGCATGCAGCCCAGGGGTATGGTTTCCTCTCCCACAAGGAAGACCAAGCTCCATCCTGCATGCCACCGTGATCTTTGCTGTCCACGCAGAAAGGAAAGGCAGCTTTGTCCAGTGGTTACCAGGCACATCTTGCAGTGCAGAGGTATCACCAAAAGTCTCTGTCTGCTGGTACGCCAAATGAGTACTGCAAGTAGGTATGCTCCTCCCTTTACTATTGTATTTCTACCCTAGACAGTTAAAACCCAAGCGAGAGATGACAGCTGGGACCTAAACTGCTCTCTCACTCCAAGAGATGCCAGCTCAGCTAGTGTATTACCTACAGCAGCTAAGATCACAATCAATACGTGGCCCAAAGTGTGCCATGCGGTCTTGTGAAACCAGTGGAGTTCTCAGTGCCAACCACAGGAAGCTTTTCTATCTTCATTGCTTACAAAGATGTTTGATCTTTGCTGTATCATGGCAGCCAAGACAGCGCATGCTGAGCTGGTGAAATACAGGAATTAATGTATTTCTGGCTCTTCTGTAACTGACACTTGCAAGGCAGCAGTCCTCTACTGTACCTGACATGATGGGGTCTATTGTAGTGTTTGGTAACAGGCATGATGGAGTCCCTTATCCTCTATATTACCTTAATGTTTATATACACAGGATATGAAATAACTGAAAAATAAAAGGAAAGTGAAAAAAAAAGAAAAATCATTACTGAGTTGTGGAAGATGAAACAAGCACAGAAAAGGAAAGTAGGGAAGAAAGGAGGGACACGGGTTGGTATAATCTTATGCAACACTTCATTCAATGATTTCAATTACAACTCTGCTGTTCTTCTTCAAAGCCATGAGTACAATCCTAGAGTCACTGTTGCAGCTGAAGCACAGGATTTGTAGATGTAAATTTATATCCAAGTTCTGCTATACGTATCTCCCGTGACCAGGGGCAAGCTATCTTGCTAGGCCTTTACTTTTCTTCCTCTGTAAGGACATTGTTCATACTCTGTCAATCTAAATTGTTCAGAGCAGAGGCTCTTGGAATGGGAGTCAAGCTCAACTAACCACAGTCGCCTAAAAATCTGTCATCTTTAAAGTTCATTAAAATTTAACTAGCTGCGTTGAAGACAATCGTCTCAGTTTCCTCTATTATCAGTGGAAAGAGTCTAAGAGTATGATTCATCTCATCCTAAGACAGATATTCAGAGCTGTCCACTGAACTTTCTCTCCCTTCAGTTTCAAGAGAAGTAGGCAAGTCTTGCCCTGTGCGTACTGTTCATCACCTTATGTATCACGTTGGGGTTCAGTGGGGCCTTACTCTCAAGTAGATAAAGTGAATAAATATGGAGAATATAAAAATGCCTCAGCTGGCTGTGAATGAGGCTTGGTTCTCCCAGGACTGGTGCTGGGAGTGTCATGGTACTCAGTCTCTGTTGTGGCTCCCTGGTTTGGTAACTGGAGCTAGGAACAGTCAAGGACCCGGGCCACCTCACCACCCACCTAGATAGCCTAGACTTCTTCAGTTTGTGTATAAGACTGTTATAGACTGTGTTGAAAGCTTTGCTAAATTCAAGATAAACAGCATGAACTGCTCTCCCCTTTCACCAAGCTAATAATTTCGTTGTAGAAGGCTTTTATGCAGGTTGGTCAGACATGATTATCCCTTCAAAAATCCATGCTGACTACTCCTAATCACCTTCTTGTCCATAACAAATTTGGAAATTGCTTCCCAGAGGATTTTCTCCATCAGCTTCTCAGGAATGGGGGTGAGGCTTACTGGCCTGTAAACCTGTTAGCATCCTTCTTGCCTTCCTTGAAGACAGGAGTGACATTTGCTTTCTTCTGTTCTGCACTCCACTTGAAGACTGTGCTCATGATATAGGTTTCAATCACTTCAAAACAAAAAGCTCCTGCGTGTCTGTTTATGTGACTGGATATAGCCCAGTTGCAGTCTGCCTGCAGCTTAGATTAAAAAGCCCCAGATACTGAGCCACAGATATTTCTCACCATCCTGAGTCCGTGCTAACATGTGCTCGGGGTCTCCAGCTTCAGTGCAGCTCAACTTGCAACAGCACCCAAGGGTGACTGTGGGTAGTGAGTGATGCACTGGTCTTTAAAGCCATCCAGGACCCCAGTGTAACCAATACGTAGCACCCCAGAGCATGGTCAATTACTTAGCCTGAGGTTTCTCATCAAAGCAATGATGTTGCCTCCAAAGCTCAAGTGGGTTGACAGCTTGGGTAAATATCTTGAGATGCTAAGATAAAATTAACCTAGAGGAATGGTTAAGGACACAGCCTCTTTCTCATTCTACATTTTCACATGTTAAATTAAAAAAATCCATGAATCTGCGTTCCAAGAGGCAACTGGATTCTCTCTGTCTGGAACTCAGCTGTCACTCAACCTGTGCTGCTCCACTGCTTAAACAAAAACCTGCCAGTGTACAGCGGCAGGAGAGGTAAACTATTATTTCAATAATCAACTAGATGAAAACATGCAGTTTGAGTGGAGAGAAAATAAAAATTAAGCATTATACTTAATTTATGATGTGGCCCTTTATTTTAAAGGAACATAAACGGAAAATATTCAGACATCAAAGGGAGAATCTCAGCTTTCACTTCTAAATCCTTTTTTATTATTGTTGTTAGCTTCCCAGTAGCAAAGGAAATGAGTTTTCCAGTAATCATTTCCACTTAATTTTCAGCTCCTTTCTGTTGATAGCATTGTGTATAACCTTTTCCTAACAGTTACTTTAAATTGTGTACTTTGATATTCTATTCAGCTGGTGGGAAGAGAAAAATCAGTTCTAAAAAAAAGCCATTTTATCTCTGCTGCACATGAGCTTGGCTGAGTAATGTGATATCTGAGAAAGTATATTTATTTTAAATCATCAGTATTTTCCACCAGGGTGAAATTCTTCAGGATATAACCTCTCATTGCCTCCCTCCTTCCCCCTCAAATTTTCACGGGGCCAAAGTAGTGGAGAAAAATAGACAAAATAATAACTCTCTTTCAAAAGAATCAACTCAGTTCTGGTCATGCTAGGCATAATGAAAAGAGTAAAAAAACCTCACAAAATGGGAAAAATGGAGCATGGTATTATCATAAGAATAATAAATCCCAGAACACAGTGGCATTTTTGAGATAGTGAGATAGAAGTCAGCAATGACACAAGGTGACCCGTCTTGAAAAAGATGATGTTAAAACTTAATAATGCATTTTAGTTCTGCAGGAGATCCAGTGACACTGGAATTTAGATGGGAAGAGGAACATCAGTTGTTTCTTTGTGCTGGGCTGTCCCCACACCAAATCATATGGTCGGTTCTCTTTCTTTGGGTGGATTGAAAAGAGAGGAGTAAATAGAAAATCTCCACAAAAAACACAGCAGATTTAGCTGAAAAACAGCTGCCTTTGGGCCAAAAGCAGCGCTTGAACCTGCTACTATGAGCCATTGCCCTAAGATTTCAATTAAAAGCCTTGACTGAAGAGCAGCAACACTTTCACACACGTGTGTGGACTAACCACTAATGGGAGCCAGGTGTATCAGCTCAAGATGCTATTTTTAGCTGCAGTAACCACCTTGGACCACTTCCCATATTCCAAATGGAGGGTCTTCAACGGACCTCTTGGGAGATGTGATGTGATTGTCTGTCAGCATGAGACCATATGGGAGAATAAGGTCTCGTGCACCCAAAGTCTCCCAAAAGTTCAAGATGCAGGCTGGGGCGGCCAAGGGCCGCTGCAAGAGAAAAGATGCATTTGTTCTTGGTATCCCTATGGTGTAGCTCTCTGAAATATACATTTCTTCCTTGCCATCAGCGCCAAGCCAAACACTGAACCTGAATCGTGGTGAAACTATGACCAAGCTCTTCAGTTTTGTGAGGAATAATGAAGCATTCAGACAGAGGCAGGTTTCTACCATGTTTTATCCCAGGTATACCTCTTAGTGTCCCTAGTATGATGCCTGATTTACACCAGAGAATCAGACCCAAACATCTGCCTGTTCCTTTGATTAGAGATTTTTTATTGATCTTGTGCTTCTTCATTTGAGATTGCTGCTACAGAGTGGCCTTGGCCAGACACTAAACCAGAAAGAGTAGTCTGGAAAGTGGTTTTATTTGAGTGTGGCTCTGCAAGCAATGCAAACCTTGCTTAATATGGTGAAGATCCCTTCTCTTCAGGGTCTGCAGACCTGAGTTCAATGTTATGTCCTTGGAATCCATTTTCCATGATAGCACAAGTCGTATTTCTCTCATCTGACTTTGGCTATCGGGATGTTAGGGTCTAGTCTAGCAGGTCAGGGAGATTCCCCCCATAGCCAGTGAAGGCACGTGTAGGGTGAGGTTCATCCCATCCCAAATGGGGGATCAGCCAACAAGTGGAATGAAACACTCTCCAGATTCCTGTAAGACTAACAGATGCTAAGAGCCTTTCAAGCTCCAAGAGTTGGGCAAGGCTATCTGTGTCTGTGAGACACTTGCAGTCCAGGTAGCATGAAAATAAGTGCCATAGAAATCAGATCTGTGATTTATGAATGTTCAAGACTATTTAGTATAGATGTAGTACCCAACCAAGTATGACCTCAGCTCCCTCTATGATCACTAGGGACTCATTATTACTGTCAGAGAAACTTGTAATACAAGTCAGTTCATCTTTAAGTAGGTACATAGTGATCTATGATTCTATACCCACATCATTCGTACTGTTAACTTCATCAGCTGTTGTGACAAGGTCTCCATTAACTATCACAGGACCAGGAGAGTTATCTCCCATGTAGATGCCTCAAGTCAAGTCACTTTAAGATAGGAGAGAAGAATCCTCTTCCAGGTGAGATCAGAACAAGAAGATCACAACCTGCACTAATTAAGCTGGAAGCTGTAGAGGCAGTGGAGTGGCTGCATGGGCTTTACAGTCCATGTGGACCAACTAAGCCTTCCCCTTAGAGTGCTAAGTATTTATTAGGTAGACAGCAGGCACCAAAAATGCTGTGAAGTAAACCTGGCTGCTGTGATCTCTGTGCCATCTCTGGCTATGTTTCTGGTGACAACACCAACAGACTGCAGGTATCACCCCAGTCCCTCACTTCCTAGGCCCACAATCTCTGAATAGGAGAAATTGCACATCCTCAAGTGACCTCATCCAAAAACTTCAGTCTTGTTATTCCAGATTTAAACCACTGTAAATGAAGCCAGAATCCTTCGGTCTCTATCATTTTGGGTATCTCATGAGGCCTTGACAATGCAGGGCTGCAATGGACTGGAATCTCTTCCCTTTGTATCGCTCACCTGTGCTTCTGCATCCCTCTGCACATGCAGGTGTTCATCCTCCTCTCACCTTTCACCATACAGAGGAGTGATTTCATGTAGCCAAAATTATTTCAGAAGCTACTTTGTGCCAGCCAGGCAGCGAAGGGGATGGAAATGCTCAGGTGAGGCCCCTTGGTCTGCTCCAGGCAAAGTCCAAAAACCTCCAGAAGTCACAATAAATTAATTTGTAAGAAAATTCATTCAAGTAGTTTTATTGACTACCAGAATATTCTTCATGTCAGGGATAGAAGTCACTTTAATCTACCCCTAGGCATTGCATCTTCCTTAAACACTCTCAGCAACATCCTCAGCAAGTTTAGGACTTGGATCCACAGCTCCTGAATGCTTGGCCATCTTTGGACTTGGAGATTTAGTTCATATCGGTCTCTTCTTGGGCTCTTTTTCTCTCATTCACTCACTGTGTTTAAATTATTCCTTCCTTTTTACTCAGTCAACCGAAAATTTAAATCTGCTGATGTCAGGTTCTCTGAACAGATGAGAGAGCAGCACTGATTATGCAGGTGAGAGCAGGATGTAAATAGCTTGTTAAAAGTAAATAATAATAATTTAAATGCTGTGTACAAACCTTTATAAAACCTAGTGAAGCAAATCAAATAATGCTTCCAGAAATCTATCTGAGTTTTTAACAAGGTGATGAAAATCAAGAGCCTTTTTCACTTACTTATGTTAGTGCTGATGTAAGAGCTGATAGAATTAATAGTCCGGAACCGCGAGAGATGAGCCTGCCTTTAACATCCCAGCCGAATGAGATGTTTGCAGCTGATGTGTGAAAGGGAAAAGAGAATTGATGAGGGAGAGAGAGCAGGAGGACAGAAGCTGCAGAGTGCAAGCCAGTTTTGTTAAGAGTAGAGAGTGAAATTTATTTTTCATCATAAATTCAGAGTCTGGGCCCAAATTCACTCTGTGGTGTGTGACATTCAAATCGGGGTCTAAGGCAGGGCATGGTATAAAGCCATGGATGAAATGTATCCTTATTGATTTTACTTCATGTTTGATATGTATACAGTCCTTCTGAACTGAGAGCATTGTGAAGCCTGTGCTCGTAATCCATCTGTCCTTCCACCTACTAACCGCACAGTACCTGGCTACACCAAATGTAGGGTAGGAAGATAAATTAAAATTTTCAGGTTAGGCGACGAAGAGGGGATTTAGATAAAGAAAAATGATTTTGAGCTTGCGCTGCTATTACCACAGGTGTAAACGCAATACTTTCCAGATTTGCATCTATACCGATCAGTCAGAATCAGGAGAAAGTCTGCTGTTTTCACATTAACCTATTTTAGCTCCAGCTCAACCAATAACTGAGAGATGGTTCAACAGCACAGCCATGTTCACAGACACTCAAGCAGGCACACAGGGACATGCACCCATGCACCACACTGATGGCAGGGCTGGTCCTATCCCCTGAGATGCTGGAGATGCCTCCACTTGCTTCCCTCAAGTGTTCATCACTGCTGCTGCCAAAGGAAATACGCTGGGATCATACTGTCTTCATCTCCTCAGAGACAACTGCCTGAACAGAGTAGGGATTCAAAGTGTACGGTGCTTCCCTAATTGCTGAACAATCTGAGCCGTTTGTCCTGAGTCCTGATTTTCATCCACGATGTGAGGTTGGGCACCATGATGCAATGAGCTAGAAGGAGACTCTGCCCTTGCTTCTATGACATTTTGAAAGCTTTCAACAACTGGTTTCAGGGAACCTGAAATACCATAAACAGATTCTGTTGAGATGTTTTCAACTGAAATCTCTCACAGGTTCAAGGTGTTTTGGAAAAGTCTCCATTTAAAGAAAAATCAAGAGATCCCAAAGACTGCCTTTTCAAACAGATTTACCCTTTCATTGTAGAAGTCAATATCTGGCTCCAGGATTTTCAGTGGAAGTTACAACCTAGGAATGTGAAATACGGACAAGCTGAATTAGACATCAGTGCAGTGAAGGAAAATTTCCTATAAACTTTTACAAGAAGGAAAAAAAGATCAATTACAGAAAGTTAAATAATAACTTTGCATGCAATTAATAACAAATTTGTGGAATTCACATTACTAAACCATTTGATGAGCTTAACAGCCCATCAAATGGTTTAGTAATTTTTTGTGAAACTCTTGTGTGATAGGAAAAAAAAAAAAAGAGAAAACTCATAGCTACATCAGATCTACAGCCCTGGTTGTACACAAACATCTCTCCAGCCATGGTAAGAGGTCTTTGTGCAGGGAAAAAATCTAAGAACAGAGTGATTCTCTCAATGTTTCCTCCCTTGCAGCTCCAAAGTATAAAGAAGGAACAGAATAATCAACAACAAAGATGGTTTTGTGAAATTGGCAATATAGGAGGGATTTGGGTAAAATTCCATTTCCCAGATTTGCCAGAGATTTCTGAAGTGATCTCAACAAAAGGCAAATATTATGTTTGCATCACATTTCCTTTCCTATAAAACAAAGGCGACAAGTCTTCTCTAAAACAGAGGTGTTTTAACTATAGGGCCATAACTCTTTGGACATACTCTGCTAATATGGTGCTGAAAAACAGACACATCTAGATTAAAAGACCAATAAAGGAAAAGTTAAGTCATGTTACTCCTGATTCATGCTAAAAAAAAAAAAAAAAGAGGAAAATTCCCACAATGAAGAATTTTCCTTTTGAGCAGAAGGATGTTGTGTAGCAACACTGAGGCATGACACCTGCATTAAAGGGAATTGCTGCTGTAAACAAGTTATTTGATAAACTGAGAATCTTTTGTTTGTTTGCCTTAATTATTCACAAACAGGTGGTAGTTTTACTAATTTGTTCTTTATTCATAATAGTTGGTGTGAACATATTTTTGTCTCTCTGATAGCAGGGCAGTAAGGTTCTCATTACTCGTTCCTGGCTATTTGTGCCGGATGTTGGACATTAAATCACACACCAGCAATGATGACTGTCCCACTGCAGTATCAGGAGATGAAAAAATCCTTTTCCCTTTTTTTTTTTTTTTGTTGGCAAATTATCTGCAAAAAGCTCAGCATTGCTTGAATAATAAAAAAGCTTTTATAGGCGGCCACAGAAGTGTTTGCAATGAGAGTATTCTCATGAATATTTATTCTCACCAATTCTCATGACAACTTAACTTTCCTCAGACATTCTCACGAGTAAACACTCAAACAGTCTCAAAAAAAGCAAATAAAAAGGTTTTGCACATAAACACAAGAACACTCACAGATTGTTTATTTTGCAGCACTAGAAAACTCACCCAGAAGAAAAGCCCTCTTGTGTTCAACTCTTTAGATGCACAGATGAAAAAAATTGCCTCCTTTCTGAAAAGCTTGGTCTAAGTGAGTAAAAAAATGACAGGATACTGTCCTAATTTTACAGACAAGGAACGGATGTTGACCACAATGGAGAGACTTGCCGTAAATTAGGTCGCAAATGGCAGAATCATAGAACTAACCTCTACTCTTTCTGGATTCCCATCCTTGCACAATGTCCAGATTTAGAAATTTCTTACAGGCAGTGATCTAGGGACTTTTTAGGATATGGATTTTTGGCCTTACGAATTACTTTCATGACTCCAAGCAATGTGCTACCCTGTACAGGGTACTTTATATGACCACTTTATAGTTAGTGTCATAGAATCACAGGATGGGTTGGGTGGGAAGGGACCTTCAAAGGTCATCTAGTCCAACCCTTCTGCAAGGAGCAGGACCGTCAATGCACTTCATATCCTAGGGGAGGCAAGAACTGGAATTATTGACTTTAATGAGTATGGACTATTTTGCCTCAGCCAAATTCCATGTTCATTACATGATTTTTGAAACAAAGGCAAACTCTTTTTATGGCTTGACGTAGTAAATAGTATTTGAATGGCATAGCACATCGGGTGCAAGGCACAGAGCCTGGAGGTATGGAGGGTGACATATTCGGTCGGGACACTTGTAACCACATGGCTCTTTTACGTGAGTTGAATCATTGCAGATTATGCCCGGTTGAAAGGAAACAGTATATTCTGTGGTGTTTAAAGATGTCACACTCATTGCAGAGCTTTTGGAAACCAGTGAGTCAGCAGGAGGAACACAATGCTGGTTCCAGCTATTAGGCAGTTATTTAAAACAAAACAAACAGAAACAAAAAAAAAAAAAAAAGCCACTTGTGAATTCAACAGATGCAGTGAATTCCCTGCTTTGCAAAGGCTAAATTTTTTGCACAGAGAAGAGGGGCACTTTTATTAACATAAAGGTCACTGCAGTTCACTTATTCGTTCAAATGAATTATTCAGTATTTTCTTTTAATCTCATTAAATGTGGATGTCTGTAAACAAATTCTGAACATGCAGAGAAAATCAAAGACTAGCAAAAAGTAGTGCAATAATGGAGAAACAACAGAACAAACACCTGACGGATGCACAAAAAAGCACAATCAGATTTTAACCGAACCTCTAGATACCCAGGCTCTCAGGTAAAAACAGGATTGAAATCACTCAAGCCAGAGTTAGCTTAAAGTCCTCTTCAGCCCATGTGTCTAGTGTTTCCCAGTGGTGCTTCAAAGCCTTCAGAGATGCTATCTGGTCAGAAAAACTAGGTTCATGGTAGAATTTAGGTTTCAGACTGTAACACATTGCCTTTTTTTTTCCAGGATACTGAGATGCTTAACTTCCTTTAAGTGAAAGCTGAAAACCTGAAGACACCTTAGATGATACAGCAAAAAATCTAATTACCCTAAGTTATCTGGCACAGATCTGGTGTCTCCATGTCTGTACATCTAGAAAAACTCAGAAGAGGCTCGAAGGCATTCTCTAGACATAACAGGAACTTAATATATTATGGTTTTCATTTTTCCTTACATGGTAACTTATATATGCAAGCTCCAGAGCTACATGTCCAGCATTGGGTTGCTGAAGCTCTGGAGCCAGTTAAAATATCAAAATACAAGGGAGGAAAAAAAACACATCTTCTGTTCAATAATTGTCTGTGCACAGACTTTTAATTGTCACCAACTCATTTGTCAGTCACAGTTATTTGAAGAGTGGTTTGTGCAGCCATCTCATCATTTATCTTTGTAGCCTATTCTTTTGCAACAGCTGTGATCTAAGTCTATCAACATGACTACTATACTTCCAGTGGGAAATCACTGGTAAGTTGTTACAGACACCTGAAACACAAGTCTAACAAACTCTGCCACCCTGTACGGTCGGGACAAAAAAGCAACCAAAGTTCAGGCACCTGAGCTGAAGTTCGGACATAGCCCAGACTTAAGGACTACCCACATCCAATAGGGTGGTTTTGCAGAAATGTTCAGCAGAATTCATGAAATGCAATATGATCATAAAATTAGCACTCCAGATACTGTATCGAAAACAATTTCAGTAAAGGAAGGATTTCAGTCTTTGTTTTCCTCCTCCTTTTTTAGCTATATAAGACTTACAATCCTGTTCTGATGTCTTTTTTCCTTATCTCTTTCTTTGTACTCCATTCAACTTCTGGACCTATTTAAAACAAAATTAATAGACAGAAAAAAAAAAGAGTGCCTACAAGGAAAGTCACCATGGTCAGGGCCCTTCCCGTGGTCCTGAGGTCCCATGTGACAATCTGCTCATTTCCAGCAAGCTCAACTCTCTGACCCTGTCGTAGTTCAGCCCCGATGGGGACCAGACTATGAGGTGTCTCTCCCACTACCCCCACCCTTCAAGAGAACAGGGGGAGAATTGGTAAACAAAAAAAAAAACCCCACGTGGGTTGAGATTGAACAAAAAGTAAATTTAACAGCAATAACAAAAGAAAAACAAAACAGTGATAGAATACAAATACAGTACACTGCCTTACAACAAATCTCCACACCTAGTTTTTCCCAAGTAGCGGGAGGGTCCCTTCAGCACCCTCCTCACTTATATACTGAGCATGATGTCAGATGGGATGGAACAGCCCTTTGGCTAATTTGGGTAAATTAACCCCAGCTGTTAGCTAATTAGTTAATTATCCCAGCCATAGGGGCTACCAGCTTCAGTTCTCCACCCAGCTCAGGTGAATATTAACTCTATCCTAGCCAGAACCAGGACAGACCCTTAAAAAATGTCCCATCAAAACTGACTTTTGAATTGCCCTTTGAGCTGTGCTAAGTTTTGGATGATGGAAGCTGTCTGGAAGAATGTCAGGCAGCAAAGGTTTAAAATGTTTTTTAAAAAAATAATTCTATTAACTGAATCATTGCAATCCAGTGCCCAGGAAGGTCTTCTGCTGTTTAATTTCTTTGTATGGACACAGCCACGCAGATGTGATAAAATGTGCCCATTTACCACAAAGGTGGTAAGAGCTCAGCTATTGCAAATTTTACTTTACAGCCACCAACTAGATGGTTAGCAAATATGAGCTGGCAAGTCAATCAGCATATCTGTATTGCCAAATTACTCCGTACCTCTGATTTTGGCCAGTAAGAACCTCTAAGGTTCACAGAATACCGAAGGGAAAAGAGGAGAGCTTTTCTAAAAGAAGTTGGTCCTCACCAAATTTCTTTAACATGGAGGACAGCACCAGCTACACAGAGAATGTGTGACCAATTACCTTCTCAAATGGCTTTTTTCCCTGTTTTCCCGTGTTCCTGGAATCAGCAGATGGGGATGTTTCTTCAAACTCAAATCCCAGCTGATGGTAGTTACTGCCTAATTCCCTTGAATCATTTGTAGTTCTTCCACCAGCAACACTCTGATTGTCACCAACTCAGGCTGACTATAGGTGCAGATCACATGAATTGTGACCTAATGCTATTTGGTTGGAAGTGACTCTACCTTCATCACCTTCTTCTAAAGCTTTTTAGCAGAAAACAAGGAAGTTAAGGTGACATTTTGTTGTTTCGGGTGACCAAGCCTGCTGATCTGTGATTGCTGGCTGGCCATCCTTGTGAGACTGTCAGCCCAACTGAGGTAGGTCAAAGCCTACCTAGGTTGTGCCTACCTAGGTGAGTGTTACACTTAGAGCAAACTCACAGCATGCTGTTTTTCGTGCTTACAAATTTGAAATCTGCTTTCCTACCAAGTTCCTTTAATTAGCTCTTTGAGTGGAGTTTTCTGCCAGCAAACTCATTTGCTAAAATAGACATGAAAGGTAAATGCAGAAGAATACCAATTTTGAGTGTGTCTTGAAATGTGAGTGAATATCCACAGTACATATTTGATAGTAATTGCTATGATGTAATAAATCTGGGCTATTTTTACACCTAGAACCGTGATTCCTGAGTAGTGAAGGTGTCTGAGTCTGCTATATACATCCACTTCACTTGTACAGATGCTGAATCTGGTTGAGGTTAGGCGTGAAAGAAAGTAATTTTCATCTGACACCCGTTTGTTGGTTTAAACAAAATAGGCTGGCAATCACAGCTAATTTCCTGATGCTGAGACACCATACCGATAATTGCCAACCCTAATGTCAGAGAAGCCCAAAGCTGGATGAGCAAGGGTGATCGCTCCTCAGTCCCATAGCATGGAAATGATGCATAGTCCTAGGTCACCTCTGAGCTCAGGGGGAGCGAGAGCTGACAACCCTGCTAAGGGCAAGACAAGAGGGTGCTCAGACCCTTCTGAACTGTAATACAGAGAGGGCCACAATTGACTTTTTTATCTCCCTAAACTCCCTTGCTGTGTGTGCAAGAAGTGGGAATACTGCGACTTATTTATATTACAACCCTATCTAATAGCACTACACATTCCCAAACCATAAATGTTGCTTCTCCCTCCTTTTCCCCAGCTGCTAATATCAGAGGTGACCATGACACAAGGACTCATAGCATGGGAAAAGGCTGTCATCTCTGTCCTTCAGACTTACAATGACTATGAAAGGCTGGCTTCAGCAGAAGCCAGTGGTAAGACTCACGATAAGCGGCGGATGCTGGGCAGGTTGAGAGAAAAACCTTCAAGTTTTGCTAAGAGACATCCCAGTCCTTATCAGCATTAGGTGGTCGGATGCACCCTTGTCTTCCAGCAGCCAGTCCCTCTTCTACTCATCCTCCTCAATTCAGGTTAGGACCATACACCTAGCCTCACCCTCAGCATCTTTCCAAACTCCTTTATCCCTCTCCTTGAGGCCTATGTGGCATCAAACACCTTCATGATTGGAAATCAGCTCCTTGACACAGATTGGTAGACTGTCCTCGTGGATAGATCTGTCCAGCCCCAGCCTCCAAGCCTGAGTTTCCTCCTTAAACCCAAACCCATCTAGTAACAGTTGTTGTTATCTCTGCCCTGGGAACTTGGTGGCTGCTCTTCGGCAAAGCTGGTTGGAAAAATCTCAGCTGAAGCAAAACCATTAGAGAGATTTATATTTTTCAAAGAGGTGTAATTACAACTTGCCCTGTCCCTAGATTAGATAATTGAGGGTCATTGCAATGCGGTGCCTAAACTGTGTGGCTGGAAATGACAGGAGAGGCTTTAACAAATGCTCTCCAGCTGCCGTAGCTTCCCCTAGACTTGCACGGCCTGGTGGTCAACAGAGCTTGTAATGGCAGTGCAAAATCTCCTTCCCACTCATCAGAGGGGATTTTTGCCTCCTTGCCTGCTGGACAAGCTCTGCGGAGGTGAGCATGCCATAAGGTGCCTGCAGGCAGGGCAAAACTCTGCCTGGTTGCAATGAGCAAAGCTGCCTGCAAGTGCAGTGGTGGAATCAGATTGCACCAAGAAAGGTTGATTAGGAAAATGGATCTGTTTGTCACAGGTTTCCCATAGAACAAGATTTCTAGACAAAGAATGAGGCAGGCTAGAAATCCTGAAATTATCTCTGCAAGTGCAAAGGAAATATGAGGATAATACAAGGTCTTTCCCAGAATCTATGTCAGGGGATGCTCCCATGAACTGGGACCACCTTGGATGTTGTGATTTGGCTCCGTGCCGCTGACCTGCCAGCTACCAAAGCAAACCTGTGGGCAAACTGCCAGCTGGGAATGGTCCCCAGACTGGACTAAGTGTCCAATGTGGGAAGGGTTCAGGGGTAAATCTTAGTAGAAATGGGCCAAATTTGTGCAAGGGTATGTTCTAACATTTCGCAAACAACATTACCAACACGCTTGACCAGTTTTTATCTACATAGCTATACAGGGAGTGTGCATCTATACTCATGTAGGTATGTCCAGGGAGACCTGGTCCACAGTGGGAGTTCGTAGTTACACTTTAAAACGGATCGCACAACAAACATAATAATAGTACATGGTCAACTTTATCATGGTTTCAAAACCATGGTCTCTAATCTCACTGTTTTCACAAACAATAGTTATAACATATGGATTTTGCAACCAGCAGCAAATCTGTCACTACTTCAAATCTGGCCAAAAGTCAACTGGTTTCTCTTGCCGATGCCAAGTGCAGATCTAGGTTCAAAACCAGGACCTAAGTGACAGCACAGTCGAAATTAGGTAGGGTGACATGCAAAAAATTGCTAGGAGCACCTTTTTCATACATGTAGGTTCACTGGGAAAGATTTAACCTGGCAGTGGCCCACTTTTCTGGCCAGTTGGTACATACTTGGCTTTCTCATGGAAACACTTTCCCAGTGCGGAAGATACTGGTATGTGAGGCCAGAGGATGGGGAAACAGAGCTCCAGCACCAGGCTGAGCCTGGGACAGTGCCTTTGAGGAGGGGCCTGCTCACCTTGTAGTGAGCCCTGTCCCAGCCGGTGTTAGGTGAACGTACCCAGAAGAGCTCTGCACATCAGCTCTCCTGCAGACTTCTTCCAGGCACCCAGAAAATTACTCTCTTTCCTTGTGTTGAAGGTGAATCCATCTTTCCTATCACCGTTTTCCCTAAGTCCTTTTCACTGATAGCCTGGTGATCAAAACATGATGTTGATAACCTCTTTGGCCGGATGACAGGTGAAATCTCACACCCTGAGGAGGTACTTGCTTTCTTTTCTCCCTCTTTGTGTTCTTCTGTTTTCCTGCACACCTACAGCACCTTGGTGCCTCCTTTTCTCCGTTACCCCTCCATCATTGTATAGAGATGCTTACAACACGATTTGGTGCATCACGACAGATGTGTCTTCATGTTGCTCTGCGAATGAGTGAGACTTGATCCCCCTGCCTATGGGGAACCTGGAGATACTCAGGGTTACAAACTTGGGGGAAGAGACTTGGGAGACCTATTCCAATACGCAACTGTGAAATAATAGGAGTCATTAATTAACCTCATTGAACCAAATCAATGGCCTGGGGTAAAGGCTTTTATGTACAAAGTCTCTTTTAAAACAGGATGAAACCGCCTTTAATTATTCCAAGAGCTGTTTCTGGAAGGCAATTGCTGGTTGGATTTAATAACATGTGATAATCAAGTCCAGATATAGCCCATCAAACGAGATAATGCAAAGCTTCTATGCATTGAAACTTTACAGGGTGGGAAAAATTCTCAGATGCCTAATTTTAAAGGGCTGTTCTAGTGCTTTGCTGGAGCGTGTGTGGTAGGAATGACCATGAAAAGGAAGCATTCCCTCAGATATGACTGGCACACAGCTTTAATCAGTTCTGGTGTGCAAACAAAATAAAAGCCCTGGCTGGAGACCCCGGGAGCAATGGAGGCTTGGAGCGTCGCCTAGACTTTATTCCTCTGGTTTGTGTCAATCCAGGGTTTGCCGATAGTTATTATTTTTCCCAGGAGAGCTGCCAAAGAGATTGAGACTCTAGTGATGTCTCCTCTCCAGAAGTGAACACAAGATGGTGCTGCCATCTGCCAATAGCCAGCCTTGCATGTAGATTTACACTGTTTCTTCTCAGGGTGTTTAAAACAAGCCCATTTTGGACCCTCTGTGGATGAAGCTTGCCAAGAAATCTCTGGAATACCGAGAAGGACATGCTAAAACATCTCTCTGGCAGCCTGGCTCAAACGACCAGGGTTAAACCCCTGTTACACGAGAGCTGCAAGCTAAGATGTCGTGATGTATTTCTCAAGGACTCATCTTAATTTTCATCCAGGGGAGAAAATTCCTCAGGGGACAATAGCTGCCGCGGTTATCACTTGTGATGAGACTGTGGGCATCTCCGTAGGAGATGATACCTACCACCCCTTGCCTAGATGAACTGGGTTAATGTTACGATGCCCAGCAAAATCCTCATCAGTCCAGGCAGAAAATGCCAGATGGCAAAAGTAATAAAAGCTGAGCAAAAACTAGCAAAAAAAAAAAAAAAAAAAAAAAAAAAAAAAGCACTGTCCAGGATTATACTGCAACCAAGTTCAGATCTGCTGTGTCTGCAGTGTTCCCACAGCAGTCAGCGTTTGGGAAAGACTTCTCAATCCCCTGCAGATGCAATGCAAATTCCCAGGCCAGCCCTTTGCCTCTCTCTAAGGAAAAGCTCATGACTGATGTATGTGAGACTTGAGCCACTGCTGGCCAACAGCAAAAAGAACACAGGGAAAAGAGCTGTGCCCTGCTATGGAGATGGAGCAGATGGCAACTCACTGCTCCCAGAGTCGTGTGCAAAACTGACAAATTTTAGTGAGAAAACAGGAACCCAGTTCCCTAAGACTCAAAACTCTTCCTCACCCAACTGCTGTAGCTAAACCCTGTGGGCAGAGGACTGAGACATTTATGAACCACACAACTGTGACCACTGCTCTTGCACACGGCTTCTTCGTGCCCAGCGCCTTTGTCTTCTCCTCATTAGGGGCTCTCACAAGTCCTTAGAGACTTTTCTTTCTAACCAGACACTTGTGAAATCCATGGGATATTAAGTTCCTGGAAGACGTCCCGCTCTCTGCTGTGTGCAATTCAAACCAGCCAGCTGGGTCAACGGTTCTTGGTGGGACACGCGGTGTTGTGGAAGCCTCTTTCCAAAGGAAACGAGGCTAAAGGGACGTTTTTCTCCTCGTTGGGGAGACACTTAAAAAGCATAACACAGATGCCCTTTTCATGAGGAGGGAGAGGGTTGCTCTGTGTCTTTGGACTCTGACCCTTTCTCACTCCTAATTTCTTGGCTTCCCAGTGCAGAGTGGTTCATTTACACACGTGTCTTTCCCACCCTCATGGGGACTTTGCTGTGGCAGAACTGGGGACAGTGGCTTGCAGAGATGTGGCTTTCACATATTCTCAGGTGTTTTTTTCTCATCAAAACCTGAATGTTTTGCCCCTCACACAGCTGTGCCAGTGGATCAGAGGAGGTCACTCTGGTAGCATTTGAATTGCGGTCCAGGTACGTGTCAGCAACACGGGGAATGCAGGCAAGCTGTTATTGATAATTGCACAGCAACCTGAACCAAACCAATCTTCTCCTCTCAGCCCCCACAAACTGGTTTGATGCCATTTCTAGAAGTCTCTACTCCAAGTTTCCTCCTACAAGGCACAGACCCATGTTACTAAAAGTCAATCCTCCCCTGGTAGTGCCTATAATTTTAGGCCAGGCTTTGAGGATCACTTGCAATTTGGCAGTGTGCCAGGTTAATAGCTGAGTGGTTGGATTTGAATAAACCAAGTAATAGAAAATTGTGGTGTCGCTCAGATGTGCACCAGTTCAGTGGGTGGACCTTGAATATTTAAATTAGATATTAGGAAAAAAATTTTTACACTGAGGGTTGTAGAACACAGGCTGAGGTTGCCCAGAGATGTGCTGGATGCCCCATCCCTGGAAACATTCACGGCCAGGTTGAACGGGGCTCTGAGCAACCTGATCTGGTTGGAGATGTCCCTGCTCCTTGCAGGGGGGGTGGACTAGATGACCTTTGAAGGTCCCTTCCAAGCCAAACCACTCTATGATTCTATAATACTATGGTCAAATTCTCATTCTTCTTTAGATCTCTACTTAGCTAGCCCTTCCCTGCAATTACCTTGACTTCTGGAAACAGCCAATGTACCTCTTCATGCTGATTTGTCTTCATGGTCACTTGTTTGGAGATATCTGCCCTTCCTGAAAAGGCTGCTTGCAATCATTGATACTTTTCCACTGTCACAAGCATCTTCCTTTCTGTCCCTATTTCTGTGACATCCTATACTTTTAAAAAAAATATAGCATGAATTGGGATGTGGTGAGAAAAGCCCTTTGCAGGCAAACTCACACAGCTCTCTAGTCCTAAACTTTGGATTTTTTAAAAAAATTGTGAAGTAGGTGACCAGCTTTTAGAAAGGAAAAAGTAGACCAAGAAAAGCTACTGGGGTACAAATCACACCAAATCTGAGAACTTCTGGTGGCTGAGAGAGCATCTGCTTTTCTGGGTTACCTACTGGTACCACTTTAGCTTGTCAGGGACAGATGGGAGGGATCATAATAAAAAATCTCTTGAAAATCTCCCATATCATGGCATTTTGGGTCAAGTCCTGGCCCTACAGGAAAGCTGATGCTGAAGAGTAAGACCCTTAAGCTATATAGTGATGCAGATAAGGACATTGCATGTCTGAGTCCAAGCTCTAATAGTCATACCTATGCATGTCCCACCTCATTCACTTATTAGTGCCACAGATCAGATGACACCAGCAAGGGTAAATCCTGGATGGGATACCAATCAGTGGAAAAGATGGCAAAAGAACACATTTGAACTTTTGATTGACAAAAAGCAATTTAATAGGACGCTAATCTCCCAGCTGTGAATCCTCTCAATACCAAGATTGCACTTCATGTCCTACCACCATGCCCAATCCTTCCCAGCAAAAAGGGTGAGCGGGCTACAAGCCCATATTATCCCATGATCAGGCTACAAGTCTGAAGGAATCTGATGATCCTATGAAATAAGGATAAAACATGGAAGTTCACAATGTCTCTGAGCAAGGAAAAATGAGTACCGGCTCAAAGACCATTAGCTACAGAGCTGGCCTGCTCCCTAGCCTCCTAGGGAGCCAGGACGCACCTACCCCTGCGAGGATGTACATCTAGCTCAGATTGAACAAGACCTGTTGGGGTAGAGACAGACAGCAAAAGGGATTGTCCAGGATGAGACACAGCTCTTCACATGGGTTGGTCAGAAATTCAGGTCCTTATAGTTGCTCATTTAATTTGATTTATCACCACTTGAAACTTTTCTGCCAGATGTTAAGCAGGAATATGTTGTCCCAGCCACAGCGATGGCCAGCCAAATGAGTTGAGGCATCTTTCCTCAAAGGTCAAGCACTGCTGCGCTCCCTGCCAGCAGGTACCATCCATCTGGGAATACCGCCAGCAGCAAAATGATCTATCTCACAAGTCCCCTTGATTCTTAAAGGAAGGCACAGAAGACTGATTCGGCAAAGATATGGACATTTTCTGTCCAGGACCACACCGAGAACTGTCAAACTCATTCATCAGCTGCCTCTGTACAAATGGTAATAGCACTCACTTGCCAGAAGCTTGGCAGGGGTTCAGAGCAGTGACCTAGAAGTTAAAGGCTCTTTGTTTATTACTAATCCCTGGAGCTATGCAGTCCCAAAGCCCTTCCCTTTCTATGCAACACAAGACCAGCTTTCACAGCCGTACCCTGAGCCCAGTGAAGTCAATAGAAAGACTGTCATTGTCTCTGGTGACCAATGCACTGCCCCTGGATTCTGCAAAATTAGACTGGCTTCTGCTTTTGTTGAAATCAATACAGGTATTACCAGTGTCCACTGCTGAATCCAAACGGGACCGTAGCATGTGTGCCTCAGGAGTCCCAGTGACCCTGAAATCTGTGGTCACCTTTTTCTGAATATTTCAGAGGATGCAGGTTAAAGGCTTAGGTTTTCAGCAGGTCTTTAATATTTTCTAGGTGCCTTTTACTCTCAGAAGGACTTACGGCCACACCTGGATCATATACTCCTTATCCTAGGCCTGCATAAACCTTTTTGAAAGCTTACCTTGCCTCTCTTGGGAATTGCTCCTGGTGTGATGTGAAACCACTACTGGAGTACAGCAACACCTTTTTTAGTGCAAAAAAAAAAACAGATAGGAAATGAGGGACCAGGCAAATAAACATCAACACAGGCCCTACTAAAGCATTTCTCCAAATCTTTCCTGTTGGCCCCCTTTAGGCACTGAAAGGATGCTATAAGGTCTCCCTGGAGCCTTCTTTTCTGCAGGCTGAACAGCCCCAACTCTCTCAGCCTGTCCTCATAGAGGTGCTCCAGCCCTCTCATCATCTCCATGGCCTCCTCTGGACCCTCTCCAACTGGTCCATGTCCTTCTTACGTTGGGGGCTCCAGAGCCAGACACAGTACTCCAGGTAGGGTCTAATAACATCATTGATATTAATTAGTCCTTGATAAAGATTCAAATGATTCAGAGATTTGAGGTGGGAGGAGGGAACAAAACAAAACAAAATAAAACAAAACAAAACAAAAACCAAGGTCAAAGAACTTCACACTGCAAATTCTGCAACTGGTCCATGTCTGCTGGTCCTTTCCTACAGGACTTCAAGTGATGTAGGGCAGCACCACACTACCAGCGACACAGCACAGGGGATTTGGAGCCTTTAGAGATGCAGCTGGCTTTCTTGACAAGATTAATGCTGTGAGAAATCTATATCCAGAACGTTCTGCCCACCAGCAGTGCCCCATTGCTCGTGACCCACTGCCTATTGCTTTTGCCTTTCTCCAGCCTGCATGGCTCTACTTGGCTGAGCCAAGAGCTCTTTCCTTACACTCAGGTCCAAAAGACTGTGTGTTTAAGGGGAAGAGACACAGTCCATATTTCCTTTCCAACGGCACTGTCCTGTATGAGTTGTTTCCACCATCAAAGTTTAAAAGAAAATATCTTTTTTTTTCTGTCTCTGGATATCTCTTGCTCCTGCTTCCACCCACTGTGTCTCTTCAGAGAGGGACAGCCATGAAACCCTGAGCCAGGCATCCAAGAGAAGGAGGATGAATTGCCCTCTGGAGTTATCATCTTCTTCATATTGGCTACAAGGAGAACCAAAACAGTTCACTAAGTTTTTACCTTTTCAGCAACAAAACTCAGGTGAAAACTAACCAGCTGAAAGCTAACCCCTCCCACTGACCATGACCAAACTCTGTATCTTAAATTTTTTTCTTTAAGGCTAAGCTACAGTGTTTTGGGCCAGATTTTCCACAATTTTCTTCAATTTTGGATAATTCTGGCAGTAAAAATAGCTTTTCTAGGGTGAATTGGAGATCTGGGCACCAAAAAACCAGGTTGTATACTGTTATTTTCTACTTTTCTAGATTTTTTTTCACTGCAATTTTGAACGTGCAGAAGTTACAATTGGGTCCTTATTGGTTTTGTTTCTTTTCCTTTTTAAAAAAAAAAAAAAGAAAAAAAAAGAGTAAAAGAGTGAGTGAATAATTTCTATGATGAGTTCCATTTGTTTAATGCGTCAACAAAAGGGCCCAGGACAGATGCTGGTGCAGGACTGACATTTCCCTTTAGGGCAGTAGATGGAGCTACATCCTCAGTAATGTCCCTTTCCAGATAGGAGAGCCCAGAAAAGAGGGTTGATGGTTGTGCTGGTCACTTCATCGAGAAGGGGAGTAGGTGGACAAAGATCAGTAAGCATGGGTGGAAAGAATGAAATAAATGCCAGAACTGGGTGCATTACCCACTTGTCCAAGGACTTTATTTACCAGACATTTACTAAGGGAGCTGTAACCCCTTTTCACATTGCTTCTTGTAACATGGGGACTTGCAGTTGCACATATAAATGTTTGCACCTCTCCACAGCCTGGCTGCATCCAGCCCTGAGACCACCAGTCTTCTCCAAAAGTTGGTTTGCACTCTCATGTCCAATGAGAGAGCTGAGGCCCTTCATTAAATTCCAGGGATTCCTTGTATAATTGCCTATTAAATTACTTTACTAGCTTGCACCTTCATTGTCCAAATCTGGAAGACCTGTCTTCTCCTGTCATGGATCCTGAGTTGTCTGTTTCTTCCCTTTTCCCATGCAACTGGTGAAGGCCTTCAGATCTTTTTAGTCTATATGTGTCAAAATTTCCTCTGGCATATGATCCTGCTTCATATTAAGGACTCCATAAATTCATTCAGCACAATCTTCCAGACCTTCTACTACCAAGTTTTCATGCATTCTCTTCAAAAGAAGAACGGAGAGAGTTCTTCATCCCCCCCCACACTGGCAAAAGCCATAATTTTGAATATTACTTTCTTGAAGTGGTCTAAAAATGAATCATTGTGCAAGCACAACACCTTCTTATTATTTACAGGTAGGCAAAACCCAGAAAGCAATTTTAATAATACCATGTTTATCATCACAAACACACTAGCAATGTTTCCGCAAGACTGAGCAACTGCAGCCTTTGGGTTATTGTAAAAAGCATCTACAAAAATGTAAGACCATCTCAGCCTCCAGCAGATCCTAAGCTGGGTGGGGTAGGAGGGAAAGTTTATTTATTATTTCTAAATCCATTTTATTCAAATCAGGGCTAAGCAAGCTGTTCCTGGATGGCAGAACCTGCCTGGATTTGTTATTTTGAAGCTCGGGTTGAACTTTCACTGTTTGTGAGCTCCAGCCGGGCTTTCCCTCTACTTCAGGTTTTAATTTAAATTCTTTAGTACCTTGTAAGGACTGAGTTCATGGCACAGTCCTTCCCTCAATGGGGACATTATTGTGTTTTCCGTCTTCATTCTGGATACTTGTTTTCATTAAACTCCTTGGAATGCATACTTTTGCAGCCTTTACCTCCCTGTCAACTTGAATTTAAATAGAGTGGAGCATCCCAAAGCTACTGGGATGGAAGGAATCACCTCAGCTGTCCAGCACCCTGACAACCAGAAACTGAGGATGGAGCTGGCAAAATCTGGGATTTTGGCAGGCTTAAAAAATTAGGCTATTCCCATAACTGTGTCAGTGTCATTGGCCTCACAAAGTCCAGAAAAACAGTTAGATTTCCTGTGATGTTAATTGCAATTCTTCTCTTGGTCTCTGATTCACCTTGCCTATCTGAGACGCTCCTAATTTGTGGATAGAGAGATGCTTGCAGAGTGGATGCCCCTCTCCAGTGTATTCATAGAATCATAGAATCGTTAGGGTTGGAAGGGACCTTTAAAGGTAACCTAGTCCAACCCCCCCTGCCAGACCCCCCATTCCTCCCTCTCTTTCCTTATCCCCTGTCAAGAAAGCAGGGGCAAAGTGATTGCTCCCTGGTAATCAGCCCACATCTATGCGTTAAAAAGGCAGCATCAGGCTTAGGAAGCTTTTAATCTGACCCGAAACAGGTTGGGGCCAAGCAGAGGGAAGCGAGTTTCGCTGCGCTCGTGGGAAAAGCTGGCAGACATGTTTTGCCCTGTTAACAGGTGAGTAGGGCCAGGGCCCAAGCAAGGAGACAAGTTCGATGGAGTCACGAGTCTGCCAGACACTCAGGCATTTCCAACTCGGAGACATTTCAATCTCCCCAAGGGAGGTTTAGAATCCTCATGAAGAGAGGAGCCAGGTAAGAGAGGGAAGGCACTTGTGTTTTTAAATCATTCCACCCACCACGGAGTGGGGGAAGCAGCAGGAACACATTTCATAACATCTTTGATGTTTTCCCCTGCACAAGAAAAAAAATTTCTGTCATCGTTCTCACAGTCAGATAAGATCAAGCAGGTCAGGGCAGAAGGGAGGCACTGACTGAAGCTATTGTAACTCACTGAAGCTCTCCGATCTCAGGTAGGAGCCGCGTGAGAGCATCACGTGCTATGGGAATTTAGGCAGGAGGGGCACCAAGGCTTGGCCTTGTTTATTGTTCTTGCCTGAGTCTGACCTGGAAGCGCAGAGGTAACTCAGAAGGACGAGATGTACCCTGCTTCCTTCCTATGTCCACCCAAAGGCAATTTATACTCGAGTTGAGCCATGACCCCAGAGCAAAATAAATTCATGCATTCAGCTCCAAACACAGAGTATGCTGCAATTAAGGAATCCTTCCCTGTAAAATATTCCCAGTGCAGAAAAGGTTGACAGAAAACAATTGAGAAGGGCTTGTTCCACATTAACCCATATTGGCACTGCTGGTTGTAGCTGAGGCTTTCTCCTGCTCTTAGGTGGTCTTCACCAATACACTCCTTGTTAGGAGGGTTTTCTGTAGGGTTCACACTGTTGGCTTGCCTTCAGTTTTTAGACAGTTTGTAAGAAAGCCAAAAATGTAGCTAGTGAGTCAGGAACGTGTTCCCTTCCAAGCAGTTGTTCTCTTTTGTGTTTCTCCAGCTATCTAGCTTGTGCTCACAAAGCTCCCTCTGGCTGTCAAGGACTGTGAATCATTTAGGATGGTCATGACAAGGTCTGGGAAGGATCCCTAGCTCCCTGATGCTGTAGGGATGAGCTGTGTCTACCATGGTCCTGGTCTTTTTGTTGTCCAGGCCATGCTTTCCAGCACCAAAAGGGGACCTACAAGAAAGCTGGAGAGGGACTTTTGACAAAGGCCTGTAGTGATAGGAAAAGGGATAACGAGTTTAAACTGGAAGAGGGTAGGTTTAGATTGGGTATAAGGAAGAAATTCTTTCCTGTGAGGGTGGTGAGACACTAGAACAGGTTGCCCAGAGACGTAACGGATGTCCCATGCCTGGAAGTGTTCAAGGCCAGGTTGGATGTGACTTTGAGCAACCTGATCTAGTGGAAGGTGTCCCTGCCCATGGCAGGAGGTTTGGAACTAGACTTTAAGGTCTCTTCCAACTCAATCCTTCTATTCTGTGATCTCATGCTTTCAGTGTCGCACTGGAGATGCCTGGACACATGGGAAACCCATGTCCCATCAGGTAGCAAAGGTGTGTTGGTGGTGGCTGGAGCTTAGGGCAGATCATGAAGGGTACTGCCCACTATGTCACCTGTGTCTACAGGACATGGGTCTTACTCATGTTGGAATAGCTCAATGCCTTAACATCTTCCTCTGGTAATAAACTACAGTAATTCATAGAACTATCTGAAAATTACAACATTGGCAATGAAGAGTTCCCTGCACAAACTCAGCTCATCTCTTGAAAATATTCCCTCCCTGAGGATGTTCAAAGCCCTTTTTTTTTTCTTGGATTTGGAGGAAGAGGGAACAGACGAGAAAACTGGAGATATTTTTATTGCTAATTATCTGAGTAACACACATAAACATTGGGCTGTGAGGGAATGACTCAGAATGAAGATGAACCTCTTGCTGTTGTACTCTGAAAGGCGGGACAAGCATCTGTCTGTCCTTCCGTACATTTGTCAGAGTAATGCAGTAGAGAATGCTTTCTCTATAGAGATGGAGCTGTCATCCTTCTCGCTGTGATGGAGCTCATAAAACCAACCACCCATAGCTGTCTTCTGCATAAAACCACCAAAGTTAGGTTCCCTCCACAGTCAATGAAAGCATCATGCCTAGCACACAATTTATTTACTACACATCTGTATTTAGAAAATGGAATTAAACATCCAGCCAGTAGTCTGGAGAGTGACATAACTCACTGTGTATCAGGCACCTACATATGACTAGCTGGATCCCTGCCTAGATTCTGTTAGCTATTTCAACTAAATGTCCATTGGGCTCCCAAATCACATGGAGACACCTCTATCCAGGCATCTACACTGAGTGTCTGCATCAGTAAGATGAATCTGATCCCTGTGTTGGCTTTCCAAGGTGGAAGGAGTACCGTGGTCCCGATCTCTGTGGTCTCTGACCTGTAAAAAAGGTAAATGGAAGTTTCTCTTTCCTTGCAAAAAGCCTTCAAATTTGCAGATCACTCAGTGCTTGTTCTGTGAACACGACAGGTGGGTTCATCAGCACTGCAAAAAATAGAAGTTGTTTTAAATACAGCTTAGATTGTCTTTATGGTAGGTTTTTACAAGATTGCAACCTGACTATGCGAGAACCCAGCTTTTTTCCTTCCTTGAAATGGCAGCACCTAAGAAAATGTCTTGATATTCTCCTACTTGAAAATAAGTGGGGGTGAAGCCTGGAGAGGTGAAACTATGTTTTTCCCCTGGGACATTCAGTTATTTGGAAATGGTGACTTGGCTTCTAAATAGGCAATGAGGACAAAGCAGCTCTTCCAGGTATCCCAGATTGTGGAAAACTGGAGAAATTGCTGTCAGATCTGTTGCCACATCACACCATACCTTGGACCTGAAGAAGAAAGACCTGCAATGCATTTCCCCCTTAACTGTACACACAGCCCTGGGGTCCTGGCACGCCTGAAAGCAAAGCTTCGGGCAAGGACCTTTGTGATCTCCAACATTAGAAAAATATTTTCAGGCAACTGAGTTTTAGTATGTGCATGCGGTAGCGTAACAATGCACCAGTCCATGGGCGCCAGCTACTGAAAAGCCATCATTCTTATCTGGATCTGGCTCTTACCAAGACTGCCACCCCTCCTTCTCAATGGGATGGAATTTGCTGGCACTACTGCAAGTCTATTCTGTCTTTTCAATAATTGCCACCGCAGTGCAGCGTCCCAGGGTGTTGGCAGATACGCTTTAGAGTTGGAGGGCATTGCTCCGCAAGCCTTTGCTTTGAGAAAGAAAATTCCCCAGAATTATCATATTAGGCTCTATTCCCAAAACATGTCTAGACAGAGTTATTTAGGATGGGCTGTGTTATAGTGTCCTGCCCTAAAGAACTAGCTACTGCTGAATTGGTTATTATTTGTTTATTGACGGTATTGCAAGTTGCACCAAGAGAATAGGAAATCCCCGTCTCCCTAGATGCTGTTCAGGAAAAAAAAAAAAGCTTGAAATATGGACTCTCATGCTTAGGACAGCCTGAAAAAGATGAGCTAAATAAAGAGAGGAAAGAAACAAGTGCAGAAAAGGTGAATGATTATTTACTCGTTAAAGACTTTGGAGCAAGCACATGTAAATGTAAGGATGAAACTCTGATGTTTTTGCCTGTATTATCTCTACCCAAAACTTCCAGAATTCAATTTGAGAGCAGGTCTTTGGCAACAGGGAGTGGGGAAAAGTATGATTGTTTAGGTTTTGTGAATCTTTTGAACTTTCAAACTTAGAACAGAATGAAGCCAGATATTTTGTGAAACTCAGGGTATCATGAAATGTTCCTCCCTGCAATTTAAGACTTTGTTTGTACAAGTGAGATGCCCCGATTGGTTTCTTTGACTTTGTAACTGAATGCAAGACTGTGTTATGCAAGCTATAATTATTCTTATTTGGAAACAATTTTCTTTTTTACTTTCAGGGTTCTTTGGGGAATAGGAGGCAGCTCAAAACAGCATGGCTTTCCAAAGCTAAATATAATAAATAAAATCTTCCCAAAAGTTTCATTCTGTTCTAAATCTGTATCGTAGCAATTCTGATGAACTTTAGATTTTGCAGAAGAATGTCTCTTCTTCTAATCTTCCCTAGGGTACCAAGTGTTATCCCAGCACTGTTTCTTCAAAGTAAAACTCACTGGGGATTTAGTACAAATAAAGATTTTAGGATCCGATTGCATATCAAGAGAATAACACCGAGTTCTCTGAGACTGGAGAATCAAGCTTATTAACTTCAAGATTTACATATTCGACGAGAAAAATAAAGGGGTGAAAATATCACACTGGCTGGAAATTTAATCGGAGCTGGATCCTAGTTTAAGCCTCCACACCAAGGGCTTGCCTACACTAGATTTCTGGTTAAAACATCATTCCCTTTTAGCCACACTTTGCACTCTGGTTTTGGTAGAAGTAGCACTTCTGTACATAGTCAGCAAGTTATTGTAACTACTACAAAGACACGGCCCTGAGAAGGTATAGGAATAACTATTTAGTCTTTCAGTTTTGAACTATGCTGTACAGAAGAATATGAGCATCCCACAGCTGTTAGATAGGTTAGGCTTCTAGGCCAAGGGATGGAGGGATGATATTTTTAACAATGAAGGTCTCGCTCCAGATCCTACTTCAGAGTCAAATAAGAATTGTAATAGCCAATAGTTTTGTTTTCCTTTGGTCAGGATGAAACCAGTCTCAGCTGAGTTTTCAGACTGTTTCCATGGGGTTTTTTCCCTCTACTGTACTTCCATAGTCTGAAGTATGTACACAGCCTCGCAATGCGTCCCCGCCCTTGGTCACTGTGCTCCTCCACCTCTCTGCTTCTAATGGCACGAGGGCAGCATTCTGGGAAAAGCTGTGGCAAACAGAAGCACTGGGAATATCCTAAAGGTTAATCAGGTTGTCTTATATCAACCTCCATCTTGTCCATCAAGCTACGGTTGCACTTCTGGGCACTATGGGATCTGTCTATACCAGATGACACCGCCATTGCTGGGAGAGCAACGTCTCCCAGGATGAACTGGGACAGACACAACCTGCCGTGGACAGGGGAAGGATGTGCGATGGTCTGAGCCATACGAGGGCCTGCAGAGAGGGATCCAGATGGTCATTCTGCAGTGGAGGAGCAGGAGCAAGGGCTGCTGCCCACTCGTTATCCCACCCACCCAGGAAATGCAGACCTGTAGAGACAGCGTATGCTGACAAAGGCTCTTTAGCTGCTGAGGTAATTCTGCCACCTCTTTACAATGATATAAACTAGGCCAACACAAGCACTGCTAGCCTAATTGCCTCTGCACCAGGGATGTTGCCAAGAGAGGTATGGTGGCTCCCAATCATCTCCAGACTCAGTGATGCTCAGCATCAAGATCAGGGTCGAGCCTGCATGCAGGTAGGTGTCTGGATGTCCTGCCAAAGTGTTGCTATTCAGTTTTTGCTTTCTTTCCCATTTTCACAGCAAGCAGTGAAAATATAAACCCCTCCCCATCCAAATCTTGGACATTTCCCACCACTACATGCTGCAGATGACTGCATGCACCCAGTCAAGAGAAGACAGGGAGCTCTGGATCAGTTGTTTCATCCAGGCTGCTTGTTGTAGCTGCATGCCACACGTCCATGCTTTGGAAAAGACACTGCGTTGACCCCCCCCATGCCCTCAGTTGCAGGACCAGGAATTTATGATCCAGACCAAGCAGGGCCAGCCACCTCCATGTTGCCCCATGCCAGGCAGCTTTCCCAGACACCTTTCTGAGATGGTGAGATTTTCCAATCCAGACAACAGTGTCTCGTGCCTTGAGTACAGCCCCCTGTCAGAGCCAGCAGTGTAGGTATAGCCCCAACCCTCCGACCTTACCCCTCTGCCTCCCCTGGAACATGACATCACTCTAGGCAATTTACTGTTAATCAATAGGATTTAACAGAGCCAATACAACCCCGAAAGAAACAGCTGATGCAGCTGTATCTCGTCAGCAGTGAACGCCTCGATGTGAACGGAAGCATGATCTGCCTTTGTTGGCATTTTCTGCTTTGTCTCTGACTGGTATTTGCATCTCCTAATTAAAGAAGTATGGGCAACTGTATCAATAAATATATAGCATTGCATGAAAGCCCTGGGATCTATCTGACAGCCCAGCGTGATGCAGCAGCATTAGTAATGTTTGTTGTACCATTTCAAATTACCTCATTTGGAGTGGAATTACAGTCAGCCTGTGCATGTCCTAACCCAGATAGTTGCAGGCATATGAGTTTTAATAGAAACACATCCACTGAATTGCATTTGGCTATCTTTTTCTTTATAAAAACTGTGAGTGCTCTAAGTTAAGTTAATCTGTGCCTGCTCAACTAGATATGGATTATTTTCTTATGTTTTCTCTTATGTTTTACTCTATCAGGTAAATGAACTGTCAGGTCATGATGGTGAAGTGTTGGAAGCTGACAGATGATTTATGTTTAGGGAACTGTAATTCAGCCTCCTCTTACACCAGGACTAGGTCTTCAGTATTTTCTCCGACAAAACATCTTCCTTCTCCACGCACAGAATGAGCTACTCTTCCAGGACGGGTCAATGTTTCGCTGGGGAAGGAAGGAGATCTATGAATGAAGCAAAAGTGACAGGAGTAACTGCTTGTTATAGAAGGTGACTTTTCCTTGCTAGCTTCACCTCTGGAGACGATGACTTTAATCAGTTCCTTGAGGTTTTCCATGTTATTTCCATATCACCTTTTTCTAAGCAACCAGTGTAATCCCCGGCTCATTTACACACAGGTCACTTTAGTGGAGGGCAGTTTCATGTGCAGTCCAGGCTTTTCCACTGACATCAAGAACTGAATTTGGTCCAGAGATGACTTTACAATCTCAGGAGTCGTCTTTGTTCTCCACTGAGTGTGATCTCCTGTGTTCATGAAGCAGTGTGCCCTGTATCAGCTATGGCTCAGCAGAAAACAAACAGAGAAGGAAGGATTTGGATTTCTTGGGTTACCTACAAATTGGATTTGGATTTCTTGGGTTACCTACAACTCGGTTCTTAAAGCATCAGTGAAGGTGACAACTAACCCTGCCCTTCCAGCTGACAGTGTTTAAATATGTTTGAGTCTTAAAAGCAGGAAGCAAGATGTTAAGTTAGATTATCTAATCATTATCCCCAGTAAGGAGGGCAGCTGGGTTAGTACCACACTGTTTAGCACGACAGCCAATGTATAAATAGAATCAGTATTTACAGATCAGGAGACTGCTGGTGAGTTAGGTTAAAGAATAACTAATGTATAAATATGCTACAACCATGCTCAGAGCCCGCTTGTATTCCTTGGAGAGTCTGTGCAGAGGGCTGAGCATAACGAGCAGCCGTAAACGACCTTGTTACGAGCACCGGGGGATCTCCAAAGGCAGCACAGACGGACAGGAGAGGGCTGGATGCCTGCCAGCTGAGCAGGGTGGATCTGCGCTCCCCACTCGCCATCGACTCCCCCGCGGCGATGATGGAAATCGGCTTTTCCCTCCCCATGACCTGGAACAGATGCAGCACAGGACTGTCATGAGGACCGATTAGTTAATAAGATCTCGCCATCCCCCCAGCAGGCAGAAACATGAAGTGATGCAGGGATGCGGTCAGGCTGTGGTAGGAAGGTGGGGATGCTGGCATGGATCTGGAGGACTTTCTCTGGGTTTGGGCTTCAATGAAAGCCAAGCCAGCGTGTCTTCTAGAGCCCACAGCAAAGGGACCTCATTTGATCACTAGGACTGCTGTGGCAATCCAGAGAGACGCAAAGGGGAGGCTCAGGCTTCTCCCTGCCGAGGAGCATCAGATCTTTGTCCTCTGCACTCAGCTGGCAAAGGCAGAGAATAAGGGTCAAAAGGATCCCCGGTGATTTCAAGAGGCTTTTAGGCAGGTGAATGAGGAGCCAAAGCAAGGTCCCAGCCTGGCCCACAGTCCGCACAAGGCACCATTCCTTGGGAAGCCAAGGATCATGTTTTCTCTTCCAAAAGTCATTGGTATCAAGTGCATGTTATCACAGAGGGCTCAAGTTTGCGAATTTCCTGAGAAATCTCTCTGCCTTTGCCGCGAGCTGCAGCCAGTGAGCACAGCCTTAGCATCTGACGGTGTTTTTCCATCCTTTGCTTCCTCTCCCCAAAGGATTGTATAACCCCATCCATTTTCAGAAATACAGACGCAGGGCTGCTCAGCAGATCCATCTGATGCTGATCGTTTCAGCCTTCTTGACTTTAGAAAGCCAAACTCTCTGGGGCAGGACAGGGCTAGACTCATAGGAGGAGGGAGGATGAGAACAGGGCACAGGCAGCATTTTTTTGTGTCACAGTATGTGCCTTGGTGGAACGGAGGATGCATTATCCTGTCTGAACAGCATTTTCTGACCTTTTGACCCAAGAAGCATTTGCATTCATAAATACTTGAACCCCTGGGAGGCGAGGAAAGGAGAGGAAAGGAAAATAATGAGTTTATCAAATCTGGAATTGCTGCAAGGCTTGGAAGCAATCTTTCTTCTTTCTTCCAGTCCGATTGTAAACCAAGAGGTTTACAATCTTGCATCCAAGAGGGCTTGTTTATTAGTCTTTGAAATGGACAGATTTTGCCAAGACAGCTCCCCACTCGGTGACCTTCGGTTGAAAGGACAGTGAAATGGATTCACAGGGCCATCCTGCTCCCCACTGTGCCCCTAGAAAGATGTGGACTGGATGGCTTAACTCTGGGAGACTTTACCCAGTCCTGTTGCTCTTTCTGGGAGAAAAAGACCTGAGAAGGGTGTGTACCAGAAACTATCCTTCTCTCCACTTCCCCATGTAAGAGCCTGGAGAGATGGGGGAGCAGTCTGGGAAGAACTCAAGGTGAGTGAGGAAGAAGGACGTTGGAAGAACAGGAATGAAAGTCAGCATGTAAACAGAAAAACTAGAGGACTGTAGACAGCCAGGCCTTTCTTCACATCTTGAATATGAAGCACAATTCTTGTTCTCCCAAAAAGACAAGCAAAACTGGAAGAGATGCAGAGAAGAGCAATAAGGAGGGCTCAGATATGGATCTGATCCTGCATGTCAAAAAATTAAGGGTTTCAGCTAGAAATGGGGCGTTGCAAGTGGAGTAAGATGTCTAGAAGATCATGAGTTGCCTGAAAGAGGTGAATCCCTGAGGGAGCGAGTGATCACTGGTACTCCAGTCCTCTTAACAACAGAGAAAGGATGGGGTATTCAGAAAGCCCTTTGGCTCTCCGTACCACAACCACTCCTGTACTATGTTGTGATGTGTGCTAGGCATTGCATGGAGCAATCTCTATACAGAAAGTCCTTCAACTTCTACGCAGAGAAAGCAGAGTGCGGTGACGAAAGGAGAAAAGAGTAAAGTGTAAACTAATGTTTTTCTTTTCATTTATGTCTTCTTCCAGTGCGTTTAAGTCACTATCAGAAGCCATTTCTGTAACTGCTTGAGGAAATCTGCCTGGAGCAGCTCAGTTCAGGTGATGCTCAGAGGGCATTTTCTGCTCTCTCTTCTCAGTGGCTGCCACCATCTTTTGGGGAGGTGATCTCCAACCAGTGCAGTGGGCATCTTCAAAGTGCCAAGTGGTACTTCTTAACTCACTGAGCACCAGTTGCAATGCTTTGCTCTCAGTTACCTTCAACTTCAAGGAAGCACTTGAGCAGTGCTGGCGACACTTGGAGTGTCGCGCATTCGTGCGTTGTTGAATTCAAGAGGTGCTATGACTTTTGTTTAGGCTTTATCTAAGATAAGTCAGCTCAATGGTAAGCAGAGATTTAAGTTCAATTGCCTACTTTCTCTGCTGGTTATTTCCTCTGGGATCTTTGGTGCATGTCTCTATGCACTTCATTTTCCCAGCGGTTGAATGAGAATAACTGACACCTTGCCTAAGGAGTTGTTGGGGAGATACAATAAAGGTTGTAAAGAGTCAAGATAATGCTGTAACAGGAGCTGTAAAAACACCTACAGAAAATAGAGAGCCTTTTATATCGCCGTTGGAGTAAATGAGTAGTGCGTGTTTGTGTAAGAGGCAGATGACTGTTGGAGCGTCTCAGGTTCACTGGAGTATTCCAGTTACAGGCAGCACTGAAATTACAGAATCTTTTTTTTCCCAGCCTTTGACAGAGCAGCCAAAGGTTTACACACAGCTTCTGCTTTCACTTCAGACAATGTTGTCTCTGCCTGAACGCTCATCTCATGTCTGGGGAAGCAGCTCACATCTGAAGTCATCAAACTTCTTTTGTTGCTGCCGGTGGTTTTGGGGGGACTTTTTTTTTTTTTTTGTAATCACATTGCAAAACAAACATAGCTTGCACAAAAGCAAGCCATAAGCATGATGGTGAGGGAAAATCTGATTTATCATCACCAAAACATTCTCCTCTCTTTGCAGCTTTAGCTGAGGTGATGGGCTCCACGCAAGGACACATTCCTTAGTGCCAGATCAAGTGTTGGGAACCTGGACAGCAGTAAGAGACACAGGCCTGTCACACTTGCATGACTGCTACCAGATTTTGATTCTCTAGCCCCCAGGAATTTTGTGCACGAGTAATTCACCGCAAGGGAATATGCCACAAAGCCTAGCTGCAAAAGGACACAGACACAAGAGAGGTAGCATCCCAAAACCATCAACAGCAGAGTCAAAGTACTCCCAACGGAGCTGAATGGCACCTGAGGAAGAGGGGATATGCTGCAGGCTTGGGTACAGCCACTAGATGGGGGCACAAGCACACACGTCCATAGGGCCCCAGCTGGACCCCAGGAGCATGAACACCAAGAGAAGACACATCACCAACGTTCTCTGTCCCTTGGCGTGGCCCAGGCCTCTCCGGGGAAATGGATCTGCCAGCCATCCACCAAGTTCATCAGAGTGCAGCCATACCTTCATCCATGGCCAAGATACCATGGCACTCACAGGGATAAGACTTGACTGTGTTATGGCTTTGAGGGCTTAGGCTGGGCCATGAACATCAGTAGGAGCCATAGAATCATAGAATCATAGAATGGTTAGGGTTGGAAGGGACCTTCAAAGGCCATCTAGTCCAACCCTCCTGCAAGGAGCAGGGACATCTCCAACCAGATCAGGTTGCACAGAACCTCATCTAGCCTGACCTTGAATGTTTCCAGGGATGGGCCATCCACCACCTCTCTGGAAAACCTGTTCCAGTGTTCCACCGCATTCCTTATATCTAGTCTGAATCTATTTCCTTCTATTTTAAAACCACTACCCCTTGTCCTGTCACAACAGGCCCTGGTGAAGAGTTTCTCTTCATCTTTCTTATAAGCCCCCTTTAGATACTGGAAGGTTGCTATAAGGTCTCCCTGAAGCCTTCTCTTCTCTAGGCTGAACAGCCCAAATTCTCTTTGCTCTTGAGATCTGCTCCAAAAGACTACTTTGCTCAATATATTCAGCCAGACAATTATCTTCTCAGCCTATAAAAAGGTGTCTGCCCACTTCTCTTGAGACACCAGCTCTCCAAAACTGTCACTGGAAACAGCCTGTGGGGTGCTCTCTGCTGTCTGCCTCTTGACGGGGTGTCCCACAAATTAGTTCCGACTGAACACAACGCTGCTTTTATGGAGCCTGGAGGGACTGGAGTGTGTGAAAGCTCCCATCGACCTCAACAAATCCTATGTGCCTTCTTGGGGAAGGAGCAAGTTCAAGGGGCTGCCAAACATATCAGCCCTGGAGCCTGAGCAATGAGCTGAATCGGCTCTACAGATCTGTCACGAGCTGCATTTTATACACATTTTATGCACGGATATTTTCCCAGCTCCAAAATGAGCCAGAGAAGAAGAGGGAATTGGTCTGTTACTGGGAATGTTAAGCTCTGTTTAGTGTTAATGTTTTCACAGAAACATAGGGACCTAAACAGATTCAGCAAATGATGTGTCATCAATTACACAGAGTTAAGCTTTACAAGGGAAGCAGCTGTGGCTAATGTGCGTTCCCGATGACATACCCATGGAAAGGCTCCTTGAGCAGGCACCACTTCATACCCATCCTACAGGTTATGAAGGAGCCAATGAAACTACGTTAGGGGCCACTTGGCTCCCTGACCCCATGGTGAGGCAAGACAGACCCTGCAGAGCAGAGCATCTTCCCTCCTCGAGTGCCTGAGGCTGCTCATATTTTTTGCAGAAAGTCAATTTTTCCAGGAGCCCTCAGATGGGAACTCACACAACCAACCTGGCTCCTGAAACAACAACTCTCACCCAAAATAGAAAGATCTCCATCACTTCTTCTGTCCCTAATGATCAACATTGGTCCAGCAAGTCTTCCCTCTGCTCTGAGGCTCATGAATGCATGCCACACTCTTTGAAAACCTCTGGGAATTTAGTGGAATATGGCAACACCGTATGCCACGCAGAGCTTATAATAAATCTACATCCCTTTTAATCCTCTGGCATCTCGGGGTCACCATGTCTAGAAACATTTGATCCAGGACTTTGGAGTTGCAAGTAATTCTGTCCAAACATTTCCCAGTCTGCCTGAACTTTGATAGCTTCTGCTGGCAGATGAAACAGAGAGGTTTTCAGATGATATTGTTTTCTCTGTGACTGAAGCTCCTTGTTCAGTGCAAGAAGAAAGTACCTAATTGTGAAGCCTGTCTTTACGACCAGCATGTGACAGAAATATCTGTTTCTCCTTTTTTTTGCTAAGGCCCAGCTGCTCCTTCGCTGATAGAAGAGAAATCCCTGCAAACAGAGCAAAGTCAATGACACAAAGTCTGTACCCTGTGAGTCAGCACAGCAAAGTTCTCCTCATTTCCCCTCTGCCAGCCCAAAGACTCTGAAAAGATGTTGTTGTTGTTGGTTTGGGGTGGGTTTTGTTTTTTTCCACTCAGCATTTTCTGGAGTTTAATGCCTGACCCTGACTTCTTCAGTTATGCTTGTGGCGTCTTCATGTGCAAGCATTGAGCAAGTCCAGGTCTACTTAGCATCTGAATTCGGAAAAAAAGCAAGCTGTTTTCAGCCCTCATGGCAGAGGACCAAGAAGTCTTTGTTCTGCAAGTTGGTACATTTTACTTCAGGGTGATATTAGAGGCAACTTTTCTTCTGAGATCTTGTCTTGCCTGGAAATACCCTTTTCCCTTTCCCCTGTTATTTTCTCTTTTATATTGAGATACAGACTTTACTGGCTATGACATCTGAAGGTGTCGGCTACTGTTGAAATTCTGGCTTGACTCCCCTTCTTGAGGGACTCAGAGGGCTTAGCTCTGCATTCTTGGAAAGCATTTTACCAATCCTAGGCTCTCCAGGAGGACTGTCTGGGCTTTGCGCTGTAAGATAGATAGAGGCTTTCCACTTGATCCAAAGAGTTCCAGGTCAGCAGCAACAGAAAAGAGTGAAATGGGCTTCTTTGGATGAAGCTGCCAGCCTCCGTCTCTTCTTTATATGCTGGCAGAAAAAAAAAAAAAAAAAAAAAAAAAAAGCTGATTCAGCAGGCACAAGTGCAAATATGAACAGAGGAAAATGCACAATGCGTGTGCTAGCTGCACTTCTGCTCTATTTCTCTTTTTCTTTCTGATTTCCTTGTTTCCTGCACCCAACAGGTACGTTTGAGAAAGTCAGATTTCCAAAACCAGTGGTTTTGGAAAGATTTGACCTTGTCCATTTTAAACACTTCCTATCCCAAACCACAAAGGAGGTTGCTAGCTCTGCCTGGAAACAAACTCAAACAAAGCTAGTATTTCTCAGGAAATTTGTTTCATAGATGAAAATAGATAGCAATGGCTTCCATGCATGTTTGTGTGCTCAGCAGCTTATTTTTTTTCAGTTTCTCTTGTTCTTCCCTTGAAGAGAGTAGTGACTGAGAAGAGATTGTATCCACACACTGCTCCTGCAAGTCCAGAGATGCCATTCATCGATCCATTTTGTGCTCCAGCTCTAGCACCCGGTGTCCCAGTGACCCACTCTTGGCCCTCCCTCTTGCAGACAGTCCATCTTGGCTTGTTGCCTGTGTTTGTTTAAAAAAACACCCTCTGTGAGAGCTGTCGTAAGATCATGGCAATTGCCCATCTGAAAAACCCTTATTAGACATTTCTGGTAAAATGTGTGTGCCGCTAACCGGCTTCAAGATGAAACTTTCAGTTGAGTCGATGTCTTTCAACTTGAGAAGACATTTTACTTCTATATGTCTTTGTTTCCCATCTGCAAAATGAGGATCTGGTTCCTCACCCTGGCCTCCTCTTGCTTTGTAAAGATCCAGGGGTAACAGTTTTAAAATAGAGGGAGGTAGATTTAGATTAGATATTAGGAAAAAATCTTTTACAATGAGGGTTGTAGAGCACTGGCACAGGTTGCCCAGAGAGGTGGTGGATGCCCCATCCCTGGAAATGCTCAAGGCCAGGTTGGACGGGGCTCTGAGCAACCTGATCTGGTTGGAGATGTCCCTGCTCCTTGCAGGGGGGTTGGACTAGATGGCCTTTGAAGGTCCCTTCCAACCCAAACCATTCTGTGATTCTATGATTCTATGATCAAGGGCTGAAAATGCTAGAGAAAACCTTGGCAACGTTATTATTTACCTACACAAACAGGGGAACTGGGGCTTGCAAAGACAACATTTGGCTTTAAGCCACTTCCGCAGCTCTATAGGAAAACAGTCTACGCACAGACACGGTGTTAGTCACACGAGGAAAACAAGCTGTCAAACAAGAGTTTGGCTTTATCTTTCATCTCCACCTGCTACCCAAGTTTCATGTGTTTCTCTCAGGCAAACACTTTCAGGCACTACTGCTGCTGTTAGAGAAACATGGGAATATGTGAGCGCGTGAGGGACTGCGACTGCTGCCTTGTTCCACATTTGTTTCAAAACATAATGAAACAGTGCGATGCTCATCGTTTCAGGCAAAAAAAAAAAAAAAAAAAAAAAAAAAAACTAGAAAATACTCAGAAATAATCAACATCCTTTTGGATATTACTTGCGGCAGCAAAGATGTCTTGTGTGTGTGTGAAATGTTTGTCTTTGCATTACTTTCTTCCATATTGTTGTACAACCATGCATTTCCTTTGCCTTCCCCTGTCCTCAGATGCCTGTACTCTGCATCCAGCCTTCTGCACAGCTTCTGCGTGCACATCAGGCAATTACAAGAAAATGAGATTGTCTTCTGTCACCAGTGGCATTTGGAGCCACAGAAGCGTACTGAAAGCTTTAAAGGAAGCAAAGGGCACAGATTTCATCTTACACCAAGGCAGGACTTTATGGGCTCATTAGAAAATTGCCCATTATTAATCCTGCTGAGTGTAAAACCAGTCTGCTGTAAAACAGCCCGGCAGCAATCCTTTCGATTGATGATGCTGATTTATTCCCGTGAGTAGTTTGGTCCAAACTCAATCACGGTCAGTGTTGCTGGACCCTTAGATAACAGGTGCCAGTCTGCCACGTGTGAAACATCTTCGGCTTGAAACCTGAGATTTAACTGAAGCAAGAAAAATCAGCCTGAAGCTGAAACCACTTGAAAAACCAAATCTAATTTGAGATGGAGCGAGCAGTGAGGAAGATGACAGGGGATGCAATGTGCTGTGGCGCGTATTCGGAAGTTTTTTCACACCCATATGAATATTTGTCAAACCAGACCATAAATCAGACCCTGCTAAAAATTTTTATCTGCTTTTGGCTTCGGGCATCTGCTGGAAAGGACCCCTTGAGTCTAATTATGTTGTGCACATCTTGTGAAATTCGCAGCGGTTTTATTCAGTATTAGGCAACAATACACAATTCAACACTTTCCTTGTGCTATGAGCCAGCAAGAAGGGGAATAAAATTAACCGAGCACTGTGAGATCATTCAAAGCACCCTCATTCATTAAAAAATTTATCTTTGCACCCTGACCCTGTCAGGGAACGTCGGCACAGCCATGTGACAGCCGCTCCGGGTTACTCATCAGAGTCTGGAGCTGGAGTGTGAAGGCAGAAGAGGATTTCATCCCGCCTCGCCCAGGGCAGGTATTGCAGAGCCCGTCACTCCTCTGAGCAGAGACGCTCTGGCCAGAGCCCGATTGGGATTGTTGACTTTGCTGCAGACAGTCGGGCTGGGGCAGACTCAGACAGCAACAAACCCTTTATGAAAGCAGCTGGGAAAGAGAAGCAAAGGCATCCAGTAACCGCCAGTTCCCGCTGGACAAATTTAACCCGTTCTGGCTGTAGTCTGGCCCCAGCATTCCCAAAAAAACCCACTTTTCCTCAGCTCCTGCCTTCGCTTGATTAAACTCCTAAATTCAACGTGTCCAGAAATATTGGGGTAGGATCCATTCCACAGTTCACCCCACTTTCCAACCCCCACCTTAAGCTCATGCATCATTTTAAAAGCTGGTGTGTGCAGAAGGCAATTTCCCCACTCACAGAGCTCCTTGCCCTGGTGATAAGGACATGTTCTTGGCCTTAAGGTCTTAGGGTTTACCCAGGGCACACAGCAACTTGGAGACCATGGGGAATAAGATCCAGCATTGCTTCTTTTCTCCAAGCCATGGTAGCTCCACAAACTGTGAGCTCCAGTTTAGATGATGACATCAATGAGTCAGAAGGGTCGGAGAAGACAGTAGGAAATTAAATCAGAGTAGACCTGAGGGAAGATGCAGAGCTACCTTTAGCCTTCAAGACCATCTCCTTGGAACTTTTAACTTCTACCACAGTGCTAAGTGTTGGCTCTCACGGTGCAAATGTTGGCTCTCAAAAGGACAACACACAATACAGTTTATTCTGAACTGGGGTAACTCAGTCAGTGCTAGACCAGCAGATGGAGGGACAGAAGGTGACATCCCAAACAAAGCCTGACACTCCCATAGACCATGCCTGGGAGGGAGCTGAGCCTGCATCAGGACTGCTAACATGTTTGTGCCCATCTGTTGCAGATGGCACTGTGCTGTTTCACAGCTTCATTTCACTAAGGGAAGATGGACTGGTGCAGCAACTTGCCCAACCCTGACAGAGCTTCTGCTCCAGGGGCAGATGGCAACCTCCGAGCAGACAGCAAACCAAGCAAAACCAAGAGCGAAGTGTAGTGAAGTTGGCCACAACAATCGCAGCTCGAGGTGAGATGTTGGAGGAGCTGGACCACCAGTGACACATATGCATGCTCCTTGGTGACAACAGGGCCTGTTTTCCTCAGCCGTGGTGATAAGCAGTCCTTGTGGAGGATCCCAAACCCAAACTGCACGTGGGTTTTCACTGGAGCAGTGCCAAAGGCCTGGGAATGTTCTCCCACCGTATCTGTGTGGGTAATAGCTTATCTCTCCCATTTTATTATGTCTGAAATAGCTCTTTCTGCCCCAGGACCGCAAAGAGCACACACATGCCATCCTCTGCTCAACTGAGGAAGCTGTCAAGGTTGCATCTTTTGCTGAAAGATGTAGAACTGATTCAAGAAGGTCTTCATTTTAAGTCTCAGCACAGTGCCTCCTCTTCCTTAACAAGGCGCTCAGTGAGATATGTGTGTGCTGGATGCTGCCTGGAGTCACACCAGGCATCAGTCTGCAGGAGACACTTACACAAAGTGTGAGTTTCAGTAGGAAACCAGTGCACTGGAGCTAAATCCACTACACCAGGGCTTGAAAGCTTCATCTGACCTTATAGATGTATTAAAAGTTAAATATATTACCATATTTACCCATACACTGTCACATACACACACACACACATATATACATGGGGTGCATATGTATATCTATATATATATATATATATATGGATGTGTCCATATACCTCTATGTGTTTTTAAGAGGTTTTATTTATTTGTATCAAGCAGATGAGGACTAACTGGGATTTGTCCCAGCATTTGTCTATAAGCTTTTGGGGGATTCCTGCATTCATCTTGCCACTCCCTGCGCAACATGTAGATACGACAAAAATACTTTTTGGCACTTGTATCTACCAAAGGGATGCCACGTGCTGATAAGCAACTTCCTGAAAACCTCACGCCATGATCCAACATGTATTAACATTGATAATTGTGATTATAAGAAGACTTAGCTTAGCTTATGCACAGCCTTATTCGTCAGCAGGTTGCAAAGTGCTTCCAAGGAAGGTCATCTTCTTATCTCCTTTGGGATGTGAAGAAACACGTCTGCATCAGTGCACCTGAAATCAGGGAGCCCACCTGTTTCTGCATGATACTGGGGTCGCAGTGTGGGGACCACCTGCCTGCCTTTCCTACTGTACCTTCCAAGGCAATGAACCACCAGACACTGAGTTTCCCGATGTGAGACAGGCTCCTGCCCCATCAGCTGGCATGAAGTAGTTGGTATATTTGCTTTCATCTTCCTGTGCCTCAAGAGATACCTAGCATTTCTGTTAAAATGTCATGGAAGAGCCTGGCCTGCTCTTCTCCAGAAGAAGCCACCTTACATCAGCTGTAAATCTATAGCTCCTTCCCTCACCATCCTTGATAAGAGGAGAAAAGGCTTTCCTTGCTGTGCTAATTCATCATTGCTTGGCAAAAGCATTCAGGAGAGAGCTCTTGGGCATAGCAGAGAAATCCAATCATGTCCTGGGACATCTTGGGACTGGTGAGGTCAGCGTGGTAGGAAAACACTGCTCGAGTGTGTTCCCCAAGGACAGCAAGGTCCCATCTGCTTGTGGGACCTCCACCTCCGCTGTGGAGGACCACCAGGACAGCTGCACTCCCATGCTTGGAGAGGGCTTTTAGTTTGACTTATTTACCTTTCCCACTCTCTTTCCAGTAAACTGGAAGACTTAACTAGCTGCCTGACAGCCACAGGAGAGTTTCGTTTAAATTCTCAGGAATTAATTTGCTTGATTGGTGTTAGTCAAGTCAATGGCCAGTGCATGAAGCAGTCAGTTATTTGGATATTTTTTGGCTCTGGGAGAGGTTAAGTGAGGACAGTGCTGAGAGCTGCTCTGAGATTTGGCAGCCCCAAAGGGGAAGTCTGTCTCAGAGAGCAACCGCCTGTTTTTCAACTCAAAATATATTTCCTCAGCTGCCTCTGGAAGTAAAGGTTAAACTTAACTTAAAGTGGAGCTTTAGCAGCCTGGAAAATAAAATCAGCAGGAAATAAAATTATTTCTCTTTGCTGCCTCTTCAAATGTCATTTTTTCTATCATTGTCTTCTCTCCTGTCATTGTAATAGCTCCCTATCTTGCTATAACAGAGATTTTTTTTTTGAGTCTCAGCAAACTAGTGATCCAGCACTTCCAGCTACCAGGAAGAGCTTCCAAGTTTCCTCACTAAAACGCAGGGAAGCAATTCACCTGAATACCTCTTGAGCTTTCAAGTTTTCATTTCCCTGACACTTGTTTCTCATGCAGAGGAATTACCATTCTCACCTCATAAGGTTGCTATGAAAAAAAAAACCCTGAAAATACGACAGAACTAGTGGGAATCATAGCCTGTGGTAACTGGAAACATGCCTGAGGTGGTGATAAACAAGTTTTGAGCTGGGATAATTTAAATTGTTGTATTTTACTGGGGGAATGAAAGGCAGGGCAGTTGATCTGCTTGCACAGAGTCACGTCTGCGGCAGAGCGTGGGACCTGAACAAATCTGGAATGGCCAGGCAAAGGGGGCAGGAGGGGATAAGTGGGAAAAGGAGATGACAGGGTTTTGTTTGATCTTAACACTGAAGTCTATAATGTCAGGAACTGTCAGATCCAGGATATCATGCAAGCGACAGATAAATCCAGCAGCCTTTGCCAGAGCCTGCACTGATCATGATTCTGGACACAATCAGCATCACCAAACACCCCACAGCACATATAAGACAAGAAGAAGAGGTTTTTTTAAGGAATTTCCCAGTGTGGAAAAGCTGACAGCAGGAGTAAAATAACCACATATACACATGCAAAAAAAAAAAGTAAAAATCTTAGAATTTGAGGTGTGTTCCCCTGCGCCGTATAATTAAACACAGTTACTCTCTGACATGGCGAGTACAAATGAGGAGGAGATCTTGTCACCGTTGGTGTGTATCGCTCAGCTCGGCAGCTCCAGAGTCCAACTTCAAGTCAGGGTGGACATAACGCACGATGACAGCTGGCCTTTCAGATCCGCGGCGAGCAAACCGCTCTGCATCTCATTAAGACAGCGGTTTTGCCGCTTGGCTGTGATTATTCGCAGGCGCAAAGGTTGGAGCCCGAGGGGGGTCACCGCGACCGTTTCATCAGCCTGCCAGTGACTCAGCCCTGCTTTCCTGATTGAGCTGGACCACTTTGTAGGAAAACATCCAGCATGATTTGAGGTGCAGGGATGGGAGTCGGCGGATGAAATACAGGCAGCTCTATCAGCATCTGTGCTAGTTGCTCCCATTGTCAATGCAGAGAAACAGCTGTGTCCAGATTATGGGTTATTTAACCTAAACAGAGCGAATTAATCACATTTTCAAGTGCCTAATATATTCCTGTCAGTGGTCAGATCGGCGGTGACATCTGAAGAGTAAACACCAAAAGCACAATTCAGCCACCTAAGCATTGTTGTCTAAGGAATAGAAGTCTTCTAAATGTTGCAACCCCAGTTTTCCATGTCACCTCTCAAAATCGTATTATTTCCTGAGGATTGCAATGAGGGTCAAGTGCTCTCAGGGGCACTGGACAGACGGAAGGGAACACAGGCTGGGAGCTGGACAGCTGGGTTTTAAGTACTGCCCTGTTGGATTCCCACAGCTCTGAGGATTTTGGAAGGCAGGTCCAGTTTTCCCTTATCTCCAGTCATCTCTCCACCATCCTTCAGCCTCCCTCACCAAGGACAGCATGTAGGGAAACAGCCTTCCCATGTGAGTGCAACCAATAGGGCAGGTGTGGTCAGCACTGGCTTTTCAGTGGAGATCTCCTGTCTTGGGTAAGAACGTCAACCGCTTGAATGCAGCAGGGTTGCTAGAGAAGGAAAAGCAAAGCTCTGTCCCTTACTTGCTTTTTCAAAGCAGTTTTTGTAGTCCAGAATGCATTCTCACCTCCTGGGAAGTGGAACATACCAGGTTAGGGACCAGGGAATACCTTCAATTCTCTTCCCTGATCCCTCTGTGCCTGGGAAAAAGAAAAAGTTTTCCTTTTCCTTTTCTAGGACATAGGTTCAGCTACAACCTCAGGGAGAGCTGACCCAAAGACCTTGCTGTGACACTGAAAATACAGCCAAATCACTTGGCTTCTGATAGGTGTGAAGGCCAGATTAGATTATCATGATGCTCACCTCTGGCCTGCAAAGCTGCCTGATTATTTAAAAAACAGCACTTTGAAGGGGACCAGCGAGCCTACGTCTTCTACTGTTATCTGTTAATTGACTGGTCTGTCTCTCAGTGCCGATGTGTAAATAGATGTTCAAGCCTCTCCCATTCCACCTGTCATCCAGGATATCAGTTATAATAATAAAAAATAAATCATTGCCTTTCCTTTAGCTACGTGAGAGACAGGATGATTGTCATCACAGCATTGTGCCCAGAAACTGCCCATTGGTCTTAGGCACTGGGAAATGCTCAGATAGATAAGGGAAGCTATAAACCCTGGCAGTCACAAGTGTATTGGACGTGGCTGATGAAGTATTGATCTTTCCTTTGGACTTGCAATGAGGTCAAGGCAGTCCAGTGTCATAACACCAAGGGTAATTCATGGCTGTGACTCCTGGGACAACATGAGTCACCTCCATCCAGCCCAGAGTAGGTAACTCCAGACTGCGGGAGGGATTTTCCAGGCATGACTTCTTCTGGGTATTTCTTTGAGACTGGTCAAGGCAGCCTCTATCTTGGGTCCATCTTGGGTACGGCATCCATGGATCTAGCCTGAGATGTGGGCTTCCTTTCACAGTAGCATGTGCAGGTCTGAATCCCGACAGGATGCTTCCCAGTAAACAGCAGCTGAGCACATCTGGATGGGTGAGAAGCTTCATGCTGGTGAATTATTACCAGAGGGCTGAAAAGGGTTGTTTCTGCACTTTTTAGGAAGGCCTTTCAGAGGCCTGTGCAAGTGTATCTCCGGGGTTTGTGTGATCACACCATGCTGTCAGCATAATACAGTCATAGCACAGAGGGGAAGAAGAGGTAAAAGTGTCCATAGCCTTGACTGACCCTCCAGTAAATTCTATCTGAACCACTTCAGGGAGAGAAGTGTTGCTTTTGGATTCATCTCCTTCCATTTCTTCATTCACCCTCTTCTATTAGACTCTCCTTTCCCTCTTCACTGCTATTCTCAGCCCCCCACATTCCTGTCCATCTAGGAGGTTGCTAATGTTGTTATTTTATGTCTTCCAGGTTGCAAGTGAAGCTGACAATCTGCTCTTCTTGTTGGATAAAGAGACTTTCCTGAAATTTCTCTTGAATGCCCATGAAATCAAGCAAGTCTGAGCAATCCTATCACTCCATCGGCTTGAGGATTGTCTACCCATTCCTATGCATTAGGTTCATGGAAAATGTCGTTTCTGTACCACTGAAAGTTTCTACAATTTGCCTACGAATTTGCAAGCCCACACATACACAGCGTTTTACTTTTTTCTCCCTTGGGGAAAATGAAAACAACCAACTTCATTTCTGCCTAAATTCACTTGAATCCATTTGCTTTGTTTTGTTAAGAAAAGAGGAAGCATTTTGCTTGGGTCACGCTGACCTCATGCTCTGTCTATTTTCATAAAAGTGCTTTCCAGCATCTTGGACCTTTTTCTCCAGCTCTGAAGCAATCTCCCAGTACGGATAACATTTTCCATGGTACGCCCTGGACCTTGATTCCCATCATGTCCATGTTCATCTGGTGAACGAAGTGAGTACAGTGCCTGGCCACAGAGAGACAGGGACCTGATACAATTAAACCAGAACACAGATGGCGACAACTTAGACAGATTCAGGTTAATTCTTATGGAAAAACACCACCACCCCCTCAAAA
>WHYT01017739.1:0-23598 GCA_009806455.1 Tetrax tetrax | reverse complement strand
TTTTTTTTTTTTTTTGAGTTTGTTTTTTAATCTTTTAATAACTCTGTATGGAGCTATTTCTCTGTGAAAACTGCCACCCTGCTCATAAAAGGTAGAAATAATGCTCTTATGGAAGCACAAAGGGGCATGTTTTTAATATTTAATTTTGTTTTTAAAGAAAGGGGAATTTGGGGTTGAGAGATCAAAGCAGGCAGACCCACGTGGGGAAATCTGGCTTAGTGTTTGGAACGGAGATTTTGGCTGATATCGGACTTTCAGGGGAGGGAGTTTGCTGGCTTTTTCTCTGGGGTTGGTGCTGCTCCACGCAGGTTTATTGACCAGGTCTGGCCATGGGTCAGCAGCATCCGCGGCCCCTCTGTCCCCACTAAGGCGATGCTGCTCTGCCCATGGATGCAGGTTGGAGCACATCTCCCCAGTGCTCCCCACATTTCTGGGCCTGAGCTTGAAGGCAATAAAAATGCATGCAAGGGTAAACCTGTCCTCTGTCCTGAGACCTCTCAGCTCTCCCAATTTGTATTCTCCAGTCCCTAGGGTGGATACAACCGCCTCGACACCCATTACTCATCGTACCGCAGGTCCCTGTGATTTTCTGCACGGTTTCCTTGCTGATATTTAAGTACAGTGCTTTACACTGAACAACTGGGACCCAGTGTAAAAGAAACAGGATTCAGAACATCCAACAGCTATGTCCAGAGCCATCCAATCCCACTTTCCAAGCAGCTCAGACCAAGCCAAAGACACAGGGCAGAAATAACCCGTTTTCCCACCAACCTCAGCCCTTCCCATGGATTTTTGTGTGCATGTCTTGGTCTCACTACCTTTATCTCCACTGCAAAGAGAGCGGGAGGCTGCAGCAGGGACTGGTGCCTCTGAGCCTCTGGACAAGTCAGTTTGAAGGACAATGCAACAAGGATGCTGCAGCAGACTTCAGCGTGACCTAGCAAACACCAGGACCCAGGATGGGCTCTGGCTGTGCATGTCATCAGCAATGCTTGTCCATAACTGCCAAGCGCAGAGTCCCAGATCATTGGAAGGGTGTCCTGGGAGAAGACTTCTGTATTCTGGACAGTCATTATTGGCAATGGTCAAGGTGAACCCTCAGTCTGATCCTGTACATCTGCTTTCATGCTTATCGTGTTCTTACACATCTGTCTCTCCTTAATCTCCATCCTCTCAGGGATGGCATTGCACCGACCCTCTGTCATCCCGCTCTTGTGCCCATCTTGTGCACTATGGGCTGGAACCAGAGAGTCTAAATACAAGTGTCATACTTATTTGTACAAAACAACATAAAAACGACCACACTACGGCCATCTAGCCCAGCATTACGGTTGACAGCGGTGACCTAAGGGAAACCATAACAAGACAAACATACAGTCACATTTTTTCCTGAATACTCTCCCAGTGAATTTGTCCAAATAACTTTCAAAACCCTAAAAGCAGCAGGACTCTGTCCGTGGCATATTTGGTGATGGAAAATATGTCCCTGGCAATGGAGAATATCCACGGATACACACAACTTTGCTTTTCATCCCCTGTGCTTTAAAATTAAAGACGCTGCAGCCCCGTGAGCAGCACTGTCCCAGGGTAGGGGTGAAGGTCCCAGGGAAACAGGACAGCAGCACGCGGCACAAGGAAGCCTCGAATGTTAAAACTATGTGTTTTCTTTAGTCAGATTTGGGTCATTTTGGGGTGACTAATGGGACCACTACTGTCAAATAAACAGGATTTTGTCTGAGCCACGCTGTCTGAAGTAACTCTGTTGAAGCCAGCCCCACCGCACTAAAGCGTGAGCAGTGCAGAGTGACTCCAGCTGTTCGATGTGCTGGATAAGAAACTCTTTGTGTCCCCAAAAGTGGTCACGTCCTCGTGGGCAGATGTTAGATTTTGCTGCTAGGTGTGTTGGTTCTTTTAGTGTTTGGCTGCAAAAAAAAAAAAAAATCCCAGAAGAGAAGCTACAACGTGGCTTTGTGTCTCTTGAAAAAAAGTCTGAGCCTTTAAAGACAACTGAATCATTTAGGAATTTCAAGGGTGGAAAAAATCTTGAGGAAGTGTGAAAAAGGAGCCTGCATAATATGACATGGTCAAATCGCTCTTCTTTAGGCCTTAAAAACTATGGGAAAAATTACTTAAAATGATTGAAACTGTCAGGGCATTATCTGAACAGCAATGCCAAAGTTTGGTTCAGGTCCCATTGCAAGGGAAATACGAACACTGCAAATATGTGTAATGAATATTTTGTTCTCAGCCAAGCTGCTACTTGAAGAGAGCCTCCCATAGCAAAATAGGTCCCCTTACACCACCTCACTGGAAAAAAAATCATAGAATCACAGAATCATATAATGGTTAGGGTTGGAAGGAACCTTCAGAGGTCATCTGGTCCAACCCCCCTGCAAGGAACAGGGACATCTTCAACTAGATCAGGTTGCAGAATCAGGCAGAGGAACCATTTTTGCCTGCCATGTAGCAGAGAAGCAAAGGATTCAGTGGACATGAGAAAAGTGTCACTCCAAAGATCTTAGTAGGCCAAAAGTTTGGGCCAAAGCATAGTCATGGAAGTAAAACTGTCTTGGCTGTGACTTGGTGCCTGGAGACTCATCAGTGTCTTTGTTCCCTATTTCCAGAGTCAGCAAAACTGGCCTGTAAATACCAAGAAAAACTTACTTCTTCTCATTTTATTCCTACAGTTGGAAAGTGTTTCTCTCCAGGGGATCAGGGATTGGCATCATCAATGAGACAGTGTTTCTGTTTGGTGCTCACCACCAGTGTCACAGGGATTTTAGTTCCCATTCAACACATTCAAGTGCTGTCTTTCCCACATGGGGTCTTCTTTCACGGTTTTATTCAGCCAACAGCTGGGAGAGACCTTGCTGGTCATAAGAGTCATACCTTTTCTCTGTAATTAAAGTTCGTTACATTTTTATTTTCTCCTATTCTGCTCAAGAAGGCAAACATTCACATCTCAGCTTCAGGACCAGCACCTTGCTTTGCTTGGTTCTCTGAAGGGAGCTTATAAGAAAGATGGAGAGAAACTCTTCAGCAGGGCCTGTTGTGGTAGGACAAGGGGTAATGGTTTTAAAATAGAAGGAGGTAGATTTAGATTAGATAGACGGAATAATTTTTTTTACAGTGAGGGTGGTGAGACACTGTCACAGGTTGCCCAGAGAGGTGATGGATGCCCCATCCCTGGAAACATTCAAGGCCAGGTTGGACGGGGTTCTGAGCAACCTGATCTGGTTGGAGATGTCCCTGCTCCTTGCAGGGGGGTTGGACTAGATGGCCTTTAAAGGTCCCTTCCAACACAAACCATTCTATGATTCTATGAATAACATCATTAGAATAGAAGATGGCCTTCACAGAGGATTTTCTCCTAGTTGGGAGTAAAACCTGTAGGCTTGGGAAGAAGCAGAGCTCCAGAATGTGACAAGGTCTCTGTGGCCTAGAGACAGGGTTGCAAACTCTTGTGTGAATGTCTACCTTCAGTTTTACTCCCACATCTCTCTTTGGAGCTGACAGCATTGAGCTAAGAGCTGGTTTGAAACCCTCATGGCTCACTTGGTTGGACATACCAGGTGCTTAAAGTTGTCTACACCCTGAGGTGTCTCAGGGACTCTCATCTGCCCTCCATCCAGGAGGAATGGTTCTCCCTGTGGAGTATCAGACAACCCTGTGTTGTCCAGGGCGACCCTTGCACTTGGCAGCTGTGTTTAGGCAAATGAATCCCACCCCAGCTGTCCCCTTCAAGGCAGGGTGAATCTCTCTGTAGACACCATTGGCTCCATTGGTTAGATCTTGACTGATGGGAACTTAGACACCCATCTCACATCTAAAAACCTCAGTTTAGGAGTCTTACTGTGCAAACCAGAGGTAATTACAACCCATTTCTGCCCCTTGTTCCTTTGCAGCCAGCAACCTGGAAAGGTAAAACTAATGTCAGCAGGACTCAGCTAATCTGACACTAGAATAGAATAGGAAGCCTTCAATGAGTCTGACCCATTAACCTTAATCTCATAATTACCCCAGCTATTGATCAGGAAGTGTGCACTAATTGGCAGAGCGCTGGAACAGAAACTCACACCCGACACATGAATCAAGGGCCTAATTATCGACTCCTCCTGCCAGGCCTCATTAAGGCTGGGACTCTGGCAGCTAATGTTATCTTCTTCCTCTCCTTTTGGATGGAAACAGCACACAGATATATGAGAAAATGAATCTTGTTATTTATCTTGCACCATGTCAGTTGCTTAGTGACAACATGGTCACAAAAGAATTGACAAGACACAATGGTCTAAAGGCCCATGGGAGGAGCATCCTGTTGTTGCTGTACAGTCACACTGGGGTTTTATCACTCAGGGCTTCAAGGAAGACTTCTTGTAGCAGACACAAGGTGCACAAGGTCCAGGCAGAGGTATCATCCTTCCCGTGTTGGTTATCTCCAGAGGAGGAGCTGCCTCTTCCTGCCAGCTTGAACTTTAGCCCAAGGAGATTTCACACAGCATGGGAAGCTGGGCCAACTCCAGAGCATGGACGGGGGACAATGTGGAGGAGAAAAGCACTGTGGGCTTTGCAACGTGACACTTTTCAGCTCAAGTTGACAGTGCATTCACCACAGAGGTGCCTGGGACCAAACTACCTGATTTTTACCTGTGGGATCTTGTGCAATGCTCAAGGGGAAGAGCCAGAGGCAAAAGGCTGTTCTGTTTCATATCACCATTTCCACTGAAGGAGTGGACATTTCTAGTTAATGAGTCTGACCAGTCCTGTGATCAAGGGTTCAAGAAAGACCTACTGTAAGCAGGGGCTGCCTTTCATCTTTCACTCTCTGTTTCTCCTGGCGATGTCACACTGACCATTTTACCATAAGCCACAGCATTTTGCAATAACCACTCACGCCAGCCCTCCCAGTGCTCTCCACAGAGCAGAGTGTGCTAAACTGGTTTGGGGCAGTGATCAGCACCTGGGTGCCCTGGGTCTCACTTAGGAGGTGGATACACATGTGGAAATGCTGCACCGGTGAATTTTGCAACACCTCTGCACCAGCTGGGGAAGACCCTGTGGTGCTCCTTGCCAAAATAAGGTAGTTTGTTTTTTTTTTTTTTCTCTTTTATTAGTTGATGTTGCAGCCAGAGGAAACCACAGTTTGGGGCTGAAACCCTTCAAGGCTGAGGGCATCCCTACATCAGTACTCAGTAGTCCTCAAGCCTGAGCAATGAGCTCTCACATGCAGCCCAGATTGAATCCTTGCTCCATGATCATGAGTCAGGGCTGAGTCCGTTTAGCTTCTCATTTGTCAAATGCAGTTTTACTTCTGGTTTTATTTCTTTACATTTCCAGGGTGGAAGGCAAAGAAAGTAAAACAAAAATTGAAAACAAACAAACAAAAAATCCAAGGAAAAAAAGAAACCTCAGTATTTGAGGTGGTGGATGCTCCATCCCTGGAAAGATTCCAGGCCAGGTTGGCCGGGGCTCTGAGCAACCTGATCTGGTTGGAGATGTCCCTGCTCCTTGCAGGGGGGTTGGACTAGATGAGCTTCAAAGCTGCCTTCCAACCCTAACCATTCTATGATTCTGATTCTATGATTCTATGATTTTGCTATTAACGCCTGAAAGGTGAGAGTAAAAATTTCCAGTGTTACAGTAGCTGCCTAAGTCCAGGTCAGCTCCCACACCAAGAGATTAATTTGCTAAGAACGGTGTTATTCTGCCTTGTGTCTTTGAGAACTTCATGAAATTAAATCTCTAGTTTTTCATCCCAGGCTGACAAATTATCCGCTTGCTTTAAAACTCCATTTTAAATTATTGTAAGCAACCTGTGACTGGAAACGTTGTCAGAGGTGGTACAAAGTCCCCTCTTCAATTAGCAGCTCACCCTGCAGCAAGGATCAAATTCCGCTGCTGCCTGTGGCGTGTAGCTCTCTTTTGCCCTGACCTTGGGATCTTGCTACTTCACGTGCCTGGAAGGAAGAATTTAAACTGATAATAATGATATTCTTACCCTTACAATCTGTCTTTCATCCAAGGATCTTAACGTGCTTTAGAAATCCTGGGAGGCTCTGGCCAAGTTAAACATCACACCTCTCCCTGGATTGTTTTTATTCACCGATGTTTCAAACATCACCACATTAGCGTGCTCTAAACATCAGTGAGCGGTGAGAAAAACGGAAATTCTCTGTGTCTGATGACTCTGTACCACACATATGACTCATCTTTATTCCCCTTGATTTCGGAGCAATGCCTCACAGAGCCGCAAACAGCCATGTCTTCGTAAAGTCCATGTGTAAGGAGGACTGAGAAGGTGATTCTGCCTCGACTCATCATTGAAGCCAGGGTGAAAGACCCATGGCAAAATGAGTCAAAGTCATGTCCTTCGGGCTCTTTTGTTACTTCTACAGTTTTTCCACAGATCAACTCAGAACAGACAAGAACCTGAAAAAAAAAAAAAAGAAAATGAAAATGCAACAAAGAAAAAAAAAATTGATAAAACTCTACTGACAGCAAAGGATGAAGGGCAGGTGTAAGAGATGAACCTGTGGTGGATAAGAGTGGATTAAAAGTGTCCCTTTTCTCCCACAGGGGAAATTTTAGCTGTTTTTAACACATTGCATCTCCGTAAGTCTGAAAATAGCCGTGTCTCTGGGAAGGTGGTCAGAATCTGCAGTCTGACTAACTCAAGCTGTGTTAGAGTAAAAGAGAAGCAATTTCTAAGTGGAAAAATTCCCTGTAGAAACCACCCATGGGTAGAGTCAACGTGGCAGGCACTCTTAACTCAGACCAGAAGACCACATCAGCTGAACTTGATTGCCATGACTATTCATGAAGAAAGAGTCAGCTGTCTACTAAGTTAGAGCCTATTAATATACAGAGTTTTAAAAATCTCCATGACTGTGTGTTTAGAACAGGGCAGAGTAGTCGGAGTTTTTTCTTTTTTTCCGCTGATTTTGGAGCATTTTCTACCAGAGGCATGGGTCATGTTGGTTGTCGTAAACCAAATACAAACTCGCTATCACAGGCCCCTCCAGAGCACAGCGTGGATGCTGAGACCACAAACTGAAGCCATAAGGAGGAAAATTATAAGCATTTTTGCATTTCCTGTCACTCAAGGCTTCTCTAGTCATCTTACAGGCAGTGAGGAACTCATCCTTTCTGCAGAGTGCTGGGTATTATTCTCTGTTTTACATATGGGTAATGTCAGCCACAGAGGTGTTTCAGTGTCCTGGCCAAGGCCTTGGAGGAGTCACAGCCACAGACTCCAGAACAGACTTCAGACGTCTCCTCTCAAAGTCCTACTGATTGAGCACTACAAAAAGTTGCTTGTCCCATCACCTCAGGTAGATTCCTTTGTGCTAAATCACCAGTAGTAAAAAGGGTAAGATAATTAGCATAATTAATCCCACATAAGCAAGACGTGATATAGTTTGCAAGGATCTCCAAGAACTCCTTATCACCATTTTGCATCTGGAAAGTCAAACCATTCAACCCCAAGCCTGTCCTTTACAGTCATAGGTATGTCCAGGATTAGAGAGAGACTGTAAGGTCACCGTGAACTCCTGAAAACCAGCTCTCCGCATGCCAAGCTGCAGGACTGCCAAGGAGAGAGGTAGCGTTCGGAAACACCGGGATACCAAAGGTGTGTGAGAACACGTGTTAATCTTATCACATGCCTACAAGCCGTCCCAGGAAGGCTGATTGCAACACGTCATCCCTGAAGCATTCAGCAGGTGATCAGGGTCACGTTTTGCATGTCAAATTTCCCAGCTGGAGACCTGGGCGATGCCCACTAGGAATTTGGGTGTGTTTGAACAAACGTACCCTTTTCCTGCCATTCAGTGTGCCGGGAGGAACAACACAAGCATATCAGCTAGAAGACATGCTGCTAAGAATTTTTTTTAAATTATCGTTTTTCAGGAAGTAATCTCTGGTTGAGAGAAAACCTTATTACTCATGCCCTTTGTAGAAGTGGTCAATGGGACTGCTTTTCAGTGGAGACGGACAAAGTCAAAGTTTCAACTGGAGTTTTATTCCCGCAGAAACCACATTGAGGTTTTTTTGTTTGTTTTTTCTTGGAAAAAGCCTGCAGGTTGCTATACAGAGGACTCCTAATTTACCCAACCATCTGCAGCAGAAGGCTGGTGAAGAATCAACACCAGCTGGAGCTTAGCAGAAGCATTTAGGTTGCAATTATGCCAGGCTATGTTCTGATCCTTCATTAATGGGAACTTCCCAATTGTGTCTAGTATCTACTGCTTTCCTTACAACAATGCTGAATTAGGCTGAAGAAATCCTCACCGGAAGAGCATGCAAGAGGTCCTGAAGTTGTATTTAACTCCCACACCACAAGTGCTCCTAAATGACTGTTTGTGGCACTAAGCAAACTGTTTTTAATTAGCTCAATGTCCAATTTCCAGTTTCTTTTCCCAAATCTCCCCTGCTTTTGAGTTACAAGTTCTTAAAAAATTGCTTCCTTCTATTTTCCAGATCCCAGACAATTTGACAGCATACCAGCTGTTCAGGAAAGCAAAGTGTTTGGTGTGGAAGCATCCTGAAATCAGTTGCCAAATGCCTCAACCAAGGTGTTGGATGAAGTCCAGGCCACTTGTAGCATTTCCTGCCCTGTTCAAAGATCACAGGAGAGGTATCTAAAGTCAAATGTGCACATTTTGTCAAAATTGTGACTTGGAGCAATCCCACAGCCCTTCTTATCAGCTCAGGCTGCTCTCAGTTCCTAATAATGGCTTCACTAACCAGAAGAATTAAATGCAAACAAATGTACATTAGCTTCTTGGCCATTGGCAAATATAGGAGCAAATAACGTTGCTGAGCTGGGATCAGTCATTCATGCGGCTGGTAGGCTTTGTGCTCCCTAAGTAAGGGCAAGTTCTTCTAAAATACGATTGAAGGGTTTTTCTGGAGCCCCAGACACCTTCCCTCACACCAGAGGCCATACAGAATATGCCCAAATCCTGCTCATTTCTATTATGTTGAAACCCTTATAATGCTCTGTGATAGCTTTACAGATGATGTGAAACACTTACACGTTGTGGTTCATCTTCTCACTTGCCTAGCGTGTGGACTGCTGAGGACGGGAAGATGTTGAAGCTTCTGCATGGAGTTTGGCTTCGTCTACAGAAGAAGACAAGCTGAACTGACTCGATTTTGGGTCTTCACTTTATAAAATTAGCAACCAGAATCTTGGGCAGGTAGAGAGGAGCATGTATATTTTGAGCCACTGCTACCACCTGAGAATGCAGGGGAGGAATATACCCCACAAAATGCCTTGGAATGACACCAGCTCTCAAATGGCTGAAGAGATGGGGTTTGCAGGTGGTTGTCAAGGCTTTTCTTACACGAATGACTTGTGCTCTTACTCCATAAATTGGATCTTTCCTAGGCCTGGTGGAGCTGTTGAACCTCGCTGTTCTTCTACCTGGGAACAGCACGGAGAACCAAGTTCTGACCTTAATACAGGGGCTGTAAATTCAATGTAACTTCACTGATTTCATATGATTTGCTTCAAGTTGATTGAGATTAGAATACAACACAGAGACAGATAAATTGCTTCAACCACACCTATCCTATCATGTGTTCGTCTGACATTTCTTTGCTGCTTAATGTGAGGGATGTTTTGTATCTGATGGCAGACGAGTCAGTGACTTCAAAGTGATAAGCACTCTGTCTCTGTTTCCCTCTGACCTTCACTAAATGGTCTACTCAACCTTCACTTTGCAATTTTATACTGACAGTGGAAAACATCCTATAGCCAGAAGCAGATCAGAAAGAACAGCACTGTAGATCCCAGTTATTATCTTTCGCCTGGCTTTTGCTTGTTGCCAGATAACGGTCCTCACGCATTTGCCTTTTCTTGCCCTTTGTATGAATTTGTAAGGGAAATAGCACCAGCTTCTTGTCTCCAGACACTAGCGTGTTTTTTTAATTTGTACTCAGTCCATAGGAATAGCAGGGCAATAGATGTAGCTACTAATTATCCCCATCCTATGAGCCTGAAAGTATCCTCTAAACTCATTCCTGGAGGGATTACAAGGGAGTCAAGACTTAATGTGGCAGTAGATGGCGCTGAAGACCTTGGAGCCTACCAAGAAGCCTTGGTCAACCCATACCCACCTTGTAGGGCTACCCAAAAAAAAAAAACCTTCACCCACTCTGTTCCTCTTCTGCAGTGAAACCACCACAGAGGGACAACAGGGAGACCTTGTCACTGAAATCTTGGCCATTTTGGGTTCAGTGCAGAGCAGGAGTTGACTTAGGCTAAGTTCAGAAAAACTCTTACCAGAAGTGGGATCACACACTGTGGATGATGGTTAGAGGGTCTAACTGGGAGTGTGACAATGGCAGCAAGCCATGGACCACAGAAGAGCCCTCTTTCTGGACAGCAGCCTTCTCAACAGACTTGGCTATTGGAGGGGGTAAATTTGGAGGGTTCATTATGGTCACAAAGCAGCTGACGGTCTTCTTTCTCTAATCTCCGTAATCTCTCGAGGTGCAATTACATTTATAGCTTCAGAGGTGTGTCTCCAATTACAGAAGTGCTGCAAGTCAGCTCCAAGCCACTGTCTGCCACTGTTACCAAGAGACCGCTGGGAACTTGTGACAGCCTGTGCCATGGGATTTCAGGTCAGGAGTAGTCATACTTCCTCTTATCTGATCGAACATGTCATACATTACGAGGAACTTAACATATCTGACTGAAAAAGCTACCTCCACCTCCCAGGCTTCCCTGTCTGTTCTTCTGATGGTTTCAGGAAAAAAAAAGTAGAGGAAGGTACTCCCTTGCCAGTTATATAACAGGTGATGTAAAAGTGGTACAGTTGGAGGACCACTGTACCCTGTGGTGGCTTGGCTTTGGGACCACACAGGTTTCTTAGGTGGAAAAATGCAAATTTGTGTCTCTTCCACTAGTGGGAAGGTATGCCTGTGGAAGAAAACCGCATTTAAAGGCATCCACAGCAATGAGCAGTGAAAGAATGACTTCAGGCGTCATATTGAATCACTTTCTGGTGTGACTGAGTTGTGCCTTCTGTTCAGCTTAAAAACACAGAGAGCAGAGCAGATATCTGGAGCTGCCTGACCCCAGCTCCCTATCCAGTCAATGGAGTCAATAGCACATGGACATTTATGTCACCTATGTCTAAACTGGGCATCACACTCACTGCTTTCACTGGGAGCCAGGCATCACCCACCTTTCTCTTGAAGTTAAACTGCAATGTGGGCACTGAAGCATGTTGCAGAAACTGCAGTGGGACATCTCAGTAAAGTCTTGTGTCTTCTTAGCAAATTGCTGTCAGGTTGTTGCTGATAACGATAAAACATGTCCTTAATTACCTGTGGGTACAGAAGCAGCCAGACTTGGGCCATCTCCATGTTGCCTTCAACACTTCTCTGAGTTACCAGCCCAAATTCTCGGAGTCTCACGGGGCAATGGAGAATTGCCCCAAGGATCACTTCTGGATGAAATCCCAGCTCCACAAAGTACTCAAATTAGCCAAGGAATTCCCTCCCATTTACATCCTTGCAGACATTGAAAAAAACCTTCCCCTGGGGCCCCTTCCCTGACCTCTGGCAGCCCATCCTTATTCATCCCTTCTCAGGTCATGATGACCGTTTTAGGCAGGAAATTAAGCTTCTCACTAAACACCCTTATCTAATCACCATGGTCAACATTTCGAACTCACTTGCCCTAAAGACATTTCCCCGACCCGACCCGTCCATAAGGCTGGGAGAGATCAAAGGGTAGTTATCACATGTGGTGTGTGCTCACCATTACCAGGTGCCACACCTCCACATTTTACCCAATTCAGTCTATCAGCGGATGGAGCGACCTTTAGCAGTCACGCCGTCAGCCAGGAACTTCTCCTCTTTGGTCATATAAGGACATTTCATTCATTTCCCAGTCGTTACATCAAGACGATCAGGACATTGATGCACACACAGGATTAATACTGATTCAGCCAAATGCAAGAGGCATATGATTTTTAATTAAATGGTTCTGCTGACGTTTACTCCAGCAGAGATAACCAGTGCTGTGTGCTAACTTAGTTCATCCACGTTCCCGTATAAGAACAAAGTGGTATTGAGCACACTTATATATCAGCATGTTCATAACTAGACAGATGGAGAAAAGATGTCTATGTGTGCATGCAAAGATTAAAATGGCATCGTGTGCCACGTACTCGCTTCTGCAAACATCAGATTGATGCATTATTCATGCCAAGGCGTCCGGATTATCCTTTCCAGCACTGTGTATTCACACGTGGGTGAATGTGGGTGGAGAGATGCACATCTACGCATAAATCCATATGCATACACACACATACGTAAAAATTTGTGAGTGCATGAATATAAATGTGTTGTGCGGAAGAGCGCTTAGATGGAAGTCCGGATATCCAGAGATAAATATCCTTGCTCATCTAGACATTGGATTGCTAGAAATCCTAGCATATTTGTAACAAATCTTGCAGGCAGGATCCCTTTCCTCCCCTGCCTCAGCAGACGGAAGCATGCCCACATTGGCTGCAGAAGAAAGCATCTGGTGGGCAGCGTGAATATGAGCGTGTGCCCGCGTGACAAAGAGAGACAAATATTTGGATGCTGAGTGGTGATGAATAAATACCTGCCAGTGTTTATTCCACACCCCAGGGTGGGGCTGGCACTCAAACCAATCAAGTGTGCCTTTTTTTTGTGTTTTGTTTTGCCAGTCTAGGTGGGGGTTTGCGGGGGGGGGAGGGTTTCCCTGCCTTTTCCCAGCTCTCCGATGGGGTTTGGCTTGGACAAAGCTACCCCGTGCAACAGCAAAAGCTGCAGAGGTGGGCTGGGAACCGGCTAATCTGGGAGGTTTAATGAGCGGTGTGGGGAAAGGAGAAGCATCTCTCTAAATACCGAATGACTCAAACTCACCTCTGGGGAAGGGAGAAGAAAACCTGGAGCAGAGAAGAGGCATTGACGAAGCACCCTATGTGGGCTCAGTCACATCCTCTGCTGTTTACTCAAGCTGGAGGGATGTGAGCAGAAGTAAAACCTGATTTAGGTCACATATGCCTTTCTCTTTGCTCAGTGCCGGAGTCAAAACATCCCTTGGGCAAGAGAAGGAGGAGACAAGGAGCCAGTGCATTGTCTGGCAGATCAGATAGGCCTTGATGCACAGTCACAGACTAGCAACGATGCCATTTCTCCCAGCCTCAGTGCTCCAAGCAGAGGGCGGTTTTTGCATCTCTCTCAACATTTTCTGGTTTTTGTGGACCTCATGACAGGCTAGTTTGGCTTATCTGAGACTTTATTTTCATAATCATGCAGCTTTGCATAAGTAATGAGCACTGTTCCCAGCACGTTCTGTAAAGCAAGCACTAGCCGGTGAGAGGTTTGCAAGACTTATGCACCCAAACAACAGTCATGGGTTGGTTCTTCACCTCCTCCCTTCCCACCCACACTCCCTTTCCAGTGCACAGCCTCTGGGCCCTGTATAAAACCTTCTGGGTTGTTAATTCAGCCTGGCAAGGGCCTATCTACAGTTCCACATCCGTGCAAGGCCCAGTTGCGTCTTGGTCAGTCTCTAGGCATTGCCCTCATGGCTTGATTTGTTGACTTGAGGACTCGAGTTTCCAAAGGCATCAGTGTCCTTGGAGGTGCCAGTGAGGTCAGGGTGTTTGGCAGCTCAGAAACCCTCCTGCTGAGTGACTCAAAGCACCTCACCCTCCCTCTCATGCAGTTTAGACATGGGGCACTGGTAGGGCCAAATCTATGTCCGGCAATGCCTGTGTTCTGGTTTTGTTTAGTGAGGTGTTTAAGGTGGCAGCTTCCTAGAAGTCGCTCCCCTTTGTTCAGTGGACTCAGCCGGGCCTAGGGCGGACCTGCTGCTGGCCAAGGCCAAGCCAATTGGTAGCAGAATGTCCCGTGATAACGCCTCTGCGATAACGTATTTAAGAAGGGGAAAACAGAAAAAAAAAAAAAAAAAAGAGAAGATGTGAAGCAGCTGAGCGGGGGCAGAGAGGGGGAGGCGCGAGCCTTGTGGGCCTTGCAGGCCTCACCCTCTGGCCTCCCGCCGGGCGGTGACTGGGCCCAACTCAGCCCGGCCCGGCTGAGAGAAGTGGAGAGGAGAAGAGAAGTGAATAAGATGTAAAAAGGATCCTGAGAGGCGTCTGCCAGCCTGTTGTGAGGAACGGCTGCAGACGCCAAGCTCAGTGAAGAAGAAGGGGGAGCAGTAAGGCGGCTCCTGGCCAAGATTCCCCCGCAGCCCGTGGTGCAGCCCATGGTGGAGCAGGTTGTCCCCCTGCAGCCCATGGAGGCCCACGGAGGGGCAGAGATCCCCCCGCAGCCCGGGGAGGACCCCACACTGGGGCAGGTGGAGGCCTGAAGGAGGCTGTGGCCCGTGGAGGGCCTGCTGGGGCAGCCGTTCTGGAGGGACTGCACCCCATGGAAGAGATGACCCACGCCGGAGCAGTTTCACGAAGGACTGTGGCCCGTGGGAGGGACCCCACGAAGGAGCAGGGGAGGAACGTGAGGAGTTCTTCCCCCGACTGTGAAGCAGCAGCATATAACAATGAGTGATGGACTGACCGTAACCCCCATTCCCTCTTCCCCCCTGTGCTGCTCGGGGTGGGGGGAAGGTAGTAGAGATAATGTTAAGCCTGGGAAGAGGGAGGAGTTGGGGGGAGGTTATCTTGTTCCCTGTCTCATTCTCCTGCTAGTTTTAGAAATAAATGAATAGTTTTCCCCAAGTCAAGTCTGTTTTGCCATTACAGAACGGTAACTTTAAGGATTTCTCCCTGTCCTTATCTCAAACCTCAAGCTGTTTTTTCTTATATCATCTCCCCCTGTTCTCTTGGAGGGTGGGGGGAGTGAGAGAGAGACTGCGTAGTCTGGTCCCGATCGGGGCTGAACTATGACAGCCTGTCATCAGCCACCCAGGTCCAAGAGAGCAGTTCTGCCAGACCAGCAGTTGAATTAACTGAAAGAAAGGTTCTCACCAGGAGATCACCTGTTCTGGTGGATCATGAGATCAACGTTGCTGGTTGCGCCTGTTGGGTCAACAGCAAAGAAGAAAAAGGAAACTTCAAGGCCTGTGACCAAGCAATGAGACAGCTACCTGACATCTGGCTGGTGGTAAATTAAACATGAGATTTGCCTAAGCTGTGAAGTTTGCACTGATTACTGGAAATGGCTATCGGCGACGTGTGGTGACATCCTCCCCCTTGCTTCCCCATGCTCGTGGCCGCAGCTCTGCTCTCTCTCGCTCTGAGCAGCTGTGCTGCTTCTCACCTCCCAGCCAGCGCCAGGCAGAGATGCAAATCTCAGTCACTTCTTCCACTCACCACATGTAAGAGGACTGCATTTACGGACGGAAACTAGCTACCCACGGCTTTAAATACCGCCGTACTCAAGGCCTCTGTCTGCCTCCAGAGTTTCTTCAAGGGAGGAGCCAAACCCACATGCTTTCTACCGGCTTTATTGGAAACAGATGGACCAAATGCACCTGATGTCAAACAGCCTTCCTGCTTAGGCTGGCTGCTGCTAGCTTTTTCCAACCTGGCAGAGAGTTAGGCAACGCAACAATTAAAGCCTGGTCGCCAACTGCAGAAGAAGCCGCAAATGTTTGCCTGCACCAGCACCTGCCAGGGAAGTGCAGGTTGTAAATCAAAGTGTCCACACTAATAAATGCAATGTCCAGAAGCTAAAGACAGGGTAAATATCCCGTTTGGACACCAGTTACAGGTTCTCCTGTGTTTTCTGACTCCGCTGGTCCATCGTCCGCCCCATTAGACAACAACACTGCTGCTGCAATCCCCCAAACCGAGCAGATCCTGAACTGGAAGGTAGTGACCAGAGTGAGGTGACAGCAGAAGGTTGATGAGCCCTGTGGGAATGCTCTTTGCTTAGGATTGCTTAATGCCAGGTCTCAGGATTGAAGACAACCAATAATAGGGATCATGTGGGAGGAAGGGGGATGTTGGCTCTGGGAGGCAGGAAAGATGTGTTTCTACCTCGGCTTTCTTTTGGGAGATGCCCTGGCTGTTTTTGAAAAAAGAATGGGCTTCACACCTAAACCCCAGGTTTTCACGTAGGCAGTACGTGACTTTTGCTAGAGGCTACAACAGAAATTTATCCCTCCAGGGATCAGCAAATTGTGCCTGGGGATGGTAGAGGATGAGAAATGAGGCAATTTACCATTTATTTTCATAGTTTCTTCCTGGACAAAGAAAAACTCTGAGAAACAAGTGGTTCCCTGCAGCTCTCCCATGTGCAAGCGGTGGGGACACAGCCGTTGGGATGGAGTTTCACTCTGAGTGTTGGGACTTTCCTGGGGCTGTGCATGGCATGGTCACGGTGCGCATCATGCTCACGTGGCCCCCTCTCTGCTCCTCGCACAGTTGCTCCTAGTCTTCTCCAGTCCACCCATCACAGCGAGATGTTGGTGTCCTGACAGCAGGCTGCTGCCCTCCGCCGTGTTCACAGACCCCATAGGTGTTATCCACAAAATCGTGCGGTCCATGGACTGCACCTGGCATCACGGTCTTGCTCAGTGTGCCTCTAATTTGAGGACTCTGATTTATTTCAGGAGTCCCTTTGGACAGGAGAATCCCCAGCTGATGCACATAGCCAGGCTGGGTAGTGGGTACAGTATGGCTGCCATCCAGGAGCCATCCCTGAGCCGTGCAGTCCCCTGCACCCCTCAACCAAGGGTCCCAGTTAGCCCAGACCACCACTACACCAGGGAACACTCCAAAACACCGCGGATGGTCACAGCCCCGGCTCCAGCCCTTGCCCTGGCCATGTTGGCTTGCCAAAACAGACATAGCCTGGCATGTTGCTGGAGAAAGCTTCAATTTTTGACAAAGTAATGTTTTCAGCTGGAATAAAGCTCACCCAGAAGAAATGTGCCTGGCTTTGCCTGCATTCCCAGTCTTACTGCGATTTCTCCCAGCAGCCGCAGCCCCTGCTACGCTCCCTGACCGCTCAGATGAGCTCTTACCGACAGCCCAGCTATAAATAATCCCAGCCCGCATAAGAAACAATCTCCTTGACAGTTTTATTTTCTGCAGGCATGGCCAATCCACAATGATTTAATTTGCTCTTTGTGCATATTTGCTTTGGTCTCTTGATTAATTACTTGAAAGAAGATGCTACTGGATGTCCACCCTGGAAGAGATCTCTTTCGCAACCAAACGCTCCAGCGCTGTGCTTTGTCTCATCTGCCGCGAGCCGAGGTGATGATAACCCAGAGCAGCTTGGTTGCAGCTGATGGGATCAATCTAAAACACATCCGGTTCAACAGAGGAGACAAGGCTGGGTTCTGCAATAGCTATTAGGCCTGTTTCCTTCGGTGGATTTATTCCTAAGCCCCGGCAGCAAACATTTACTCATCCAGAGGTATCTTGACATCTGGCGTTTGCGTACTGAAGCGCACAAGTTGATTGCGAGTCAGCGCGGATCTCCCACGCAGCCTGGCTTTGAACATCCTCCTACGAAACTGGACCCAGACCGCTTGCAGCAATGGGTCCCCAGCAGCTGTTTATCTCCAATCAGCTCTTCAAAACAATAGAGGGATGTAGCAGCTGCTTAGTGTTTCATCTGACCTTTGCGTGAGGCAAACGTAGCCCCGTCTGAAGTAGATGACCAATTTGCGAGCGCTCATGTGCAAGAGATGCGCAGAGATGGGAACTCCTGTTATCCCACAGCCAGTGGATGGGCCGGATGTTATGGTTGTGTGAGGTCCTGCTCTTGGAAAACATCCTCCTTTGCAAAAAACCCTGGCTGTGCCACCAAGTCCTGCCTCCCAGACCAGCACAAAAACCCACCGGTGCAACCAGAAAGAGAAATATTGTGCAATGCATTGCACAGCCATTGGGAAATAGCAGAGGGTTTCAGATACCCAGGTTGCATGTGTGGATAAAAAAAAAAAAAAAAAAAAAAAAAAAAATTTCCCAAATAAGCTGCAAAAGTCACGTTACAGGCTCAGACAGACGACTGAGCAATTGCAATGGCAGCTCATCAGCCAAAGCCCAACACGTGCGCGGTCTCATCCCGTGGCAGGCTTAACCCTCCCAGCACCGCTGAGTCAGCCTCTCTGCAGGCAAATCGGCTTCACAGCCACGGCAAAAAGCTTTCCAGGCCGGCTGACATCCTTGCAGCCCTTAGTCAGCACCTGTCCCGTCCTTCCCGGCCCTCAGAGCAGCCGCGCAAGTACGCCGACGGCAGCGGCTTTGCTAGGAGCAGGTTCAGGAGGAAGCAACCGGCCGCAGACAGGATCGGATCAGCTTAGCAGATAGGAGGGTAATTAACACTGGCCTTAAAACCAACGAGGACACACAGGTGGGCTTTTTGTTTGAGCCTACCCCTCCCAACCTTTCTCCCTGTCTGGGGCATTGCCGGTCACCCAGCTCGTGTAGCTTCCAAGAGCGTTTCAAGGGATGACAGGGAGATGCCGGAGGCACCGTGCTGAGCCGTATCTGCACTGCTGGGCCCGTAGCTCCTCTCTGCTGAGTCTCCCGGGAGGTGCCTGGAGGTGACCTGTTGTGCGGGTGAGGTGGGCATCCAGCCCTGTGTGAGATAAGGGCAGTGAAACCCCCATTTCATCTTCCATGAGTGACAAAGGTCCATCCTCCATTCTTTCATCAGCGGTGCTTCTTTCCCCAGCATTGCCTCAAGTTAACCCAGTGCGGTGTTGGCCAACAAAGGAATGTTTGTCAAAAAAAAAGGCTAAGGCTTTGTTTAAAACATCTTTATCAAAACAGGAAAAATGATATGTCGGTTCACGGGGTCAAAAGGAGCTTTGGAAACTCTGAATGTCGGTTAGCATCCCGTTTGGACAGGAAGATATTTTTCTTTTTATTTATGTTTAAAAAGGAAGATCTCTGGTGAACCGACAGCCTTGGTTTTCAGCCAGCTTTAACCATGAACCTTGCAAACCCTTTATTACAATCCTTCTGATTTAATTCACTCTATTCCCAGGCCCATCTCTCTCCAGTGTTCACTGACTCTTGCCAGTGATTTTAGGTAAGGGATGTGGATGGACTTCTCTCACCTCTGCAACAAACCCAGTCATGGGCAAAAATGTGCCAGAAGATGCTTGCAATTACTGTCTGTGCAATGGCCATGCTCAGAAATATTCACCGTAAGCCTGCACGCTGGTTTAGCAAGTCTGGAAAGGCATTCCAGTCATTATTACAAATGAATTATGGTGAAAATTAGTGTTTTATTATTTAATTATGTCTTGCTTATACAGCTGGGTAATTTATGACCAGATTTCCCTGCCCTAAGTAGCTTCTAAAAGGTTGGCTCATCCGCACCAGTGGGGCCTGTAATGGTGCCAAAATGTCACTGAGAATGTGCCCAAATAGGTCATATCCTCTTAGGGAAAACTTGGAGAAATTACTAAAAAGATAAATCAAAGTGGTGGCCGGAAAAGCATTGGGATTTTCTGGCACTGGCTCTGACACCATAGATGGGTACATCTCAGGTAGAAAGGGTCACCTCCTCCTCCTAGAACCTGCCCTGGGGACGACTCCCACATCTTCTCTCTCTCTCCAGTAAGTTAAAGCCACCAGTGCAGACCCTGACATGGAACCCTTGTACCCACACAGCAGAAACTGCGCATGGGTTGCTGCTGGTGGTGGTGGCTGAGCAATTATGGAATGGGATAACGAGCAGGATGTCTGTAGTCTGTTGAAGGATAAAAGGTGACCTTGGGGTACTTGCGTAAGGAGGACAGGTTTGGGAGATGCCTACACGTTGCATTGAAAATACAGAGGAAGAAGTGAATGCCGTGGTGCTGCGAACGCCTAGCGGATGCCGATGGATGGGGCAATGAAAAAGAGCGAGGTGGATGCATGGCGGGAGAGCACGTCCGCTGCCTGCCACGGATGAATCAAGGCTGGGCAGAAGGAAGAGTGAGTCAGGTTGCCTGGTTGATAGGGTGGTGTCGCCCATCAGAGCAGGTGACATTAATACTGTCCGGAAGGTAGAAGAGCAGCCCTGGAACAGCCAGAGTAAGTCACAGTCCTTGCAGCATCAGGAGTGGGAAACCCAGGAAGGAAATCAGCCATTAACAGTTGTACCACCCCCCTGAAATCTAGATCCATGGTGTGATTTGCTTGTGGAGATGTTCCTGAGGACAGCACACATGCTGTTGGGGACGGGGTGATACAGTGTGACCTGTATGAGAGCTACAGCTTCATTCCCCTCCTTTCTCACTGGTGCATCGCTGCCCTGGAGTAACGGGTGCGTTGTGATGGACCAAGAACCAGAGAAATACGTGGTGACATTTGCTTCTCCCTGCTGTTGTATGGTGGGACTCCTGCTCCTGAGGGAGGACATCGATATTTTTAGGTACCGCCCTGCCTCCCTTAAACCAACACATCCCCCGCTAGCCAGGAAACCTTCTCCTGTCTTCATCAGGAAAAGGCAGCTCTGCCCACAGGTTGGCATCCAGCTCCGGTGGAGGCATCCAACGCAGGCTAACACAGGCTCTCCAGTCTGGTTTGGATGACATTTATCGAAATGCTGGGTTTTCTGTCTGCTGATGCTGAGTCAGTTGTTTTGGTGGATAAAGGCAGCAAAAGGCAAGATCCAGCTCTGGAAATACCTCCTCATAATGACCAAAATCACAGCTTAATGGTGGGGTTTGAGCTGCAGCTAGAAATATCTGGATTTGGGGCTGTGCTCATTCTCAAGCTTCCCTCCACCATGGTAATTGCTCGTTAGGTCTTAATTACCACTTCTCTTTGCAGCTCCAGTTCAGCCGTGCTTTTTGGTCACAACCTCCGCTGCCATCCACTTCTCTAAGCTCTGCACCAAGCCACTCGTTGGTACAAATTTTTGCCAACATTGGTTTCAGTACAAAGACCACTCAGACACCTTTTGTGGCAGTAAAGACCAAATAATATTTGCTGGGTGTCTGACTAGGAGCAGATGCAATACAAGATTCAGAATGGACATCAGGAAAATTTTTTTTACACTGAGGGCGGTGGAACACTGGCATAGGTTGCCCAGAGAGGTGGTGGATGCCCCATCCCTGGAAACATTCAAGGCCAGGTTCGATGGGGCTCTGAGCAACCTGATCCGGTTGGAGATGTCCCTGCTCCTTGCAGGGGGGTTGGACTAGATGACCTTTGAGGGCCCCTCCCAACCCAAACTATTCTGTGATTCTACGACTCTAAGAGTCTATACCTTGTACTACAGAGAGAAGCAATTCACAAAGCCTGAGTGATGCTGAATGTTGTTTCAGCACCATCCCTTCAGACCGTGGTAGCTCTGCAGCTGAGGAATAAGTGCTGAGACCAGCAAGGAGTGACAACCTCACTTTGCCAACAGGTTGGATGGAGAGATGTATCAGTTGGGTTTTGTCTGGCTTGTCATGAAGGTCACCACGCTCAGTAAAGTTATCATGCTCTTATCAGGTTGCAAATTAGATTTCTGGTAGGATCATGGGAGATAACATTCAAGAAGACTTCTCAAGGCATTTAGCCTATTGTCACTTGGGTTGGAGCTGCTGGGTCCTCAAGGAATAGTGGTGGCTCATGAGGGAAGAGACTACCAGGGGATCTGAGGCCTGGCAACACTCAGTACATCATTGACTGGTTTCTTTGCATTCTGTTGCTCTGTGGACTGTCTCCTGTTGACACACATTGGCCAGTGTGTCAGACCACAAGGAAAGCACCAAGCAAACCTTACAATGAAGGTTTCCCAGGGCACAAAGTCCAGCCTGGCCCCAGCGACAGCAAGGACTGATTCCCCCCACGGCCTCCCCAGAGTGGGCACACGTCCTGGGAGTAGTTCGCGGAGCAGGAGAATCATCAGGATGCAGCAGGGTGCTTTTGGGGGAGAACATGAGACATGAAGCCAACTTTCTGTATGTGGGCACCGTACATGAGTTTCAGGGGCATGTCAACCACTTTGGTATTGACTCTTACCACTATTCCTCTGTCCATGTAATGTAATTTCTTAGAAGAAGAAATTAGGATCTAGTTGCTGACAACTAGATTCAGTTTCAATTCACTTTTTTTTAACCAGCCCCTTCCCAGAAGCACTCCCAGTAGAAGCCAAGTGACCAAACCTCTAAGGTCTTCCTGTGACTGCAGAGAACGGCAGCTCTGCAAACAGAGGCCAAATCGTCCACGGCAAAGAGGTCGTACGCCAAGAGGAAAGAGATTAGAAAGGAAAAACACGTGGCTGGGGAAATGACACAATCTGATTTCTCAAGTGACCTGTTGTCTGAAAATAGAACCCTCTGTGTATTTACCCTGGAAGTTGCGAGGGGCTGTCACAAGCTGTCTGTCACTGGCCAGCTCAGCTCAAAGGCTGAAGCATTTCCAAACGGCTCCGATGGTTGCTCTCCATTGCCATGCAGGGTGGGAAGCAGGACTGGGATGATGCTCTGCAGCAGTCGGCGGGTAAGAGAGGCAGGTTTCTCCAGCAGGACCAACTTGTGGGGCTTGGGACCATCTGAACAGGTCCAGCTGCTGACTGGCTGGCTGTTGTGGGTGGCACAGCTACTGCTATCTCCTTTCTTTCCTTCTAGATGAATCAGTTGACCTTTTAAATTCAGTGTTTTCAAAAAACACCCTAAGACTATGTGGTTTTTTTTGAAAGAGCAGGACTTGAGTGTGGTGGGTCTTCCCACCTACTGCTAGTGGGACATTGCCTGGTGGGAAGCAAAGATGTGCATGGCCAGGGCTGGAGGCCCTTAGTGCCATGACGGGAAGAAGGGGATCCACTAGTTGGTGGTGACTTCCTTGAGGGCAGGTGAGCTGAAGGACAGGACCAGCATGGGACCCTTGCCCACTTCACTGGGGAGGCCGGCAGAGATGTGCAGTGCCAGCCCTGAGGAACCCCTCAATGGGTAGGAGTGAGGTGAGGAGAAGGGCTTGGGCTCCTTAGCAGAAGCCACTCAGAAGGGTTTTACTGGAGGGCGTGAAATTGCTGGGACCAAGTTTGCAGCCCTGTGGACTCAACGCTGAGCCTGGCTGTCTGTGGGAACGGGCTGTTTCACACAAAGGATGGGGCAGCTCGGGGAGAGGAGCCTGGCGCTGCCCCATCACACCCCTCAGCCTTGGAGCGGGGAGAGGACACGGGTGCACGCACGAGCAAGGGAAAGGCGAAGGTCAAATATTCACATCCAGCAGAAGTGCATAAACGCATTTAGATACCCGGAGCTGTTGCAAATAGTTCCCATTAGAGCCACAAGCAGCAGGTTGTTTCCCCTTGCAAAGCAACCCTCCAAAATATCAATTTCTTTTTGTTTTTTCTCATAGCTGGGAAAAAAAACAAAAAAAAAAACCAGAAAACCCCTAAACCCCGTGATGTGGTGGCAGTTACTCCCCAGCCAGAGGCAGGTGAGCGGGGTGCCGGCTGCGCTCCATCCAACATGTTGCATTGTGAAGGTTTGCCCATGGTTTATTTAATCCCTCGCACGTATCAGACGCATTCCTGAGCCGTCAATCAGAGCTGAGTCAGCCAGCGTGACTGGTCTGTCTTTTTTTTTTTCTATTTTTTTATTTATTTTTTTTTTTAGCAATCACAAGTTCTCTAGCCTTTGCCAGCAGTGAGCTGCGGGTTTTTTTTGTTTGGTTTGTTTTTTTTTTTTTTTTTTTT
>WHYT01017738.1:70027-87967 GCA_009806455.1 Tetrax tetrax | reverse complement strand
CCCCCCCCCAAAAAAAAAAAAAAAAAAAACCTCTCCATTTTGGTTTTAACCCTCCTTGCAATGCAGAGATAATGGGTAACGCTGAGGGGACGTCAGTCTTCGAGTCCCCCTTTTCTTTTCCTGGTGTCATTCACGCCACGCACGTCCTGGCGCGGGGCTGCGCCTTCTGCGTGCGCTCCCCATCCCCAAATGAACAGCGCGCGGCCGAGCTCGGGGTAAACAACAACTGCTTTCCTCTGCAAAATTAACTTTTGTTGGCCAGCCCAAAGTGTAACCCCGTGTCACATTTTCCACAGTAGGTTGACATCCTCGGGCAAGAGGGATCAAGCGGTGCTGCAGCAAGCGACCTCGTCTTTTCTTCTCTTCCTTAAAACAGCCGCTAGCATCTTTGTGCATTAAAGGGGGAAATAATAAAAACTTTCTTAGCGTCTGCAATCTAACTGCGCTTTCGCCTCCCAAACCATTCCGTGCTGAGCTGAGCTGCACCGGGGTTTGGGATGGGTTCCCCAGGCAGCAGCACCGAAAGTCTCCTGAAAAAAAATTTTCTTGATAATAAACAGCATCTGCTGCAAAATACAGTTGAATTATTTCAGTTGCTGCCGCTAACTTTTTTGAAATGCTAAATTATTGCTCAAATCTAATGACAAAAACTTCCAAATCCATTTTTTATGGCTACGTTCTCATACTAAGCCTACTTGTGTATATGCCACTTAGAGATTTTAATGAATCTTACGCAATTACACCCTAATAGTTATTGTAAGGTGTCTAAATACGTACCTGCTCTCATTCTGCGTTTCCAGACGTATTTCTCTTAAACTACTGCGTGTTCGCCACTTTCGCTTTAGAGAGGAATCAGCTTACAGCGCACATTGCAATCTTTTCGTAAGTGCCTAATTATGTACACTGCTTTTTAAAATGCAAGGCTGGGAATAAATGTCTGTTAATGCTTTACGTGGAAAAATAGAGTACAAACATCCTGGGATCTGAATGTATTTATAAATAGTCACTTGCACTTTTTATGCAAATGAAATTGGGCAGTGCTGTCAAGCTTTGATTTTTTTTAATTTTTTTTTGTTTGTTTTTTTACAGTATTATAAGAATGGCTTATGTGACATCTCACATATGCCTTTTTGTAATGTTCAGGGCTTTTTCCGTGCACCTGTAACTGGTGCCATCTTGTATCGTTCTTTTATACCTCTTGTCTTTGTTTCCTTATTTTATTGCCCGTACTTCACGGAGGACGTGAATGCTAATGAACGTATGACGTACGTCGTCATTCACGGGATGAGCAGATAGCTTTCTCTCTTTGTCAAATGTTTGTGCAGTAAAATGAAAAATTAAACAAACCTAGCGTGACTCCGTGGAAATTTCAGCTTAAATAAAACACACACTGAAGCTTTGTAGGATTTTTCCCATCAGAGAGGAATTTTTGAGAGCACTGAGGGACGATTTTTATATCCGAAGGGTAAAGTTTGAGGTAATTTGCTAAAAGGCGTAGAAGTTAAATTACAAAATTGTTGATGCTGGACCGTAATAAAGTCTAAATAGTGTTAACCTCCAATTAACAAAAAAAAAAAGGGGGGAAGATGTCAAAACACTCATTACAGGTTTAATTATAATTTCTGATGGACTGAAAACCTTCTGACTGTGCTCTGGCCGCTCCAATTTAGCCATTCAGCCCGTGCTGCCCGTATTGTGTGCTCAGCGGTTCCCACTCCACATCTTCACGGCGAGCGACTCCGGGGGGCTTCCTGACACCCCGCGTTCAACGCGCGGCCTGCTGCTCCGCGCCGACGCCTTTTCCCCAGCCGCCCGCGACGCGAAAGACCGTCTCAGCCGCGTCGGGCTCCGTGCGTGCACGTGCGCGCGCCCCGCGTTAACGCGCGCGGGCGCGTGGGCCCGGGAGAACAGGAGGGTCGCGCCCGCGCGTGAGTACGGAAGGCGCTCGGCCATCGCGTTGCGGCGGCAGGAGGCAGGCGCGCGGGGCCTTGCTCCGGTGCCACGCGTCCCACCCCACGCGCGACCCGCTCCCACGCGTGGACACGAGTGGGGATGCTCCCCGGGATGCTGCGGGGGGGCCCTGGGCAGCCGGGGACACTAGAGGGCACTGCTCGTCCTCGGTTGCAGCTCCCTTCCCAGCAGACCTCAGCCGAATTCCGTAATCTTACTTTAATTAACAAACGAATTCTTGTTGAGAAATTCTAGGCTGCTTAATTCGTTGCTGTTTTGGGTTGTTGGTTGTTTTTTTTTTTTTTTTTGCCTTGTGTTCATGCAATGGGTGGAGTCGCCAGCACTCGCAAACAAATACAGAAGCAAACGTCCCGTACAGTAACAATTGAAAAAGAGAAAAAAAAAAAAAAAACCCTCAAAATGTCATTCCCGGCAGAGCCGGAAGGCTGGGTTTGCCCTGCGATGGGGTTTTGATCGCTTGCCAGCTGCGCGTCCAGCCAGCAAGAGTGATGTGCAGCCTCAGGAACGAGCCGGGAAGGGCACGGAGGGGTTCGGGTGGTTTGTTTCGGCAAAGGTCAAGAGAAAGATGGGCAGAGGATGAGAAGAGGAAGTATTAAAAGTGTGCTTCGGTGTGTGGAAAATGTGCATCATTTATGTTACCCTTGGAAAAAGACGTCATTTATCGCAGAACGCTGAATCACCTGAGCTGCTCTTCCAAGTTCAAACCTTTCTTCCGTTCATGACCTTTTTCAGCAATGTTATTTTGGACTCAGGGTGTTTGGAAGAGGTCGAATAGCCAGGTTAATCTGGGTGGTAGAAGCAGGCGTCGTTTCACAAACATGAGAAAATTAATACCCGTATTAGACCTGTTCTGAAAACAATAACGTCCAAGCTCGACGTGAGGACACCGAGCATTGCTGTGAGCCCCTCCGTGCCTTCTGCTGCAACCAGTGCTGTGCGCTGGCCCGCTCGGGCCTTTTTGGCATCCCAGCACTGAAGTTCAAAAGATTAAAGCCCCGTGGTTTAAAGCACCGTTCATTGCTTAAGCTGCGATTTCAGATCGGACCCCGTATCAGATCTGGTCTGGTTTTTTTGTTCTACCTCTCTGGTCTATAGCCGAAATATTTGTTTCTGGTTAACTGTTGCTGGCGTTCAGTGAGAATGTAAAATTTTCTCGTTCGTAAACGCGTGTGGTTAAGAGCTGATCGCTGCAAACGACCTGTTAGTCGAGGCGAGGGGTGTTTGCCGCAGCTGAAGGCTCTTCCACACAAAAGTTCTAGTTTTCAGCTGTTTGGAACTTAATGGTTTTCATCAGAAAACTAATTTTTTAACAAATTATTAAAATACTGTCCAAGCTAGAACTCATAGCTGTTAAGAGCCAGGCCGGTATAACAATAGGTTATATTTTGTACAAAGTGAAAGTAGTTTTATTTTAATCCAGCATAATCACAATGATTTTGAGCCATTCTAATTCTTAGCAATGTCTTTTTAAACAGTGCAGCGAGCGTATACGTTTCTGAAAAACCATCCTGGAAGTTACTGCACAACTCCAGAGGCTAGCGTGCCGTGTTTGTTATAAATACATGGGGTTTGTAATTATTTCTGTGTAATCATGTAGTAGTCTTGGACACTCTGCTCTCCCACCGGATCTTTAGTAATAGATCTGTCATTTAACGAGGGCGAGCATCACCTCGTTTTGCCATATCGGTTCCTTCTGCAAAAGGTAAAAAAAAAAAAAAAAAAATATTTAATCAATACAGAACAACTCTTTTTGCATTCACCATTTGATAATTTGAAATCTTATTTTGTGCCTGCTAACGGTCTACAAGCAGCGAGATGCCAGAACTGCTATAATAGGATTTTCCCCCTCCTAGCGGGATCTTGCTTATGGCTATAAAAAGTTAATTTCAGATCCTGATACACTTGCATTAATTTTTGAGACGTTGGCTGGGTGTAGCACAGCGAAGAATAACCCGAACACCGCGCCGCTATGCTGTAGCTAATCGTTTATTACCTCCAGCCAAAGGAAGCGGCGTTAATGTGCAGGCCACAATGTCTGGAAAAAGGAGGTAGGAAGCTGGCAGAAAAGGTCTCCCTGATTTCTTCCTGAGGGCCTTGAGAAGAGGACTGAGGAGGAGAAAGAGAAACAATAGCTTCATCCTCTCTCGAAGGCTATTTAAATGGCTCTTGGCGTACTTGGGAGATGCTATTTGCGTATTAAAATAATATTTGGTGGTGAGACACTAACGCTTAGCAAACCCTCCTGCCTCTGGATGAGAAAACGCGTCTTGGAGGTTGTTTGGAAGCGTGATTTATGTAGGAAAAACAAGCGGTGGAGATGCTTATCATCTGCGATGCGCGCCGTACCGCGGCGATGCGCCTGTATTCTGTGGAGTATTTGCTGACAAAAGGAGCGTGTTGTCTCTTCCCCTGCCAGTGAGGGATCTGTTCGCGCCACGGCTATGCAAAAGCCTCTCATCAGCACCTGTTTTAATCAGCCAGAACTTTACTATAAATCATTATCAGAAAAAGCACTGTGCCACACTTTTATACCGATACATTTATTTTGAAATTAATAGGGAAAAATAATACGGAGCCTGCGCTTGAGATGGGCTAATAAGCGTGCCCAGGAGACTTTCCTTTTTAAGCACTAAATGAAAGCTTTTGCATTGCTAACAGGCTACAAAAGTTGCTTAGGTAATAAGACTCTTTTTCTCTTATCAGTAAAAAAGAAAAGGGGAGGGATGGGATGGCTCAAGGGATTGGTAATCAGATTACAAAGTCTTTCACTTCTAGGTCACTGGTTCAAATCTGCCCCCTGTTTAGTAGTGACCAAAAGCTGTTCCCAGCTGATGGCTTTTCAGTCGCCTTTGTGCGACGCATTAGTGATCTGCATCCAACGCCTGGTGAAAACCACTCCCGGCCGTTGGCGCTGGGAGCCTCGGCGCGGACCCTTCGAGTAGGAACAAGCAACCCGCTCGCGCGCGGAAGGGTTCAGCGGTTTACGTTCCAGAAAATTATTTTAAGAAGTTAGAACGGCAGACACAGCTTCCCGGCACGGCCACCGTCACTTTCCACTGGCATTGCTTCCTAAAAAACTGTTAACAGCTCGCTTAAGAGTCGGCCTGATAGCTCTTAATTTGAGCCGCGTGGTATCGCTCCAATTTGCTTCCACATTAGGCTAGAAGAGATAAAATCGTAATTGCAAAAAAAAAAAAGAGAAGTAAAATGAAAATTACTAAATTCGTTCATCTTGGAAGAAATATCGTACTTATTAGTAAAATTGATTTTGACGTATAGAGTGTGAAAACGCTGTTATTGATGGGTTTAGTGCTGCGGTAGTGCTGTGGAGTCCGCAACTTCGGTAGCCTCTCGTGCTGTCCGTGCCTCAGACCACTACAGTGTGCTGGAGCGTGTTGGAAGGGCTGTATAAAATGAAATACCAAAAACCAAGGAAAAACAGAGAAAATTTCTCAGGAGCTGGCGGAGACCCCGTTTGAGTGTAAATGTTTGAATTACAACGCTGTTTTCTGTCGGGTAGGGGCGTGCTCGAGGACGCTCGCTACGAAGGGAATGTAATTTCTGGCTCGTTAAGGTACGAACCTGAAACGATGACTTTCTGCTCTACGCGCTCGGTACACTTCTATGGAAATCACTCTGACAATTTTAGAGGTGTGTTTGTGTCCAAAGGAATGCATGGAATCCATCAGAAAACTATAACTTTTCCCCCAAAACTAACCCAAGAAAACCGGTATTTCCTTTCAGACAGCACGCCGCGCGTGCATTGCAGAAGGTATTTCTGTACAGAGCTAGGTGTTTCATTGGTCCGAAACAAAGCCTCGTTGGATCAAACGGATCGCATCCGCCAGCTCCCTCTTTGCTTCCGTAAGCTTTTGTTGGAAGTTTGCTGCTGTCACCCCAAGCTGGGAGCGTACAACGCCCGCAGATGCTGAGCAGAGGTTGGTGGGGCACGGGCAAGCGGGACGCACGTCTGGCATGGGTTGGGGCTCTCCAGAGAGCTCCTCTCCAGCTCCTGGTGCTCAGAGGGATCTACCTAACACCCTTACGGCTTCACCTGTGAAAATTAAGCTGAAAAAATGCGCTGATAAAACCTGTGTGCTGCAACGTGCGTGCATTGTCCACATTTACAAGAGCGGCATGGGTGGGGTTTGTTGATGCTGTTTTCACGCGTGGCCTCCAATGGCCAAGCTAACTGTCTTGGAATGCCATGTGATCCCCTTCAAAAATCACAGCAAATGCAAGGAAAAAAAAATCCAGATGATGTATTTATGATTCAGAATACGCTTTCCATGTCTAATAGCGCTTTGGCATCTGATGTCGTACAGGGGGCGAGGGCAAAGGGGACTGCCAGCTTCGCGGAGCTGTTTGCTCCAGGAGGGCAGGTTTATAAGCCAAAGCCATTCATTTCAGAAGTTCACACAAAGGTTACAGGGAGGGAGAAAAAAAAAAATATACTGAAAACATTGGTGGCAGGGCTGTTGTTAAGCTGAGGAAAGCTTCATTTCGCTCCCTTTCCATGGGGGGAGCTGGCTTTGTCCAGCAGTTAGCTTGGGTCCTCTGCACCAAGGTGCACCAGAGTGGTTCACAAGTGGGCAACCTCAGGCTGGGCTCAGCAGAGCAGGGTTTGTCAATTTAACCATTACTTTAGAAAGGAACGTAGTTAAACTGAGGTGCAAGGCCAGGTTGACCAGGGCTGTGAGCAACCTGATCCGGTTGGAGATGTCCCTGCTCCTGGCAGGGGGTTGGGCTGGGTGGGCTTTAACGGTCCCTTCCCACCCAAACCGTCCTGTGGTTCTATGATTCTAACCTCCCAACAAGGCGTTTGTCCTGATGTAGTGAACCTTCCCTCTCGAAGAGCGCAGAAGCCTGCAGGTTGCCGTGCCTGGTGAGTGGCCCTACCTCCCCACGTACTGGAGATGTGACCGGCGGGATGTCGCGGCGCCCGGAGACGGCAGCCGTGAGCGGTGTTTGCTGTTGTGGTCTAGTTACGTGGTGACTTTCGACCGCTGGTAGGATACAGCTGGACTCCTCGTGGTAGGGGGTCGCTCGCCGGGACCCCGCTGTGCCCAGGGGGAAGCTGTGGTGGTGAAATAAACACCTGGAAAACCCATCCCGGTGTGTTTCGTCACTGAGGAGGACTTGGGAGGAAAAGGAGCCAGAAGCAAAGCTCGCGGTTGCTTTTGGTTTTAGCGTTGCTTATGAACCTGACAAGATCAGAGGGTGGTGGGGAATATCTTGCTAGTGATGTGTAATGGTTTGGAAATAAACACCAGGGGTGGCTCCAGCTGCCTTTGATCTAACTAAATGGCTATTATGTATATTCTATTTAACTTATTTTAAAATTAGGCAAAGAGCATACAGGAATGCTTCTCTGCGTGCTAGATGCTTGAACTTCCAACTGTGTGTTCAGGACCAAACAAAAGGAAAATGGTTCTCTTTCAAGGAGCTTATCATTTGGTAGATATATAACACAAAGCAGGCATGAAATGCTGTGGGAAAGAGGGGCTGACTCTCTGCCTTATCCCATGTTTTTGACATTTTGAATTTTTATTGATGAGGGCCAGAATTTGGCTATTTCACACAGTGTCTTTTGCCTTCCATGATATCTGTGAATTTTTTTTTTTTGAAGTAGGACTTCTTAAGTTGAAAATGACGAACTCTTAGCTTCAAAAAAATGAGTAAGTAGTTAAATCCACAGCAGGTCTTTTTTCAAAGTACGCCGGAAACTTCGGAGAGCGCAGAAAGTTTCGCAGACGTCGCTTGTGCTGTAGCGCAGGGGTGGCTGATCTTCGCGGTCCCGCGGCATCCTGACGAGCTGCCTGGAGATCTCGCGGCCGTCGGACGAGGCTGTTGTTGCTTCAGGCCCTACCCGGTGGCTCAGGCACATCTGCCGCAGCAGCCCTGCCCGTCTGGCTCTTCCCGCGGTGAGAGGAGAGGGTTGCCCAGTGCTCCTCATGCCATCCCGGTTTGCCCACGGGTGTAGCCCGGTTTCAGGAGCCAGCCAGCGTGGCTTGGCTGATGGCTACGGAAAAAGTCTTGATCTGGCAACCTGCTTGCGACCACCGAAGGCAGAGTCTGATCCAAAATTTTCGGGATGATTTCTCCATTTCCTAACAACCATTAAAATTAACATGTGCTGCTCTTAACGTGCCAGACTCTCTCTGAGGCTTGTGAGTATGAGATTTAAGGTTACTTTAGCAAAGAAGGACTGCGTCTGATAAATGAGTACCGTCTTACATGGGAAGCTGGGATTTTTCAGTGCAGCATCCCTTCTCTTGACACCAAGGCGCGACGGCATCCATTGCGGTAAGAAATGGCACCCCTCGGTCTTCTGTTGACTCGTCGCTACCTGGCATCGCTTCTGTGACTCGTGTCACAAGCGCGCGAGGTCGGTTTCTGGTGTTTGAGTGGCGGGCTCACGCTGACGGAGACGCCCAGCAAGTGGCACGCGGGTCTGCTGGAGCGTTCCTCAGCAATAGATGGTGTGAGCGAGCTGGCGGCCGGGTTGGCCCAAGAGGATGAAGAGAGGAAGACGTCATGGCAATGAGACAGCATCCCGGTTCCCCGCCACTGTTTGCGTGTCCGGCTGTGCTGAGCTGGAAGCTCCGTGTCGTGTGGCAGTGCCCTGGCTCTCCAGACCCAATGGAGAGCAGGTCCGTGCCCGAAGTCTCTGGAGAGCAGCAGGTCTGGGCTTCCTTTGCCCGTGCAGCTGTGCCGGCACAAGGCATGGACCAGACATTTAATTATGAATGTGTGCTGTTTATGAGAGCCTGCTCTGTACTCTGAATTGGAAGATCTTTATCTGGATCATTTGTCAGATTAGATTAGTTACACATCCTTCAGGCTGCTGCTCAAAGCTCTTCGAAACGAAACGTTTTCTTCGTTGGAGCCTTCTTAGCCTTGCTGCTGCTTCCCCGTCTCACAACTGGGTGGAAAACCTTGTTTGATATCTGATGGTGTGTCCGATGTATGATGAAGAGGCCTGATAAAAAAAATTATCCAGTATTTCCCCTTCTGCTTCACTGTGTCTTCCCACTTTGAAGATGCTGGTCATGTTGTGGTCTGCTTGGTGTTGTGTGGTTTTCTGCTGGACATGCGGCAGCTGCACTTCGGTGGGAAAGAGGGAACCTGCTGCTCCTCTCCTTTGGCTGCCTGCACTAATAAATCACAATTTGCCCTTCCCTAACCCTGAAGAGAGTTGGCTCCATGGGTTTGTGTGACCCCAAAAAGTTTCAGTTCACAGACCCTCTCGCTCAGGGACCTTGCCTGTGGAGAGACTTTTCCTTCCTGAAGTTCCTCGGAGGTTGCAAGATACAAAGCTGATGGCTTCACAGGACAGGAAGAGTGAGCGTTGTCTTGTCCTCTGAGTGAAGATGCTGAGAGGGCTGGAGCAGCTCTGCTGTGAGGCCAGGCTGGGAGAGCTGGGGCTGTTCAGCCTGGAGAAGAGGAGGCTCCGGGGAGAGCTGAGAGCGGCTCCCAGTGCCCAAAGGGGGCTGCAGGGAAGGTGGGGAGAGACTCTTCAGCAGGGCCTGCTGTGACAGGACGAGGGGCAATGGGTTTAAAATAGAGGGAGGGAGATTTAGATTGGATATTAGGAATTATTTTTTTTTACACTGAGGGTGGTGGAGCAGTGTCCCAGGCTGCCCAGAGAGGCGGTGGATGCCCCATCCCTGGAAACATTCCAGGCCAGGTTGGCCGGGGCTGTGAACAACCTGATGTGGTTGGAGATGTCCCTGCTCCTGGCAGGGGGTTGGACTGGGTGGGCTTTAACTCTCCCTTCCAACCCAAACCCTCCTGGGATTCTATGAAGTGGAAATCCAGCTGTCTGTGTTTAAATATCAAGGGCGTCAGGCTTCACCTCCATCTGTGAGGTGCTGAGCTTAGCGCTCAGTTTTTCTCATTTTCTTTTTTTTTTTAAGTCTGGCCTTTTAATGAAAATTAATGCACGGGCTGACATCTTTGTGTACACGTACGATAAAACAGTGGGCACCTCTTAAATAAATGCTCAGTCCTTGTTCAGCCAACATCCTGAAGTGGGGGAGGATTTGCCCTTCTGGATGTTAAACCAATGCAATTCTCTGTTTCTCTGGGTATAAAAGGAAATATAAGGAAATTTACTATTTCATTGAAAAATGCACTGGCATGAGATTTGCATAAAGCTGTAATAAAAGTTTTCTGTGTACCATTCAGACAGAAGCAATGAAGAAGTAATGCCATTTTACCCCATTCTATTGGTACTTAACATGTGAAAACAGTTATTTACTTGATTGTTTCACATTCATTTCGCTAATATGATTGTTCAATTTCAGACTGAGTTCTGGATTTACACGTTTATTAAAACACCAGAAAATTACTTCCATAACTTACTTCAGGCCACGTTTTTCATTAGCTATGAACCATTACCTCCATGATGGTAAAATATCAAAACGAAACTCCAACCTGTTGTATCATTTCGTTTTCAAGCCTCATGTATTAATGTTTTTATTACACACTGATTTTCAGGAGCAGTTTATTGCAACGAATTTGTCGTCACAAAGATTTAAGATCACTGTATTTTATTTAACTTTGTCTGAGTGAATACAATTCCAAGAACCTGTGTATTCTCATTCAGGGTTTTTAGAGGTTTTCACCTCACGGGATGCCAAAGATGAGCCTACAAGACAGGCTGAGAGGAAATGACTGGTTTTATTGATCCATTTTGTATGCATGCTGGTTCTTCAGATACAGCAAAGCTGGTCCGCTGTGGTTTAAAAGATGTTCAGCTCGAGCAAGGTCCTTAGGAATAACTTTTTTCCCAGCGTGAGAACGGTTTATTTCTGTCCAGGCCCACTTCCTAACGAATTTGAAATCACCCAAAGTAACAACCTCAGAGATGCTGACCGGGCTTGAAGCCCCGGGGCAGAAAACGGTGGCGGCGCGGTGCCTGACTGGGGAGCAGATGAGTGTCTCTGCCCTGGAGCAGTCACATCCCTCAGATGGGTGGACCAGATGGCCGAGGTTGGTAGCAGCATCAACAACCCAGCTTCTATCTGCTGCCACCCTTCCGCGGAGCCTGTGCGAGCTGGGAGCCACCGCGGCGAGTCTGACAGGCGGCGACTGGAGGAGTCACCGTAACTCAATCATCTGTCTACGCCTCGAGACCCCGCTCCTCCCTAGTCTGGAGCTTCCTGCAGCTCCCGTCAACAGCCAGAAAACTGGTGGGGGTTGAAAACTTACCAAGATTTGCTCACGGTAGGTCTCAGGCAGCGTTCGCTCGGGTACAACAGGGCACCTCTGATAAAACGTCACTGCTGGGGATCAACTGCCGCTCTTAAATGGTGTTAAACTGTCTCTGATGGCTGCAGGATCAGGCTGAGAGTCTGGCACCCAACCTACCCTCAAACACGGAAACGCGTTCAAAATTATGGCTTGTGGTTTGCCGGCGCTCGGAGCTGACGAGGGCTGTGAAAGCCTTTGTGAAAATCTGAGCCCCGGCTGGGGGGTTTGGGGCAAGAGGCTGGGAGCGCTCCCGGTTTTGAGCAGACACCTCTGCCTCCTGGTCCACGCAAGACCTTGATCTTTCTTGATGCTGCAGCACTTTGAACTTTCAGTCGTGGGTCTAGATGGTTCTGATTAAGGCAGTTTACTAACAGTTCTGGTATGTTTGTTACTGTATTTTATTTTATTTTACTTTATTATTTTCTTTCAAACTAGGCACAGCATTCAAAATAGCTATCCAGTGCTTCAGCAGTTCAGGTAGACCAAGAAAAAGCAAAGCCATGACCTACACCGTAAGGTTTTGCTGGCAAAGGTGTATCAGCTAAGAGCCCGAAAAAAATCCTTCGTTGCCCCAGCCAAGATAACTCTGTTAGCAAAACCTCTAGCGCAGGTTTTGCGTCGCACTTTTAACAGAAGAATGCTCTTGCTGGCTGAGCTGATGTCACTTGGAGAGGTGATGCAACCGCCTGCCAGAAAACCTCCTGCATCTCTGTTAAGAGGATGCTGCTGACACAGACACATGGTAAAGCCAGAGCAGCAGAGGATCTTCTGCTGTGCCGGAGGTTTGGGCATGATCACGCGCTCGCAACGCGTTCCAGCTGCCCAGGTCCAAATTAACTGTGAACACAAGATGACACACAGTTTAACAAACTATGTGGATCTTTCAAGTACGATTTTCCTCAGCCTCGTGTACTGCCGTGGACATACCCAAGCTGCCTTTAAATAACCCGGCTCAAGTGTCAGATGCTCTTCAGCCTTAGCTGTGCCAAACACAGCACGTGCTAATTTGGGAGCAGGAATTGGCTGTTGTGCAGCTCCACATTCCTAAGACCAGACTGTTTTTGAGCTCATCTGTTAGAGGCAAGCTAACCTCTCCCCGCTGCAGTCAGCAGCATAGGAACGTTAACGCGTAAACCTGATCAGGCTTCACTCTCTGTTCCTGGTTGAGATAGGTGGAAGTTGTTGACCCTTCTAAACTTTATTTTGGTGCCAGTGAGATGTAGGGAGATTTCCTTGGCTCAGATCTCCAGTTTTCTTGGCTCGGATCTCTGCTGCTGTCAGGAGGGATGACCCCAGCTGGACCCAGCTGCTCCAAGCCTCCTTTCCTGACTTTGGCTGTGGTCCTCCAGCAGCCCAAAGCCAAATATCTCAGCAGCTTTCACTGCCGAAACATCTTGAGATGCATTAAAAAGATGATTGGCTTTTGTTCACCTTAGTTGAGCTTTTGCTGGAAAGAGCTTGAGCAAGCCCTCTTGTCTTCAAGGAAACTGCAGAATGCTCCAGACCGTGGAGGACACCCCTTCCTCCAGTTCGTTTTGGTTTGAACTGTTGTGAGTGAGGTGTGGTAGACCCATTGAGAGATTTTTACCCACGTGGTGCCATACCAGTTTATGTTATGTGATGGGCTTTCTATTGAGCTGCCAGGCTTGGTTCGTGCTGGAGAAGTTGCTGGGAGGTTTGCAAGCGAGGTGAGCCAGCATCCCTACGCGTGGTCCTGCCACATCTATTAGCGCAGCCGCCCCTGTTTGGTGTTCTCCACCTTATTACAGGTCCTGGAAGGCTTTTCTGCTGTAAGTTCTCTGTCGTAAGACACTAGGGACGAGAGAAGTGGGAAAATTGCCTTACTAAGTTTAAAGTTTTAATAAAGCTGAAGCCTGAGGCTGTTATACTGGAGAGCCATGGGTTTTGTTTGCGCTGCTCACAAAATATTACCGGTGGAATTTTGTGTATAGGGTGTTTTTGTTGGTTTTTTTTTTTACTGAGCTATGCATGAAAGAGATGATTCACATGCTTATCTAACCTTGAGTTCTTTTAGAATTAAGTATTTTTCTAATCATGATTGATTTTAAGAACTTATACCCCCAACGTAAGATATGTGTGGAAATTTTCAGTAGAAGTTCTGCAACAGGAATTGGTTTGCAGTGTGAACTATGGCAAGCCCTAGACTCCACATCCTGTAAAGCAATCCATTCTAATATGTTCATGCATTATTATTATTATTATTATTGCTGTTGCACTGTGATTTATTGCTGTAGAAAGCTATCACAGTTGTAACATCCAATAGATCTTTGAACAAAATATCAGAAAGTACTTGTCTGTGGTCGTTCTGTGATTGTGTCTCTGCAGATATTTGCTGTTTAAGAACTGCTGTGTTATCAGATGCTTTGTCTGCTGCAAGCAGGGATTTTATCACACGTCTGTGAATTCAGTTAGGGAAAATTATTCTTGTCGCTGATTGAAAAAGGGAACTACATTGACTTTGGATTATTTCTTATTTTTGCTGTGTGCTGTTCAAGTGTACTTGCTCTGTAATTCTAATCCCTGACAAATAATATTTTACGAGGACTTGAGGATCTAATTCCATTTTAAGATGTGCAAAAAACTGAGAGTATTTCAGAAATTGGGGAATTCTACCCAGGAAGCAATGAAAGTCTTGGGAATCCCAGACTGACTAACTCACACTAGAAATAAACAGAATTGTCTGTCTCGTGGTGAAGAAGACTCTTTCTCAACTGAGAAAAGGCGTTAGCTGGAGTGCTGGTGCTCAGGTAGATCGGTTGCTTGGTTTGTATGGGACTGAGTGAAAGGGGAGTTGAGGGGGATCTTGAAGGACCACAGACATGTACCAGGCTCCAAGGAGAGCACGTGAAGTTACTAAGAAGGAAGCTGCACATCCTTCCAAAAGTGTTAAATACAAATTGCCCTCTCACACACCATTCCTGGCACGTGCTTTCTTCTCTCTTCCCATCTGCAGCTGCTTTTACAAATCTTGCAGAGTTCAGCTGATCCCATTTCAATCATTTCACCAGAATTTCTACTGCAAATTAGTTTCACTTCTGGAAATCATTGAGGACATTTGGACAGGGGCTTCCAGTTCAGTTTCCTCTGAAAGGAATTCAATTTGCACACACCAAAACCTCTTAGAGACTCAAACCAGTGTGAGGCAACTGGAGACAATGGGAGACTTCTTATGTCAAAATTATTTTGCTCCGAGCCAAATACTTCTTGTAGGCATGCCAGTGCATACCATGTGGACACCACAACTGAAATTGTGATGGAAGACAAGGGAAGCAGATGAAAGGTTTTTTTCAAAAGTTCACAAGAAAGTAAAAATTGTGGGCATCTTTTGTTGTTTTTTTTTTTTTACAGGCCATTTTTCCTTATACCTAATTACAAGCAGCACAGAGGAGTAAATATTCCCCAGATCCGAAGTGATGGAGGTTGATTGGACTGTCTGAGCCCATAAAAATAAGAGGCGTGCTTTAACTTCCTCTTACCTTTCTCAGAATTTTGAATTCTTAGTCATTTAAAATTTGTTAGAATAGGTGTAAAGAGTATGCTCCTATAGGCATTTACTTAAAATCTAACTGGATTTTAATGGATTTTCATGTTTGCAGGATGAAGCCTTTGAGTCACCTCGTAGCATACTGATGCTTTCATGTGACAAGAGTGCTGTGCTATAAAATACATACAAAAGATATATTTTATCATCTGTTCTGAATACATATGCACACTAAATATATTGCATATATAATGTATGTATGTATAAGAGGCTATGTTTTAAATGCATACACTACACATAACAAAGGTATGACTCTCTTGTCATTTCAAACTTATTATAATTGCGCAATATAAACTTACAGGGGATTGCCATCTGACCTTACAGACAATTTAGCAGTAGAACACTTACAAAGTTGACCAGTAAATGGGTAATTAATATATATGAATTTAAGGAATGCATTTTTAGGGGATTTCAAGTTCTTGCTTATGTAAGTGATGGAATTGAATACTTGTGCAAGTTGATCATTGGTGTTTTCCCTTGCAAAGTGGAGGAACAAATTTTCAGCCAGTGGGATAGAGGCAACTTTCAAAAAGGTGCCTGAATGCTTTCTAAAATGAACTTCAGACAAAATCCTTAGGTCTTTGTTTGCAGTTGTTTCAGTAAAAAACACCATTATCCTGAAAAAAAAAAAAGAGAGTCATTTGTAGTACTGTAAATAGCCTGTGGTCTATTAAGTATCTTCAGTTTTAGCATGTCCACTTTAAAAGACTGTACTGCCCTCGTGGAATAAAACTGTTCCTGGGAAGTGTAAATCATGCACCCCTTGGAACTGGTACCACTCTGCAGTTGTCTCAAATTTGAATGGCGGCTGGGTACTTCATTTGTGTTGAATCTTAATATATTTCACTGTAACAAATTTATTCTGTTTACTTAGGTTTTTTTTTTAATTTCTGTTAATTCAAAATTATTTTTAGAAAAGAGAAATATAATTTAACTGTGAGCTATCAATCCACTGAATTCACTAAGTATTGAAGCTTCTGTCGCCAAAAGCTCGTAGGCTTCTTGTACTTGCAGGATCAATTATCATCCCCGCTTAGAGAGTCTGCTGCTTGAGCATCACCTGGGTGGTTCTCCTCGGTTGTTATTATCAGTTGGTGTCCTGTTCTAACAGAGAACTTGAGCTGTTATGGTGGAAGCTAAGTGTTCTGGGTTTGACTTGCTGTGTTGTGACACTTCTGTGTCACTTAAAGATGGACACGTTAGACTTTTTCTTGTTTAAGTGAAAGTTATACCCTTGATCCTTTCTCCACTTGATGTCTTGTTTTTGACTGTTTTCTCTTCAAGCCAGCTCGTAAGGGCATGGATGCCTACCAAAACCTAATTCTTCTGGACTGGGTGTAGAGAAATCTGTAACTCAAGCTCAGTTAATCCCTTCGATCCCTCTTTACTGCTCCCTATATCGTATATGATCTAAAAAGCAAAGACTGCATGTACTGTCTAAAGAAGGAGTACAAAGAGATGGTGATCGGTGGCGGCTAGTTCTTCCGTGTGCGATGGAAAATTGAGGAGAGCAAACCTGAACCAGAGAAGGGAGAAGGGAACTGCACGTCTCTGTTGCCTTGTGATTTGAAGAAAAAGGTGATGTTCTGAGATGAACTGGATGGCTAGCGTTCGAAACAGAAATATGAGACACAATAGCTTGAGAAAAGACTGCTTTTCCAAAGCAGAGCGTATTTTTTTCCCTTGCTGGTCATTAGCAGTGCTTCTGAAGACCGGCCCTTCATGGAGGAAGTCATGCTGGAGCACAGCGAGCTGGTGACGATTTTAAGCTTCCCCCAGCAATTCCCCGAGTAATTGGTAGGTACGTGAGCTTCAAGGACAATGATGCTTTTGCTCCTTTGCCCGTTTAAATCACAGCACTTTGTGCAAGGCAGTGCAGCAAAATGTGTGCTGGAATGCACAGCACTAGTCTAGGAATATTTCTAGGTATAGAATCACAGAATCCCAGGATGGTTTGGGTGGGAAGGGACTGTTAAAGCCCACCCAGTCCAACCCCCTGCCAGGAGCAGGGACATCTCCAACCGGATCAGGTTGCTCAGAGCCCCGGCCAACCTGGCCTGGAATGTTTCCAGGGATGGGGCATCCACCGCCTCTCTGGGCAACCTGGGACAGTGCTCCACCACCCTCAGTGTAAAAAATTTTTTCCTAGTATCTACTCTAAATTTTCCTAATATCCAGTCTGAATCTACCTCCTTCTATTTTAAAACCACTATGGCGAGTTTCTAAAACTTATTCAATATACAGCAAATTTACTGCAAGTTGGGCATGTGTGGCTTGTGGGTCTTGGCTTTAGATACCATCTCTTTCTGAGAACTTTTCTTCTGGTGGGATTTCTGAGCCACTCTTACAGCTCTTATGTGGAACGGAGGGTCCGGTCCCCTAACGACACTGAGTGTGGCGCTGGGTTTAGGAGAAGCCTGGGAACACAAGCTCCTGACAGCCTAGCAAGACCTGCAGCAGAAGGTCTTTCTGCAGATGCTGTCCTGTTTAGAGAAGGAGAGTGATGCTGCCTTACCTGTTATGTAAAGGTAAAACCACTGGAGCATTGTGATGGCTGGTAAGAGGGCCACAGCTGGCTTTCCCGTGCAATCAAAGGGTCATCTCTTCGGTGATCATCTCGTGCTCATAGCTCTGCCTGATAAAGGAGAAGGTGAAGCTGCAGTCTAAAACCCAGTTATTTTCATGTATTTGTCAGATCTGAACTACATTTGCGATCTGGTGTAATTGTAAAGAACTTACAGAATAAAACAAAAATAGAATAGAACAGAATTAGACTAGGCTAGACTAGACTAGACTAGATAGAGTACTGCAGATGAGATATTCTTAATTTGTCCAAGTTCTGCTGAACCAGACTGGTCGAAGGTCTGAGTGACTCAGCCCTTTGAGAGATAAAGCATTTATCTGTGCTTGAGATGTCCAGACAGGTTTGGGGAGGGAGATTTTAGCCCGAAGTTTGTCCTGAGAGATTCACCATTTTTACATGCGGTTTCATAATGGAAGGAGTTTTGCCATCTTTACATTTACAGTGAAATTTAGTGCCCAGTATCAGATTTTTGCTGAAAAAGTCAGTATCCTGTTACAGCTGAAAGCAGCTCACCCTCTTACCATAGACTGTATTTTGTCCTAAATGTGTGATTTTCTCCCCCCAT
>WHYT01017738.1:27583-69804 GCA_009806455.1 Tetrax tetrax | reverse complement strand
TCCTTCCTCTCAAGAGTTTTATGACGTATAACTATTTCTGAAGTTTTCTAATGAATCGTTGGAGTATTTGCTACCACGCGGCTACCAACAGCTAGTTGGTCCAAGATGATCTGGTGTTGGTTCATGGCCAGCATCACCACATTCCACCCTTGGGTGAAGCATGATGCTGTGCATTCATTAGTCTCTCAGTACTTAAGTATGGGGTTGCTGAGGTTTTTAAAATAGTCTTTTTTTTAAAGCGAGACCAACTAAACTTCCGTTCATGAATCTCTTCCTGGCCAGATCAGGCTCATGTCCAGGTTTTCTACGTTCCTGTCGCAGAACGCTAGAACAATAGGTGCATGTGGCAAATTCAAACTAGTTGTTAGGTTTGACTTTTTCCCCTGGATTTAGTGAAACTTTCTGTATAGACTGCCTGTTTCTGACTTAACCTTACAGTTTTATAGGCCGTGACTGGTGGGAATAGAGAATCACCTGGGATGCAGCCTGACAGCTCTGACTTAAATGTTAAAAATATAAAGGATGGTAACCCCTACAGGCTCTGTCAGAAAAATCCCCATTTTCTTTATGGGAAATCAAAACCTTGAAATATATGTTATGTAGTAAAACTGAAATTTTAAATCCTGTAATTTGAATCTGACAACTCCATTTTTCTTTAAGCGTTTAGTCTGAGTAAGACAAGTGCATTACCTTTAATTTCATTTGCAGAAAGTAGATCTTAAAGAATAAGTTAAATGATTAATGGCCTAAAAAGTGGATGGAGTGTCATAACTTACATTAGCATTGAAGATCTCCTATAAGAAAGGAGAATTTTACATATGTGAAGTGTGGCTGAGTGGTATTAAGACTAGCATATCACCTGGATATCTCTTACTTTAATCAGGTTTAAGGCTACTGGTAAAATGAATAATAATTAAAATATACACCTAATCGCTGCCTGTCTGTAGGGCTAATTGCTGTCATTGAAAGAATGAATTGTTAAAAAAGTAATTCTTCATTGGAGCTATCTCTCCTGTATCATTGGTGGCCTATTTTTAGTACCTATAGAAGTCATGATTTTTGAATTTATTAGGAGCTGTGATGAATGATAAAACAAATCATCCATTTACATATCTTGACACTGCTTTCGAGAATACTTATTTCTTACAGGCAAGTGTCACATTGTATATAAAAGCTGGTTAATTGTGTGCTAATCTTCTGTATTATCTCCAGCTCTCTGATGTAGTGTTCTATCAGCAGTTAATATTAATTTTACTTATTTCAAATGAATGTAATACTTCATAAAAATTCTACTTCTTTTATAATTTCTACCATCTTACATTTGCAATTTCACATTCAGCTGCTAATTAAAATTATACATGCAAATTGTAAAACGTATAATGCTTTACTACTTTAAACCTTAAAGCCTTTGTGAAATGCTTCCATTTAACCATTTTTTACTAAAAAAGTTACATTACTGGGTAGCGTGTTTGTTTTCTTTTTTTTTTTCCTCCGTCGAGTTCAATAGTTTCATTGATCTACTGTTTCTTACAAAAATCTGCCATGCTTTGTGAACTTCACTTTCTAATCTCATACAGCAACCCTTCCTTTATGTTGTTCCTGCTCTCCCTGGTCCCAGAACAGTAGGGTTGCCTTGACAAATCTATTCAAAAGCCATTCCTCGGCCTTTATTGGTGGGGACTGAAGCCTTTGAAATTCTCTCCTCACTGCAACACAGCTGACATCTTCTTCCAGACAGAATGAATTAAGGAAATACAATAAGACACTTGATCTACCAGTCAAGGATCTTTCCACAGAGAGGATGGACTCCATGGTGCACAACTAGGGCAGCAAGCATCTACAAATACACAATACGTGCTTGTTTACCGGAATAGCAATCCTCCGTTTTTCACAATCATGATTGATGGGATGATTTTTTAGGAATCTGCCTGAAAATTCATTGGGTCTTTCCAAAAAGTTGTTCTGTTTTTGGTTTTGGGTTTTTTTTTTATTTTCCCCTTAATGAAGTTAATCACATTTTCAGAAAGGGAAAACAGATTTGTAGGAAGGGAAGCCATGTAGATCTCGTAGTTCAGCTGACACTCCTATTAAAAATGCAGTTGCTTTATTATTAAATCTTCAATTCAGTAGATTTGATGTCGTTGGAGCATTTTTTTTTTAATCAAATTATTTAATGCTTTAATTCACAGACTTACCTGAATAGACAGCATTTGGAGCAAAACATTTTAAAAATTCATGGTAAATTCATCCTACTCAGAGGTTCAGGAATGAAAGGTAAATGTAAGTGCTTCCTGAACATAATTCCCCAAAGGCCAATATTTGCATTTTTAAGTGTTCATGCCCAGTTCATCCCAGCTACATTTCCAACTATTCAAATAGTAATCTGCTATCTTGATGGCTTTCATTCAATTATAACCCGTTGGCTTGTGATTTCCCAGCCTTTCCCTTCTTTCTGCAGCGTGCTCCATCGAAAAACCCTGAAAAATTCTAATTTCTTAATGGTGGCAAGCGAGCAGGCTCAGTGTTTATGTCAACACCTGCTTAACAGCTACGGAAAGGAAAAGCTTAAGAAGTGCGGTGGGTAATTGAGGCACTGGTTGGTCCAAGCACCTACTTAAGTCAAAGTAGCACTTCAAGACGTGCTGTTTAAACACATTACACGTCTCCTGAATTAAGGTCTTACTCTTTTTTATTTATTTAGGATGAAACCACCATATTTCATTGCCGGTTAGTGTGAATAAGCCGGTGTAGTTTACCTTCCAGTCCCTGTTGGGACTGCTATGTAAATTAGTTTGTGTAGCGTTCCGACGCGATCCTTGCCCGTACTTACAAAATCTGTGTTTATTTTTGCTCTGGGTTCTTGGCTTCCCCGAAAACCGCCTGCCTGCTCTTACAGAACTGCTGCAACTGGGTGTCCAGCTCCGAGCCCCTGGACACGTCGGTGGAGTCCATGCTGCCCGACTGCCCCCGCGTCTCCGCAGGTACGTCAGCTTCTTTGCTGCCAGCCAGCGTCCGTGTTCGTGCCCAGGTTATTTAAAAATGCATTGAGTTCTGAATGCGTTTTAAGCCTTCTGCGGCAAGATATGGTTGAAAGCATGTGGCTGTGCTGTTTCATGCAGCACACTGTTAATTTTTTTCTTTTTTTCACTTTGCGTAGGATCTAAGTTATCTTTTCTACTTGTAGCTTATATTTTTCTAGACTTCTTTTCTCTTTGCCTTTAATCAATGGCATTATAAGTAGGAGCTTAAGAAAAATAACAGTGGTGGTGAAAACTGGGAAATTTATCACAGATCCTTGAGTAAATATCTAACTTGATGCTGGCAAGAAGTTTTTTAAGAAGTATGTTAACAAAAGGTACAGCTAAGTGAAATAAGACGCTTTCCTGAATCCTGATCACCAAAAACCTAGGTGACGTACAAATTATTTACAGTGTCCAAGAATCTTGATGTGAGATTGCTGTTGTTTTGGAAATTTTCAGCTACACTCTTTTCGTTAATGAATCATGAATCATAAATCATAAGGAGCACACGGAATAATACACAGAGACTCTTGTTAATGTGTAATAATTCCACAAAGTAGTTGTCGGTGTAACAGGGAAATCTCAAATCTCTGTAGGAAAGTAATCTAAAATACATAAAGCTGTTACTGATCTTTCATGTTTGATTATCAGATTTCCTAAAAGCCACAGGTAGTGTACTTCTGTAGAATATAAAATCAGGTTCAAAGGAAGACACAGCCTATACAATATTAATTTAAAAGCTGGAAGAGTGTTTGACCTTGCTCTGTGAGGCGCAGTTGTTCGTTTGACAAGTTAGAGATTCATATCTGTCTGGATTTGTGAGGTTGTTAATGAGACCTAACCTCGCAGATGAAATTTGCTTTACTGCGGGATATTTTTAAGGCTTGGAAAATTTAGTGGTACTTTGTTGGAGAGCTCACAACAGCCAGAGACCTGTAATCACATTTCTGCTGTGGGCTGGGATCTAACCATGCAAATCATCAGCTCCGTGCGGACGCAGTGCAGTAGCATTGACGTCATTCTTTAGTGCTTAGGGAAATGAAATATCCCTAAAATTTTCATATATTCAACATTCTTTTACCAACTTTTTGCTCCTTTCGGGGGACAGTGCTGCAGTTGAAAAGAAAAAGATTGTTTGGCATTGCAATTCTTTAAAACAGGATTGACTTTCAGTCTCTGACGTCTGTGTTGCTGTTGTGCAAAAGTGCATGTTGTAGAGGTCGTTTTAGTTGGGTACATGGGGGCCTGGATAGCAACCAGTTGGTGTTTACAGCACACCTGCCAATACTGAAAATCCTCCATCTGAGTTTCTCTTCTCTTTCTTTGTATTCATCCCACGTAAGTAATGTAAAAGGTGTTCTGTACAAGAAATCCTAAGTGCTGTTTAAAAAACAGACTGATGCTGTAATAGGGGTGAGAATAGGTCTTAATTTTACATTTCCATGAGGATGGGTCATAGTGGGCATAGCGTTTATCCTCCACTTAATGGACAACGAGCTACGTTGAACTCTTTGGCAGAAGAATTCGTTTCAATGGGGTAGGATTTCAGCCCGAGAAAGCTGTAAAAGTAAAAGCTGGCTGTTTGTATTTAATGCATACACAGAATACCCATAGATTAAGATTACTGTTGTTTTAGAAGTTCTTGTCAGAGATTTGGAACGATGTTTTAAGTGGAAGCTGGCTATTTCCCACTTGGTTCTTTATAATGTAAGGACGGTTTAAAATATTATAGCTCGATGCAACTACTGCTGAATTATCAATTTCCTCATATGTTTTTGTTTGTTTTTCTTGTCTTCATGTCTTGTCTGGAGAACTCTAAGACATTTACAGAGGAACAAGCGAATAGTTCCTACAGTGTGTTTGTATGAGCAGTGGTGTAAGCCTGCATTAGGGTAATCTGTAATAAATTTATTAAGTGCTACTAGATGTAGAGTGTCAGTGTTTGATGTGAGGGATTTTATTTCACTCCTTTCCTGAGAACTGCAGTACTGAAATAGCCCACACTCAAATACTGGCAGCATTGCCCTTGGTATTTCAGTGAATAACAGTGAGAGCAATCACAGCAACGAGAGGAGATTTTTTTTAAAATAAGCCTTTTGCAGAAGGAAGATTCGTTTGTCTTTTTGGGTTGGAACCCCACCTTTTCTCTGTATTTGCACTGAGAAGTAAGTTCAGGCCATGTCTCATCAGCAAGCTTTTCCAAGAAGGATCCTGTGTTCCATTGTTCAGCATACTGGGATTTACAGGCAACCCCAGTTTGTGATCCGTGCCTACCCCAGATTATGCCACAGTCTCTTGCTTGCATTTCCCTTAAAAATCACTAGAGAGAAATAAATGGCCATCAAACTGGAAAAACAACTTGTATTTCCAGATATGGTTGTTCAAGCTTTTGATTAGAGCATTATTAAGTAATTAAAATGTTTGCCATAATTCATTCGTGTCTTACTCAGTTGCAAAAAAAGAAATGAATGCACTTTAATAATTAAATGTTGTGGGCGTGAGAACAATACAGAAAAAGCAAGCTGTAATAAATCCATTCTCTGTCATTCTGGCAAGCGGTGGGGTGCTGCAAGGGTCCTACCTTCATGGGTCTGTCCTCCATGTCTCAAGGGTTTGGTTGCATGCCTGCATCATAGTTGAACATCTTCCTGTGACAGGTGATCATCACACCAAAGGGACTGTCCTCTCCCATTTCCCATTTGGTATGTGTAACCCTAAAAAGCCTCCCGTGCTGTGCTGGAAGACATATCTCCCTGCCCAAACATCTTCCATCAGGCCTGGAGCTCCTGTTGAGGCTATCTGTCCAACATTACCCCTCTTGTTACCCTCCTCATATTTTTCCAGCAAGAACAAGTCATTCTTCCTCATTAGAAAAGAGTCCACCGCTCTCCCTCTGTCATTCGTCTTCTACCGGGCAGGGCTGTCCAGCATCATTCCCCTCTGCTCCTTCTCTGGCTCACAGCCCTCTCTGGTTTCCGACTTTGGAGCACTGCACAGGTGAGGTCCTCAGCTGTGGCACTGTCACTTCATTGGTCTTAAGGGGCCTTCTGTCAGTGTCCAGCCTTCCATCTACGTTTAAAAAAACTACCTGCTACCCTCTTCACTTTTATCCCTTGTTAAGGTCCTCTGTTAGACCCAAGGTCATCTTCTGCCTCGGTCTTAATCCATCTTCCTAGTGGAGTCAGAGCAGAAGACCTCTCTTCTGTCTCAGAGAAGATGGATCCATCCTGTCTAAGATGTGAGGAAATGTAGGGTGGAGAAACGTGAACACATTAAAAGCGGTGTGTATGTTACAGATCATCCATAAAATGGAGTAGAGTTGGGAGCCTGAGTGGTCAGGAGATGGGAGGTCCACGCGTAACTTGACAGAGATAGTGGAATAGACAGTTTAGAGACAGGTTGTGTTGTGTTACTGCTAAACGTCGTCGTAGTTCACTTCAGGTCTCTGAGACCTTACAGCATTTTTCCTAGTTCTGGAGCGGGGAGTCGACAAGTCCTTTGGGAAGCGATCCCACTGGAGCAACTTCTGGGTGCGAATGGCTGAAGGTGAGGGTGGGAGGAAGCAGATTCATGGATCTGTGTCCATCTCGGTTGCTGTTCAGGAGTTAAATTACTTTGATTTCAGGATAGTGGCATAAGCGTTACCCCAGGAAAGGTGTTGTGGTGAATTTTGCCAGGTAAACGTGGCCTTGGTTTACCTAAATATGAATATTTTGGAGTGTCTCATCAGGAGCACCTTAATGTTTGGATAAGAAACGTTCCTTGGCTCATGTGTTTCTGCCACTGAAAGCTTTTTATTTAGCAGAGAAGATTAACTTTGCAGTGTTTTGCCAAAGTGGATATGCACCAACACTCATTTGCATAATCAAATAAAAAGAAGTTATTGTAACATTAGTAAAATGAATTGCCTAATCAAATCCTTTTAAAGTCTTTCTAGTTGACCCCCAAAATCACTAGTTATTCTTTTAACAGTTGCAGCCAGTGTAGTTAAAACATTGTAAAATAAGGAAATTATAACATCAAAAGACAAACAAGATGACACAATGGAATGAAACGTTGACAGTAATCAAGAAAAGCTCTATTCAGGGAAGAGCCTCAGAATATACAACTCTGTAACAAGGAAAAAGAGTGCGAGAATTAATTCATGTAGCTAAATAAAGTGATCTCAGGCTGGCGGAACTAAAACAAACTCTTAATTTGGGGGAACAGGTATGACCCGTGCTGGTGATGCTCTGAACAGTATCCCGCGCGAGTCCTCGGAGAGTATTTCCTGGTAATTTCCTAGTTTTTCCAAACATCAAGTTTGACCCTGTATGGTATATAAAACATTTTATTTCATTTAGGCAAGCCGAGCACAACCTTTTTGTTTGGTTTGGGTTTTTTTTAATTTAGAAAATCTCATTGATATTATTTCTAATAGGCTACTGCAGGTGTTTGGGGGTTTTGCGGATAAATAAATGGAAAGGAAATAAATGGCTTCCCAGAACGGATGAGGTGTGAAGGGCTTTGCCTTTTCAGATCCTTTTACCTGGGAGAGCAGGGAAGAGGGGCTGGTGGTTGTTTCTGACGGAGCTTGTTCCGACGAGGAGCGGGGTTGCCATCCGTTGAGCCTCTCAGTAAAAACAAAAAGCATTCCTGCGCCTGTTAAACACACACCATGTGCTTGGAGGCTTGGAGGTTGCGGTTTTTTTAGAGATTTTTTTTTTTCTACGTGCTCGTAAGAGACTTCCAGTTCAAAACAAATGAAAGATGAGATTCTGCAGAGCTCACTGAAAAACAGGGAAAAGCTTGTTACCTGCTGGTTTTTGAGTCCGTGGCATCGCTTGATTTAATATCAAGACAAGAATATGGCACTAAACAGCCCCCTCGAGACGGCCTCTTTCTGCTAAGTAATAGAATAGCGTCAATAATCCTTCCACGGGGCTACGGCAAATTTAAGTAAAGTTATTCTGGACTGTTAGATCCGCTTAAAAGCACCGATCCAAGAAAGCAAGCGCGTCGCGAGCGCAGCAAGCCTTTCCCGGGAAGAGCGGGACCCCCGCGCGCGCTTGCGCCGGCTCGTCAGAGAACACCCTGGTCGCGAAGCTTGGGGAAACCACAAATTTTTGTCGGCTTTGCCTAACGAGTGGCTTCTGCCTGCTGTTTTAAGAGTTGGGTTGCGTGTTCCCGCAGCAAAGCCGCGTTGGGCTGCAGATGCACCCCATGTTGAGCAGATCCTGGGGTTCAGACAGGGGCATCTCCGGCTCCACAGCCCTGCGGGGTCTGCGCGCAGGGGTAATCGTGTGAGGGAGGCTTGCAACAACCGTGGAGAGCGACCAACTCATTTCTTTCTGCTCTTTTTTTCTCAGCTTCGTTTGCACCACACTGAATTGACACTCTTGCTCGTTTATGTGTCTCGCTCGTAACGAACGAGGCAGAAACAACCCTAAATTGTATTAAGCACTGGGACAATACCTGGCTCATCCTCTTAGCAGCTTTTAGCCCAGTTTGCCAATACTTCTCGTTTTTCACCCTTTATTCGATTTGGTGAAGACTGTTCCCAAAATGTTTCTGTTTCCTGACATTAGGGGTAGGTGTCCAATAACTCCAGCAATACAAGAAATAAGTAGAAAACCACACACTTTTTACAATGAGGCAGATTAGGCAATTTCCCCATTTTGCTAAAAATGTTATTTCTGCATTCAGTAGTCATTCATGGAGATTAAGATTACAGTAATCAGTGTTTACTGTAAACCTCTTTGCATTTTATGTCTTCATATGCATGTAGTTCTGTCAATAAAAGCTTTTCACCAAGGAGAAAAGATTAAACGCCGCAGCGTTTTGTCAAGGTGGCAGGCTCCCGTGTTTAGCTGCATATGAATTTTTTTTTTTTTTTTTTTTTTTTTTTATTTTTTTGCCACGTCAGTAGCACAAATGGAGGAACGCAGGAACCTGCAGTGCGAAGGCTGCTTCGTGGCCCTGTGTCCGCATCCTTGCACGCCGTAAGGGTTGGTCCTGCGCTTCCATTTCTGCTGCTGTACGTTGTCCGTCGGGGGCTGGAAATCATGACGGGAACTACCTCAGCCACGGCTCTGGCAGCTGCTGCACTAAGTCCAGGTTTTAACCAATGTCTCCTTAGTGTGGAAGCAAGAAGCTTTTTTTCCTGCTCCCGACTCTTCAAAGGCGCTCCGCTTTTAGTCTCCCACTCAGCCTCAGGTGTTGCAGGCAGCTTTTCATTTCATCTGTAATACCTAGCTGGATGAGAGCTCCTGTGTCGTGTTTTTGAGTAGCTGAGCTTTACGGTGCTTGGGAAAGGACAAAATCTATAAAGACCCGTTGAGCAATATTGCAGATTCCGTTCCAGAATGCCAGATTCTCGAAAGTAAATATGAGAATGTGAATTCAGAAGTGTTGGCTTAAATTACCAGCTATTGCTGAAGTGGGAGAGTTCGATTTTATAAGAATTTCAGTTTTATAATGCATTTTTATAACTTATTATGTGACCAGCTAGATGTTTGATATACCGCTAGTACTGTTATTTTTTACTGTATTCATGTACAGTTCTACAAAACAGTTACATACATTTGGAGCAGTACTGAGAGAAACGTTTTCATCAAAAATTATTCCTGTACTCGAACATATCTACTTATCATTGCATTTTTTTAGAGTACAGTGAACTGGTTAGAGTGATGCATGCTTGCCTCAGAGTCCCCCAGGCCGTCTTTGATTGTGGTAATAATGAATGATGTAAATTATTACAGCCAGATATTTCCTACAAAGTGTTTGACGATGGTTAGACTGCCATGACCACTGCTTCTGATACCACTTGATGCTATCTCGTGAGTTCTCCTGAGCTGGGGCTGTTCAGCCTGGAGAAGAGGAGGCTCCGGGGAGAGCTGAGAGCGGCTCCCAGTGCCCAAAGGGGGCTGCAGGGAAGGTGGGGAGAGACTCTTCAGCAGGGCCTGGTGTGACAGGGCGAGGGGTGATGGTTTTAAAATAGAGGGAGGGAGATTTAGATTAGATAGTAGGAAAAAATTGCTTACAGTGAGGGTGGTGGAGCCCTGTCCCAGGTTGCGCAAAGAGGTGGTGGATGCCCCATCCCTGGAAACATTCCAGGCCAGGTTGGCCGGGGCTGTGAGCAACCTGATCTGGTTGGAGATGTCCCTGCTCCTGGCAGGGGTTGGGCTGGGTGGGCTTTAAAGGTCCCTTCCAAGGCAAACCAAAATCACAAAATGTGATTCTTTGTATATCCTTATTTGTCTACATGTTGGCCAAAGTCTTACTCTAATGTGTGACTGCAAACTCTTGGGTTCAGAGATTTCTTGTTTGCTGCTTGAGCTTCATCTTGGCCCATGGAGATGCTGGCCAGAACCAGTGATGCTTAGCCGGTCCTCTGCATGATCATGTGGTTGAAATGCTTCTGCTGTGATTCCTTGCGGCACTTGCCAGCACAACAGCGGTACAACAAATAATACATTTGTGTTTTGAATAGGCAGATGCAACTTTGTGGCAGATAGCCAAGTGACAGTTTAGACTGACACTTAAACGAGACTATGTTAGGTATAATTAAGTTATTGCTAAAAAGCCAGTCTAGTATTAGTTCAGTCTGCACTAGCTTTGTCTGTTGAAGGGAAAAAACTAGAACAAGTGCTGCTTTGTCTTTTAACCTCATGAAGATCCTTCAAAGGGAAGAGAAGGTGAGGGGTCTGGAGCACCAGTCTGATGAGGAGCGGCTGAGGGAGCTGGGGTTGTTCGTCTGGAGAGGAGGAGCCCGAGGGGAGCCCTCATCGCTCTGTACAGCTGCCTGAAAGGAGGCTGTAGGGAGGTGGGGGTCGGTCTCTTCTCCCAAATAACTCATGATAGGACAAAAGGAAATGGCCTCAAGTTGGGGCAGGGGAGGTTTAGGTTGGATATCAGGAACAATTTCTTCACAGACAGGGTTGTCAAGCACTGGAACAGGCTGCCCAGGGAGGCAGTGGAGTCACCGTCCCTGGAGACATTTAAAAGATTTCTCCACGGGGCACTTAGGGACATGGTTTAGTGGTGGGCTTGGCAGTGCTAGGTTAACGGTTGGACTTGATAATTTTAAAGATCTCTTCCAATCTAAACAATTCTATGATTCCATGAGATTCTCTGAGGGTGGAACTCAAATTGAGTTTTTCCTACAGGGCATGTCAAAATACACCCTAGCAGCAATAGGTGTTTTTCCACATCCTACTGCTTTTTGTGATGACAGCAAAAACTTTCCTTACGTGGTGGCCCATCACCATCTTTTTCCACCCAGTGCCTTCCCACTTCTGCAATGCACTCAGGCAACCTACATCAGACAGTGCGCCTTGCTCCTCACAGCTGAACTAGTGGGTTAAAGCCTCGTTAAAATGCATCTCCCAGAAGAGAAGGCCGTAGTCCTCTCTCGTTTCATCTCCTCTGAAATACCCACAGGCTCCAGTCCAGCAACACTGAAACTCTTTACATGGGTCTCAATAAGTTTTTATTAAGTACTTTGTGGGGTTGAGCTTGAACATTAGCCTTTGCGTTCCAAGTTGCATCCACGTTGCTATTAGTAATTTTCAAAAGTACATTCTGTGTTTCATCCTCAGTAGCTCTATGAAGCTAGAACATCTGTAGAGACGGAATCTGGTACATCAGTGTAATTTGTGCTAGAGCTGAGCTCCTGTAAGGAGACATTCTCTGAGAGATGTAATCCAAAATTCAACAGCAAAATTTCTATTTACTTTGTCATAACATCCAAAAGGTCGATTACATTTCAGCTTGCTTTTTCTGTTAGAATCCAAATTTGGATTTTAATTTGGTAGAATTTTTCAAAAGGCTCACTTCCAGTGTAAAACTTTCAATCTTTTTTCTTAAATGTATATAGTTTAGGGCAGGAAAGACGTTTAGGTCACTTACTCCCCACTTTCTATATAGGTCTTTAACGTTTGACCTGATGTTGTTATGCTGAAATTTATCATTTGCGTTTGGTTAAAGTGTGCCTTCCAGAGAGTCATTCCGGCTTGGCTGGAAGGATTCAAGAGATGGGGAATCCATTGCTTCCTTCCCTTTGTAATTTGTCAAACTATTAAGAGGAGTGGCTCGTTTCTGGTTTGGCTTTGTCTGGCTTCAGGTTCCAGCCATTAGTTCTTGCTGTGCCTTTTTCTACTAAGTTAAAGAGCCATTTAGTACATTTGGGTTTTCTCTGTGTGAATTAGATACTGGAACCAAGTCAACACTCAATTTTCTTTTGAGAAACGGAATAGATTGGGTTCTTTAAGTCTCACTGCAAGTTAATTTCTGGAGGTGTCAAGTGCTTTTATACATCTTTCTGTGGCGTCTCCAGTCTTTCAACATCTTTCCTTTGAAATAGATCTCACTAATTCACAGGCTGCGAATCTGCACTACCTGATTTTCTGCGTTTCGTCAGCCAAGGGTCACATTTGACCCTTTTATCTCTGTATTTTTGTTGCCCTCAGTTTAGGAGGAGCTTATCCAGCATCTCTCCAGACCCTTCCTAGAGCTGCTGCTTTTCATTTTGGTTCCAAAGTAGCATTATGAAACATTGCAGGTAAATTTAAAATAAATAAAAAAAAAAAAGAAAAACACAAACAAATGAACACACACCCAAAAAAAGGCTGCTGTCCTTCTTGTTAATGACCATTCGACCCATCTTCATGTTTACACAAGCTTTACCACCAGTGAATTTATGTTTACTTCATGTGTTGTGGAATAGCCTTAGGACACTCCGTCAGTAACATCTCTATTCAATAGCGCTTTCTCCATGACAACTACATTTGCAGATTACTTAGTCTGCAAGTTCTTAGAAATATTGAATAATATTGATTTTTAACCTGCTTTCACGGATAAACAAGAATTCTACAGTTGTGCCATTTGTCCCCTCATGAATTTATGGAACATGGATCAATTTCTGCCTGATTTGAAGTTTTCCTTGTAATTAAGTTTTGGCGAGTTTTGTGATAATAGTTTACAGCATAGAGGGAGAAAAGAGGAATGCGTCTTCCTAGTAAAAGCAAGACTTTTTAGTGTCTGCTTTGAAAGACAAGGAGGAGTAACTCGGATGCAGACGTCGAGCACAGCAGCAGCCACAGCCAGCCAGCTGCAGCAGGTGAGTGGCTCCAGTGCAACAACAGTGAAGAGGATCTTTATTCCAGAAGTTTCATTGGAAGCTTGGGAAGAGCAAAAAGTAGTTGCCAGAAAGAAAAGGGAGACAAAGAACTTTATGAAAATGCGTAGTGAAGTTGGCGTAATTTGCCCTCCTGCTCTAAATATTCTGGAGGAGTAATCAAATACCTGACAAAAAAATTTGTATACTCTTATTTGTGTACAAATCCTTATCAGCTAAGTATGCTGATTCATCAAAGAGTGCAACTGAGTTTATTAGTTTAGGACTTATTTTCCAGTACGTTGCATTGGCTTGAATTAATTATATTTTTGTACCTTAATTAACATACCTTCGTTAATAGACTCCAGTTTCACAGCATTGTAGGTCTGAAAGGAGTTTTTAGCACCCTTCAGCTTCATCCCCCAGCCCGAGGCAAGAACAAATGTTCTTACATCATTTCCCGCCAGATGCTCGTCTCATTGGTCCTTTCCTTTGTGTTGTGCGATGACACATCGTCACCAGGCAGTCTCCTCAAGGCTTCCAGACCTAGTTACCCATTTCTTCCTTGGTGCACACATACAACTTCAGGAACAGCTGGGTAAGCAAGTTACCCACAAAAGCACATCAACCGATGGGACAGAGTTAAGCACTGGGAATGACTGCAGCTCTACAGCAGATGACTTGCAATGAAAATTTGAATGAATTTGGATTGTTTTCCCTGAAGAAGAGTGGATTTCCTGGCAAGAGGAGCAATAGAGGAAGGCAGATGTGTAAAAAGTTGCAATTAAAAAAAAAAGAAAACTTATTTTTCGTGTCAGTATTACCTAGGGCAGGAATTTATGGACCTATATATACATTTTTCCATTATTTTTCTTGAGATTTAGTGCAAGCTAACTGTGCAAATAGAATTTTCCAAAGGTTGGATTAGGATTTTTCACATCTTCTGTAACTTCTCTGCTATTTTAGGTTTCATTTAAAAGAAGATCAGTAGCCTGTTAGCTGTTTTATGACTCCTGAATACAAACTCTGCAAGCCTGCCGATTCAGAAATATTTATCCCTGAGAAGATATTGATGAGTAGTGAGAAATAATGTACTTCACAAAGACTTTGCTATTTTTTTTCCAGATAGAGAACACAAACGTATATTGAACAATTTTGTACTTTCTTCTGCATTGTCATTTACAGTTTCACCATCTCCATCTGAAAATTGACATTTGCTGTGTATTGCATTTGTTGCTTGTATATAAAACAAAGTCCTTCATTGTGCTAAGTTTGCCAGCCATGGATTGTTTTTCTTTAGATAGCTTTAGCTTTCCTTATTGTCCTGTTATGCCAATAACAACCTATTTCCACCTTTTTCTGTATTCCTTGATTGATTTCATTTTTTCATTGAATTTGGAGGACTAACACTCTACCTTGAGTTTTTTTGCCATCCAACAAACTTTTTAGAAATACCATTCATTCATTTATGTTTAAATAGCTCATCTTTATTAAATTGGCTAATCTTTTTCTTGCCGTGAAGAAAATAGCCTTTTTGAAGCCTTTTTGAAGTCTATGTGTTGCAGGCTGAGGCTTCTCTCTGCTCAATTCAACCCAACGTCATCAGGTCAGGTTCCCTGGCCCCAGGCAGCCACCCACTTCCAGCCTGGTGACCTCATTCATCTTCATCCATCACAATGTTGCCCAAAATGGTAAAGTCATGGAAAGCATTAGATGTTTTTGCATTAGAGATCATCATTCATGGTTTCATATCCAATTTAGATTGGATATTAGGAAACACTTCTTTACTGAAGAGTGACCAGGCACTGGAACAGGTTGCCCAAGGAAGTGGTGGAATCACCATCCCTGGAGATGTTCAAAGAACGTGTAGATGTGGCACTTCAGAACAGAGTTTGGTAGGCGTGGTGGTGTTAGGTTGATGGTTGGACCTGATGATCTTGGAGGTCTCTTCCAACCTTAAGGATTCTATGATCCTATAGTTTTTAGAAATGTTTTGTGTTTATGACCACCAGCATCCATCTCCTGATCTGATGTCTTCTGTGACGAAGCTCCCCGTGCATTGCAGAGATGTGCTTAGGGAGAAGCTTACCCCATTCTCTGGGTTGCCAAGGCAGTCTGTCTCAAACCTCCCAAAAAACATCTCCTCCTGGGCTTTTTTATCACCCTAACTCACATGCATGGAAGAGCCAAGCTCAGATTTATCAGTATTCTTGGAATAAGTAACAGTGGTCTTAGAGTAGAGCACCACATCCTCACCACTTTTGTTCACTTGAATTCTCTAAATAGGTAATAAACAGACATTTTAATACTTCAGGTGTACAAATTCTCTTTATGGCCATCAGTAATGCCAGTTATATCAAACTCCAGCTCATGACTGTGACGGGGCAACAAACAAGAATGGGAAAAACTCCTGGCAGTGGCATAGAACTGATTTTAACATTCCTTTTCTTTTTCTTTGCTACATAAATTAAATTTATTTGCAACACATGGAGGTTAAATTTATATCGAATTTGCCTTCTTAGCACCCTGCCCTTAAGTTGCTAATTTAACAGTTTTCTGGGTGCTCCGGCTAGCTCTCAGCCGAGAAGATTAGTTTCCCAACCTGTGAGATAACCAAAAGATGAGAAGCGTGGAGCTCCGCGATGCCGTTTTGAGAGGCCCCTTTCGCAGTGTATTTGCACTTTAAACTTTCTCCGATCGAGGAACGTGCCTGTATTCAGAAGGCCCAGTTTTCTGCTGAGAGGACTTGTCGTTTTCTGCTAACCAGTGTCAGTGACTAATCTTGTCCTGTTAATGAGCAGGGACAGCTAAGTGACTCGTTTTAAATGCGTTGTGATCGTTGCCTATTTATTGAAAGTAAAAGCAAACAACTGCTAATGTTCAGATGCTGATTGTTTACTCAGCTTGTGTTAAGGACAAGGCTAATTTAAGCAGACGTCTTGTATTCTTACATTATGGCATGAAATCCGTACTCTATTTGATAATTGTTTATAATATATCTAAATATTGTGAATATTTATGTATTCCAAATATTTTAATTTAGTAAGTCATATTTTTAAAACTATATTCCTTTTTTTTTTATGTGAAAGAAGGGAATAGGAAATTTCCCCCCACATTACTCCTTTTATTTTGGGTGGGTTGGCAAGACATACGTACAACAGCGTAACAGTCATGCTTTCTCTGATGCAATTCTCTCCGTTATTCTTGAAGCACACATCTCCGGTCCTCCAGGAAAGTGCCGGCTTCCCGTAAAGATCTGCCTGCCTGTGCAGAGGAAGCCGTGCGACCTTAGGGGACAGGGAACTGGAAGAGCACGGAAGGCACTCTGAGCTGTGGATTGGCAATTAGGTCACCTTCCTTTGAGATGTTGGCTTGAGACTTCTCCCACTGAAATGGGAACGGAAGTTGGCTGTTGCTTCTCAGGTCAGCGGTCTAACCACTGCGCTGTCTTACAGGTGAAGGCTTTCCTTTTCTCATCCATCCTAAAAAAAGTGTGATTCCTGCTTGTTCTTTTTAAGGAACAGCATTGGCATGAGGACTCAAGGCATTCCTAGTCTCCATGACTTTAATCAGCCAGTCCATGTGAATTGATTATTTTCACCAATGCCTTGCAAATACCATGCACTTTTTTAAAAAAGTAGATCATGGGATGGAATAGCATCATAGGTGGAGAGGCAAGATGTTCACTTAAGCTAACAGCAGGATTTTTTGTACACTAAGGAGAGGAGGAGTCAGTGACAGACAGAAGAACCAAGAGCTTGATTTTCATATCCATTGTCTCTGAGCGAGGATGAAGTGAAGGGAAAGCACAAACATCCAGAGGAGATGCCAGCAAACCAGCAAGAGCATGCCTTCAACAAGGGGATTAGATGCAAATTGTGCATTGACACCAGTATACTCAGCTTGTGGGAAGCCTGGTTGGACTGGGAAAGAGATCCCACCAGGGAATCCATCGTGTGGTACAATGTTGGTAGAAGGTGCACATACATAAGCTTGGGAAGACGAGTTCCCCACGTCTTTGCATCTTTGTTCCAGAGCAACTCGGGGCTTGGAAGAGAAGTGGGGGTCTTTCCTGTTGTTTTGCGTGCAGCTTGTTAAGCTTTTATTTAATGAAAAGTTTAGAAATTCCAGATGAAATAGAAGCATGAGCATTTGTATCACTTGCTGTCAGATTGTCTCATTTTGCGTTCTGAGAGCTCTGCTAACTTGTTGGTGCCGGGTTGCTGCTCGTTTGTGTCTAGACTGCAGCTACACTTTTATTGGTATGGTTTTAGCAGTGTATTCTCAGCTGGTAGTTTGCACCCACAGATAAATAATGTTATCATGGTAACACAGGCACCAGCAGTCACGGGTGGATTGATCTGTCATCATCCGAAGCTTTTATCAACCATGCAAAAAATATTCCTCATATACATGAGAAAATAGAAATTGATTTTGAAAACAGTTGTTCTTTCTGTGCACAGGCGCTTTTGTTACACGTTTTGTTAATTCTGGTGTGGTTTCTCTCCACTACATCACTTTTTCTAAACTTTTCCTCGCTTTAGTGCCTGACTTTGTTTGATGCTAGTAAATGATTTACGGAAGCTTTGCAAGCGATATTTCATCCACTGGAGAGCCTCGGCGAGCTGAGTGCTGTCCCCAAATACGATACAACATTGTGTTTGCATTAATATGGATATTGATACAAAATCAATGCCAACAGACTCCACATCTAATCTCACACTCAAGTTCACTGCCAGCAACAGCAAGCTATGTCTTTGATTTCGGTGCTGGGTATGCAGTATTGATGAGAGGTGGCACTTTACATCCTCACTTTGGCTCTTGTTGTGCCAGTGCACGTTAAAACAGTTTCTAGAACTAAATTTGTCATCAGACCCCACTTAGACAAACCTGGCTTTGGGCTTTGGTTTGTTTGTCTTGTGGCTTTTCCTGGTAAAGACTCCACCAACATCTCGCAGATGCAGAACATAAATATCATCTTGCAGGTGGTACCTGTACAAGACACAGGGGCGAGCACCCCCAGTGTGCCGGGCGGGATTTGGCCGTTTCACACTCACTCCTCCTCTGGATGCCTACAGAAAAAAAAGCGTCTGGGTCGGGTGCACTGTTAGGCTGTAATTAGTGTAACTAACAACTAATGCGAAAGAGCAGGATGGAGGTCACCACCAGACTTCAAAGGTCTTAACAGGTTAAGGTTGGAGGGCAGTCTATCCCCTTGCTTAATCTGTTGCCATATCTTCCGAGATTTGTTGAAATCTTCAGTGACCTCTAACTTTGACGTGTTGCTCTCCCATAATTTACCGGTCACATGCCATTTTCTTTACTTCTGTCCATTTAGACAGGCACGGGCCTTTGTGATCAGCGTCTCCCTTTTCTGTTCAGATATAAGTGTGCTCAGGTAAATGGCTTTTTCATGTGGAATAAAGACCGTGGTTTAAACCGCTTTAATGCTCTTGCCCTGATAGCTTCGGACTCATCAGAAAAGGTTGTTTCGCCGTGCTTCGGCATCTGGTTTGTAGGTGACATCTGACATGTAGATTAGACTCAAGTTTAAAATCTGGCTATTATAATAAATCTGGCATTGTACAGCAGTTTTCAAAAGATACTAAATATCAGTTTTTTATGAGTTGCTTTCTTAAACCTGGCTGTCCAAGGATAGTTTTGCTTGTATTTTCAGTAAATATGAAAGCTCTTATTGGCTGAGTGCAACTCAAGGACAACTTATATTGTGGGAAAAATCAGTACATATTCCTCCGCGGTGTTTCAGTATGGGAGACAAATACCCATCAAGGAAACTCTCCAGTTCCTGATGGTTTTGGGTTGGTTTTTTTCCCCTGGGAGTCAGCGTTGTACCTCTCTCACCAATCTCAGTGTACATGGGTGGATTTCAATAGCCGAGCGTTGCCTCTTTCCCAGGCATCGGACGGTCACTTCCCCTTGAGGTGCCCATCCGGAAGTGATGGGCAGAGCACAGAGGGGGTTTTCCTTGTCTTCCCCTCTGCAGATGCTTTGCCTCAGGAGACCATGGCCATGGGGGGAAGGCGAGTGGACCCCTCCACCAGCGGGGCCGGGCTCCAGCTCACCGTCCGGTGCTCCGGCATCCCGCCCTGTGAACCCCACCACGGATCTGGGGAGGAAAACTCAACCGATTCAGCAAAGAAACGTAACATACAGCAAGCTACTTGCCCGCACCAACCTGAGCATGGGTTTAATTATCCTTTTAACCGATTAAAACACTTTAAAAGCAAGTAAGAGGGACCAAGAGGAAGTGAGAGCAGCCTAATGTTATATTTAAAGTTCAACAAGGGGGAAAGAAAAAATCATACAAGGATTTCACAAGCAACGACACTTGGATGGTATTTGGGAAATCTTTCTCTTTCAAGACTATCTTGCGATTAACTATGGGAGTAGCACATCAAAGCTGCCCTGACTTCAAAGCTTAGAACCACTTATGGCTTCCAGCTATTACTAAAACCTACCACTTCACCCTGCCAGCAACTCCTCTCAACTGCCTCTTTAAGTTACACCCATCTACTTCCTGCCTTCTCATTTTGGGGAGGGGAAAAAAAAAAAAAAAAGGAAAAACACCAAAAAAAACAACTTGTAAATTAAATATAGCTGTTCACGCTGAAGGGATGTCAAAGTAAGGGGGGAAAAAAAAGCAAATGGAGGCATTAAGACATTAAAGATTTAGCGCGAACTCAATGGTGATTTACATATGCACAGTCTCATTTGGCTGACGCTAACGAAGCCGCCTGCTCTGGGGAGGTTTCCCAACCGAGGCTTACCCCTGCGTAAAAGCCCCGAAGGAGGTGGGCAGGCTGTTGAGGCCGCTGTTTAGGTCCAGATGTTGGCACAAGCAGAGGTGCTTTGGGACTCCGGGACATCTTCACCACGAAATCCGCTCCCATCCCTCTTTCTGTAGGGATGATCCTCAACGATTCTGAGGTTCGCGCACCTCAAACCGGTGTGTTGGCATTGAGCGATGATCATCGTTTATTACTGCAATATTACTGATTATTTTGCATTAGCGGAAGAGACTGTGGAAGCAAAGTTGGCCTATTTGATATTTTGGAAGTCCCTGAAACAACTCATTTGTAGTAGCGTAGGGCTGTGCTGCACTCTCAGAGCTGATATAAGAGGGCTAAAATGTACCGAAAGTGTAATTTATTGCAGTATTAATATTGTTCAACACTTAAAATTGTTACATTGTTATTTTCTGATTGGGAGTTTTATACCTAGGGTTTTTAAAACGGTACATTAATCTCTGAATAAAATTTGTCTTGCAAATGACATATTAATAGAAAGTTAGGAACAAGTGCGGGTGTTTGAGCGTGTTTTATATAACAGTTTATATGTTCAGTGCAGATCAATGACACGCTCTCTAGAGCTAAATGCCATTAATCCATTTACAGCTGCTCGTTGCAATGAAGAGAAATTACCATTGAAAGAGCCGATTGTACGTTAAGGGGAATTTCTCTGCTTCCCTGCATCATCTTATATTTTGAAAATGCTTTTGCGAGTGTTTAAAGGCAATTTTTTTTTTTCCCCCCTTTATTTTTTTTTCGCTTTGCAAGGAAGCGTCTTGGCAGCAGTGGGGGTGCTGGGGGCTTCTCCCCACGGCTGGGCTGGGATGGTGGAGGTGGCCCCGCACGGTGCCGATCTGCTGGCCATGGCCACCCCTGCCCCGTCGAGGGTGGTCCTGCAGCAGATGCCTGGCAGATCTGCCGTACAGAAACGCGGAGGCAGTTAACGTGTTGTCTCGTGTGGACGGTGGTTGCCACTAGGTATAAATAAGGGAATTATAGTGTAGTCCGGTCAACTTAAAAAAAAAATAGTATTGTTTTTTAAAGAGTTGGCTTATGAAAAAAAAGCATAGAGGAACTTGCTGTTGAACCTAAAGTAAGTACGAAATCTAGAAAGTATGAAACCTAAAATAAGTCAGCTTCCTGACTGGCTGATGATGCAATCAAGATGTCAGATTATTTGAAATAAATTGTTATTATAGAGTCAGGTATGATGACACCAACGCATTTGTATATTTCACTGCCTGATAGTTCTTTCTTCTTCTCAAATAATGCATTTTTCTGAAATAAACTTTGCGGACGAGGAGCAACGCAGTCGTTTGAAGTTCATTGGGAATATAGGAGGACATGGTGTTTCCTGTCCTTATGTTAAACTTGGCGTATTGATTTTCTCGCACAGCTTGCAGCACAGAAATGTGATCTACGGCTATGGCAAGGCAGGCTCGCCACACGTGTGTTCGTTAAGGGCTGCTGCTGGATTAGCAGGGCTGTGCAAGTACGAAGGCTTGGCTTCTGTAACTCTTTATTTATGACTTAATCAATTAAAACAACAAGTTTTGATTTTATCGGCTGTAAATAAATAAACACAAATCATTTGCAGAAGCCGTTGTTTCATGTGCTTGCTGCCTTTCGTGACATAAAGGCTCTGTAGGTGAGCTGCGGTACGTACGCAGGCAGAGCTGGAGCTGAAGTTGAGGATCAAATACATGAAGATTCAACACATGTAGTTAGCTACTGGTTTTTAGATGAGTGCAGAAAATTCAGGAAGGCATAGCGCGTTCCTTAACTTGCAGGTTTTCATCTAAATTTGCCATTACTTTTCTTCGTGTATTCTTCGCCGGTTTAATCTTTTGTTCCCTTTATGTTCAAAGATACCAAGATTATGGAAGCCACCGGCGCTGCAGCCTGCATTTAAATTTAGTGACGCTATGGTCGTGCGGGAAGCATTCTTCTGATGTGGGGCTGGCTTCCTCTTCTCTCTACATTATTAAACCTCCTTAAACGCCTCCATTATACCGTTCACCTTGCGTGACTTCAAAGGGTGGCGCGGCTGCGTAGAGGGGGTGAGCCGCCACTCCGCCGAGCGGGCTGCCTGTCGTCTCTTAGAAATGCTAATGCCTTCTCCGCCGTGTTTATGAAGTTATCTGTTTGCTGTTGGGTCGGAGGGACCGTTCCACAGCCGCAGAACCGAAACGGCGACGTGTCCAAGACAGCCAGCGGCCAAAGATATATTTTGGGATTTGAAGTCATTACTGCTCGGCTTTTGAAACCCTTTCCATCCCACAAAAAGAGAAAAAATAATGAAATCAAGAGGTTGTTTCAGGGGAAAGCGAAGTTGACGCTGTTCCTGAAGAACCTCCTGAGCGCAGTCGCTCGTGAGAATGACGTGGACGAACGCCTGGCTTATCGCTCGGAGTTTATTGGCAACTAATCTGTTCGAAATGTTTGGAATAAGCTAAAACCCGGCTTGCTCATCTAATGAAAAAGGTCAGAACAGAGAAGAAAGTACCACTGGTTTGTGTTAGGTGACACTGTGCCCTGCTTGTCTAATTTGATTACACAGAGCCACCGAAGCCCCAGGCAAAGCTGATTTTAGCTATAATCAGCTTCTTAACCTTTTGAGAACTAACGTAAACACTACCTACCAGTGGTTAATTATGTTGCTCTGTTACATACAACAAAGTGCAAAGGTAAAAGTGTAGAGCTGTGGTAACACGTGTTGTGACAAGATCACTCCGGGGGATTACAGCCCTCTGCGTTTTATCTCTGCTCATTGATTTCTTCCTTAAAAATTAAAAATGGGCTATGAGCAGGGAGCATCGGTTTATCGGTTTCAGGCAGCGTTGCCCTGCCTCATCTCGAATTCCTCGTACGTAAGGACGGGGAGACCTAGTGTGGGTTGGACTGCGGTGGTTGTGGATCTTTTATTTTTTAATTATTCCAAGTTAACTTTCTCTATGACAAGCATAGAATCATAGAATGGTTTGGGTGGGAAGGGACCGTTAAAGCCCACCCAGTCCAACCCCCCTGCCAGGAGCAGGGACATCTCCAACCAGATCAGGTTGCTCAGAGCCCCGGCCAACCTGGCCTGGAATGTTTCCACCACCTCTCTGGTCAACCAGAGAGTGTCTTCCAGAATGTTTCATAAGCACTTTGACAGACACACCACATCCATGTGAGACACCTGTCTCTAGGTGGGATAAATGAGACTAATTTTATTTTCAGATACTGCGTATACATGTTAGGCAAGAACCAAAAAGATGAGGGACAAAAACTGGCTTTCTGCAGAACCCTTGTATCTGTTTCCCATGTGTTTTGGTTGATACAGTCCCTCTAGTCTGTGAGGAAATCAGCATTTCCATGAACTTCAGTTATTATGTATTTGTCCGTGGCATGGTTGTAGCGTGTTGAGAGGAAGCTGGGCATCAAAGAGGTGGCAGACTCACTTCCCTGACTCTGAGCATGGTGGTGAGTGGACTTTCAAGGTCTGGACAGAAAGGAGAAATAGCTCATTAGATTCGGAATGTGTTAGGGATTCAGTCTTCATCTTCAAGCTCCACTGTTTTCTCCAGGAAGGGGGTGTGCATAAAAAAAACCTGAGGCTGACTGTGATCTCTTCGGATTTCTTGCAAACATTGGAGTTTCAGTCTCTAGCTGTCCAGGTCACCTCATCTTCTGGTGGCCGTTCACAGCGGGGTGACTTCTGGCTGGACATCATTATTCTGAAGCAACACGCTATTTTTCTACGACTTTTTCCTCTGTGAAAAAAAGAAGTGGGATCAGATTCTCTCCTCAGCTGTCAGAGCTGGGAGGAAAAGATTGCTGAGGCAGGTCTGCAAAACTCATCAGATTCCACATTCAGGACTGGAAGTCCTTGTGGCTCCTTATTTCCTCAAGGTGCTCTAGTTACAAGGAGATTTTGTGCAAAGTTTCTGGCGCGTGAACCAGAGCTTTGCTCCAGAATTATTGTCTGGGGTCTGTTTGGGTTGGGCTCATTGCTTAAGTTAGTACAAGGCAACGAGTAGCAAAAACACGACAGAATTAGAGCAGTGTCTTTGCCCTCCAAAAGGCAACTTTGAGACCCCCGTGGTAAGTTGTTAACTTAGTTTCTGGAGCACATACAATCGTAAAATCCCACAATGGTTTGGGTTGGAAGGGACCTTCAAAGGTCATCTGGTCCAACCCCCCACCAGGAGCAGGGACATCTCCAACCAGATCAGGTTGCTCACAGCCCCGGCCAACCTGGCCTGGAATGTTTCCAGGGATGGGGCATCCACCGCCTCTCTGGGCAGCCTGGGTCAGTGTTCCACCTCCTTCATCGGAAAAAGTTTTTTCCTTATGTCCAGAATTTTTCCTTATATCTGCATGACACAGGCACCAGAGTTTGGCTGTTTTAATGAATTAGGTAACTCTGTGGTTACTCACAAAGGGAGTTAAAGACTTGCTGACTGTTTCTGGCTATACCCAGAGGCAAGGGAAGGCAGTGCTGCACCGGGACTGCTCTCCAGTCCCTCTTTGAGGGGCAGCCTTTCCTCCCACGGACCACTGTGAGAAAGACGCTCCCTCCACTTGAGCTGGAGTCAAGTGATTGTTGCTTTCCCCTCCCTGGAGAATAAATTGCTACCCTTTGCAGCAGCAGATAGAGCCTAAGTCAACAAGGATGCGTCACTGCAGAAAAGGCAAACCTTGTAGAGAAATGTCTAAGTAAAAGTATAGCTTGCAAAACAATTGGTGAGGCTTCAGCTGGGAGACCTGATGGGCAGCACAGCCCATGAAAGGGGAGAAAGCATGGGGGAACCTGCAAAGGAGAGGGCAACAAAAGTGGTGAGAAGCCTCAAAAACGTGGCCTTTGGGAAAAAGGGTGAAAAAACTGAGAAGGCTTAACCTAAAAAAAAGAGAACTGAAAGAAAGAACATGGTGGAGATCATTGGGTGTGTGAAAGACTGTTGCGAAGAAGAAAGGAACCGTCTGTTCTTCACACGCCTGGTGAATAGTACGAAAAGGGATAAAATTAAATCGCAGCAGGAAAAGTTTGGGTTAGGCACCAAGGGAAACTTTCTAACGGTGTGTGTGGAGGATACTGCCCGCGGGCTCTCCATCACTGGAGGAGGTGGGTGTGGGCAGGTTAGGCAGATGTTTGCCAGAAATTACGTCGGTGGACCTCAAGGCATGGACCTTGAGACCTTGAGACATCTCCGTCGCTCGTGCTTGTCTGTGACTGCATGAATAGGCAGAGAAAAAGTGAAAGCTAAGGGACCAAAAATTCAGATGACACAAAGATTCCCAGGTTCACAGTTTTTAAGCCATTGTCATAGTTTTTAAAACACAGTTTATGTCTTTTTAAAAGATACAATAAACACTATAATACAGTCAGACAAAACAACTTAAGCAGTATGAAATAGATTTTTTTAATATTTACAAATATAAAAATGGATTAAAAATGAGTCTGGATTTCTGATGGATGTGTTGAGTGAGATTGTCCTTTTTTTTGACAGAATACAGAGGACTGACAGTTATTGATAGCAGCATCCTTCCCAGTCTGACATGGAGTAGCAAAAGAAGGTCTTTAGGAAGGGTTAACCAGGAAGATGGTATCCCTTCATCTTATTTCAGATGTCCACCATGTCCCCAGTCGGGCAGTAAAACAAACATATCACATTGCTGGGCTGGTCAGTCGCACACAGGGAATCACAAACAAGCCTTAGTAAAGGGTTTATGAGCAGTCCATTCATGAATTCATTGAATGCACACATATGGCAAACAGACCGAAATCTGGATTGCTTTGTGAATTTTCTAACCAGAAAAAAAAAAAAAAAAAAAAAGAAAAAGAAAGGTGCATGCAGCTAATGTAATTTATAACAAATAAACAAACCCTTTGTAGAGCACAGTAAAACAGAAGAGGAAAAAGTGAAGCCGGCCTTTTATTCATATTAATTCCAGAACATCTTCAGGCAAGCGGTTTGCAGGAAGTAAAAATAGTGAAATAAATTGTGCTGATCAGTTTGTTCCTGATCTTACAGCTTGTAAATAATCCTTTGCTGAGAACACTACCACCTTTAACAGCAACTGCGTGGGCTGTGGCCGGCTTCATTCGCACTCTGTTCCCAGGAAAGAAGGGAGCAAAGTGCTCTTGCGTTTGCAGCGTTTTCCAGGGAATGGGTTGGAATAATGATATGACTGCGGAAAAAAAAATGTACAGACCAGATCAAAACAGTACCCTGGGAACCTTTTATTTCCTTTTTTTTTTTTCCTTCCACGAGGTCAGATCCCTAAACTCCTGGGAGTTTGGACGGTGGGGATGCTTTAGTAAATGTGCACTGAGAAAACTGCCAGATTGAAGGTTTCTTAAGTGCTACTGTCCAAAATCACCAGCCACGCTTGAAAATAGTAATTCTTGACAGAACATGCGTGCTCAGTGTGTGACTTTTAGCTGCAGGGGGCAGAGCATATGCTTTCGTGCCAAAAAGTTGTGTTTTTTTTTTTTTTATTGTGTTTGTGTCACAACCTTTTTTATGTTATGTTTTTATGTTTTAAGTTCTTTTCCTGTTTCAGTCTTCAAGGCTTGTCATAGTAGCCCAACATATATAACTGCTAAAAAATCCTGAAAGACTGCAGATCGTTTAAGAATTCCTGAATCTATCATCATTGATGTTTCGCGTTGTGGACCAATGCGATGTTCAGTACACACAGTGACATTTTAATTCTCTCAGGAAGGGAGTCTTCCTCTCTTTTTTTCTTAAGATTAAATAAGACAAGGCGTTTTGGCCCTGCAGGGTTTGTGTATGGCTGCTTTGCTAATTCCAAATATGTGTCCTTCGGTCCGCCACGTATGACTCAACGCATCAGTCCAGAAACTTCTGAGCACCCGGAGTTTCCACTACTCTTGGTGTCACTGGGACATGAGGATCCCAAGCCCTTTTTTAGGAGGTGCCCAGCATCTTGAAGGGTTGGACCATTAATTCCCCAACGACTCTAAGAGACCCACCCTAGCAGGGACAGCCCTCCCTGCTCCTTCACTGAAGCTTCATCAAAATTGTGCCGGCGCAGAGGTCTTCAGCACATCTCTCTCTGCTTTTTGGGGGTGTTCTGAGTAATTTGCCTTGGTAACAGAGTACAAGTCATTACAAGGTCTGGTGGGAAGAGGAACTGGTCCACCAAAAATGTTGCTCGTTCACTAGAAGTGGCACTTTGCCATGGCTTGGTAGAGCAAATTGTCAAATCTGTGCTTGCAGACTCCAGATACATTACTTTTTGTGCATGTTCTACCTCCTTGTCTCTTGATCTGATGCAATTTCAAGATCGTGGATGATGGTGTTAGGCATGGATAGCAGTATCTGTCGTTTGCGTCTAAAGGTCGTGGGGTCATCTCAGGACATCAGCAAGTTGTCGCACCGGCAGTGAAGAAATGCTTTCCACCATGTACAGTATTGCAAATATCAGGTGCTAACGACTATTTCCTTCTCATTTACGGTTTATAGTGAGTTGGTGGTCGTCTGTATTTTATTTAGAGATGCTGCTGTGAAGTGATCAATTGCTATCTTGCACTTGTTAGTACCAATTTCTTGCCCGGCTAGCTGTGTGGGGAAAAAAGCTTGAAAGTTTTTCAACTAGCATTGTCAAGGCTCAGGACCAAGAATCCTCAAATTATTTTTTTAATCTTACTATTTTTAAGTCATTCTCATTGTGAATCTTCAGAAGCTGGCGCAAGCAGCAAAGCCTTAGCTAAAGCTGGGGACAGAGACTGAGCTCAGGTTGTTCGGTGCGGGCGCATCGCGGTGGCAGGAGCCAGCGTGTGGAACATCTCCTCACCCAGGTCTGCCCCGGGTGTCCTGAACTTGGCGGAGAAGGACGGCACCGTCCGCGTCCGCGTTAGGAAACGAGGGCAGCGTGTTTCGCTGGGTTCATACTGGATAATGGGCTGTTTCATGCAAATAGTGACTCGCCAGCAATTACGTTATGCAGCTAGGCACTGAAGGCAAATTTCACAAAAACCATTCTATATTTGTCTCTTTGTTGTGATAGACAGGATGAATATGCAGATAAATGAGTGGTGTGAATGTTTTGTACTCCTTCCCAGGCAATACTTGGAATTAGGAAACGGCGTCAGGGGCTTGGAGCGTGGCTGGTGGGATGCAGAGCTCTTCAGCAGCAGAGCCAGGGCTATTTCTGTCTGGTGTTGGTGAAATTACATACAAAAGATAAAATTAATGTCTTTCAATGGGCCTGACTTCACAACTCATCGTCTCGGCCGTGAATGGAGGAGGACTTAGACTGGTGAGGCTTTACCTTCCCCAGCCTCTGCCCTGTCCCTTCGTCAACCACCTCCTCTTTACTACAAGATGACACGTTCCCACAAGATGACAACCTTAAACAGCCAAAAAAAAAGTGCATTTGTGGTGGTGTACTGGGTACATTAATTTCTGCTAATTCTACCTCCAGGGCCGTCATTCCAGTGAGGGGCAGGAGAAGCAGCAGAGAGCAGCAGTGCTTCAAACCCCTGCAGCAAAATCTGCGGGAAGCTCGTGTGCTCCCCAGCCTGGAGCAGTTCTCAGAGCATGTGTAGACATATTGTCAGGGTACACAAAAAAGCTTGTACTGGGACTGCCTGTTCTGCGAGCATTTGGAGAGCAAGGTATCTCAATTTCTAGAATTATAAATTGATGCTTCGTTATTTACAGTACAGATGCAGAAGAATACCATTTCCAATGTTACCAGTCCCTTTGATAGTCACTACTTTTACCTCTTTTTGTAGTTAAATTCCTAACTGTCCACTGTTCTTAGCTTATTGGTCTCTGTGGTTTGGTTTTTTTTGATCTACAGATGGTTGAAGACTCAGAGTTGGACAGTCTCTGGTCATGGTCATGGTCATGGTCATGGTCATGGTCAATGCAAAACTTCTCCACCCTCCAGCTCCTCGTCTACAGGAGGGATCTCTGCCTGGCTTGAGAAATTGTCTGCCTTTTGTCCAAAACATTTCTTTATTTAGAGGTGGTTTTGTTTCCTAGTCACTCCCGAGATCTCAAGGTGCACCAGGAGACAAAAGTGCTGCCTGTTCTAGGCATTTGACAGCAAAAGTGGTGCACTTTTCTTCATGTCCCACAGTGGGAGAAGAGGTCCTTTGGTGAAATCAGATCATCTAGATATACGGTAGAGTTGGCGTTGTTTCTCTTCTTGCCATGTGTAGCTTCCTGATAGATCTAGTCTGCTTACTGTCTTTAAAGATCTCGACATGGACGATAAATAATAACAAAAGTCAAGACTTGTCCAGACTGCGGAGCCCCATCGTGACAACAGAACCAAAGACATGGGGTTGGTGCTTAACAGGGCACATCTGACTGGGAGAGCGAGGAGCAGGAGTCCAGGTTTGTGGGTCTGGTCCCCATGGCTCTTCCAGAGGAATGCGGGGTTGGTGGTGGCACAGGGCTTTTCGGCATCGCGCATCACTGGAAGTCTTCAGTCTCTGAGGTGCGCAGAGGTAATACTCATCCAGCTCCGTACGTGTACTGGCGTTGTAAGAGGATTTTGGCCCTGGAGCTGTACCTTGGTGGTGGCCGTTGTGTTAAGTACTGCAGGGGTACCACTTCACCTTCGTTTCATTGCATGGTGCAGGTGTCTCAGCATGCATCGTCCCTTGGTTACACCTGCTCTGGGTCATTTTTCTCCACTGGTCTCATGGGCCAGGTTGGTCTGTGGAGCCGATGAGTTGGATGTCAGCAGGAAGAGAATTGTAATTTAAAAAAAAAAATAGCAGAACCGTTCAAGTGGTCCGTCTCTGTGGACTTTTTTTTTTTTTATTTCCTCCTAAAGCTGCCTGCCCACTGCTGCCATCTCAGGTGAATCCCAGCTGCAATGTAAAAACAAACCTTCTTGAATGAGAAGGATCAGAAGGAAATCCAGTCCAACCAAGGGGACATATCTTAAGCTGTTGTAATATTGAATCATGGAAATGCAAGCCTGGAAGATGCCTCAGGTGGCGTATCCCTTTGTCAGGCACCAGAATGATAAAGCTGTAGCCTCACTGTCTGGTACCCACTAATTTCTCCGCGCTTTGCTTCCCCATCCCTTAAGCAGGGATGCAACCGCTCTCCTGTGGTAGATCTGATCTCCACATTCAGATCATGCAGCAGCGAAGGCATAGGCGTACCTAAGGCAGGAGGACCCAGGGTGTACATCTCTTTATTTTAGCTGAGATGTTTTATTTTGGAAGGAAGAACCACATTGAGAGGGTAGCCTTAGCAAAGTCTTGGCCAACTGCTGTGAAAACATCAGCTGAAGTTTATCGGATAGTGATAAGAAAGAGAGGAGTCAGATCAAATTCCTGTTGCTGCTGGTAACAGGATTGTGAGAATCCAGCAGGGAAAATGCTGAAAAAATACGTCTGGTGTTATACATCTGATGTAGTGGAGCTGAAACATCAAAAGTGATTGAAAGTACATTTGGTGATGTGTAACCTGTGGCAGACCTTAGTATTTACAAATGAGAAGCTGAATAAGTACTTACTACTATGATCATTTACGGCAAACAAGTAAAGCATGCGATACCCTTTGAAACAGTAAAACAGAAAAAAAAATTTAAAAATCTATAATTTTAATCAAAAGTTTGTTTCAGTCATTGAAATTCTGTTATTGCTGCTTACAAACATTAAAGTCAATCAAAACATCAGTAGCCTGCAAGATCAATATTTTTAATATGTTTGCATTGCAGTGCTGCAGATTTTTGGCTAATGGATCTCACCCATATTGATTTCCATGGGAAATGTTAGTCTGATACTGAAATAATTAAAAAAAAAAAAAAAGGCAGGGATTATTGGTTTGGAATTTTGAAGGAGATAGAAGTATAAAAATTGGTTATTGACTGAATTGCTTGGGGTGAATGAACCTTGGGCACTTGCAATAAACTTGTAGCACAGAGTCATTACCGAATACTACCTTAGTCCCTTAAACCTAAAATCAGTCAATAACCTATTATAACAATGCAAATTGTGGTGAAATAACATCGCAGGTCGTTTTCGAAGCAGCGGGATATTCATAAGCATCTACATACATATATGGATGGATTAAACCACCTCTGTGATGTGCACAACAGCTGATTTTCAAGTTTATTTTAATATATTGAGTTTTTCTTGTTATTAATACGAAAGGGTTGATTCAAAGTAATTGTTTAAAATAAGTTTAATGGCTCCATGGCTATTAAAATGAATAAAAATACAGTAAAGTATTATATACAAATGCATAAGCTACTATATTAAATACTGTCCCATTTCTGGACAAATGCAGGGTGATTTTTTTTTTCTATTTTTTCTGCCTGTGGGGGGAAAAATTACTAAAAGCAGTGACTACCCTGAACCTGCGCAGGTGTCCTGGAGTTGCTGCTGTCCTCCCTGGTTTCCGAACTCCTTATCCGTCCCTTTATTCCACATGTACTATGATTTTGCTTGCTAGATAATTCTCCTTTTTTTTTTTTTTAAGAGAGGATTCTCCCTGCGCCTGGGAATCGTGCCTGTCTGCGATACCCGGTGAAATAAATCACTTTTCTGTCGCAGGATACGCTCTGCATTCCCAGCCAGGGACTGGAGGAGTTTACCACAGGTAGGGCACAGCGTTACTGGCCAGAATACTAATTTTTTTTCCCCAGTTAAATGAAACACCTGAGCAAAGAGTTGCCTGTCAGTTCCTGCTTCAGAAACGCTCTGAGCCTCTGGTTTGCTCTGCACCGGGGACCAGCAGCTCGAGTGTTTCTGCTAAAAGGGGATGCTGCAGTATGCAAGCTGTCGAGTGAAATGTATTTGCACCTGAGGTGTATAAATATTTAACAAGTATACACCAACACAGCAATGATAACTCAGTGCCTGTAACAGTATGGGAAAGAGAGATAGTGTTTAAATTTTATTATTACAAACCCATTTGTGACATTTTCTGATTTTTTGTGTTCCCCCGTAATTTATTACTTTGCTTGTGCCTGACAAGGAACGAAGTGGACTAAGTTGCACTGCTCTGCTTTGGGTCAAAATGTAGGAAAATACGCCATGTGCTGAGCTCAGCAGAAACCTGGTAGAGGCAGGATCAGTAATTGGTGCCTGACTGTAACTACAGATGTCTGACAACGGGCAGGTTGCTGCATCCCGCCAGAGTCTCGATGGACTGGCGCCTTTTGGGAATAACTGCTAATGAAATCTAAAATTTCCCGGTAAACTTGTTAATAGGAGTCTCGGCGTTGGCAAGGTACCTCTGTAGTTACTCTTCAAGTCACGTAGTTTCTGAATAATTAACATCCTCCAAATTGCTCGAGCTGCTTATTTAGGACAGAGGGACGCGTGCGCTGCCGTAGGCAGAAGAGCCCGTCCCTGCGCCGCTGTACGGGATCGGGCTTGGGCTGGTTTCAGACCATCCTCCCCCTTGTTTGGCTTTGGCTGGAATGGATTTCACTTTTCAGGTCTTTTTCACGTTTTTTGTTGGTTTTTGAGTCAATACCAAAACAACATCTCAGAATAAAGCTTTCCTTGTTTTCCAGTTCTGCACGCCCAAAGTGCTAATGTGTGTCTCTATTCTGTTGTTTTTAAAAGATGCAGTAGAAAGGTGAGGAATGTTTCCTAAAAATGAAGAAGTAAGGGAAAAGAAAGTCTATGTTTGTAAAAATCACTCTTCCTCATAGCTTGAAACTTTTTAAAGTTAAAGTAACTAATAAAAAATAATATTTTATCTTTCTCTCCCATCAGAAGCAGAAACTAAATATGTGAAGGCAGGGGTAGTGAAAAAGGGCCACAAGACCCTCTCCACTCCTGGAATTTTAAATTTCATCCTTTTTTAATGAAGAAAAGAAAAATATTTTGAAAGGAAGCAAAAATAGTAGTAGGTGTCCCTCCCTAGTTGTTTTTGCAGATTTTCTAACCTTTTTGAATTCAAAACAGAGAGAAATGTGGAAGTTTGAGCATTAGGACGTTTCCCGAAGACAGAAAACTAGACCAGCCAAGGAATTCAACAGTGCTACATATTTTTCAAAACACGTAAAAAAGACCAATTTTTATAAACTGTAGGAGTTGTATTTAAAAAAAAAAAAAAAAAGCATGGATCCATAGGAAAAGTTTAAAAGAGCCAGAACAAAGGAGAATGCAATATCCTTGGTAGCTGCAAGTCGCCCTCGTGAGTGAAATAGGAAGAAAAATAAATTTCCATAAGTAAGGTGAAGGTCTTGTAGCAGGTTCACGGGTGGGTGTGGGACCCAGCAGCATGTTGACCTGATGCCACTTGTAGCAGGCCTCCACGAAGACAGAGACGAAGATCTCTTTCCCACAAAACGATGCCAGCGTGTTTTTTCCAGTGCACGCACTGTTTTGCTGTCCGCTCCCCCCAGATCCCCTCAGGGCGGTGACACCAGCGGGATGGAGGCCGCCCCGCGAGGTTGTGGAGATGTTTGCCATGGAAAACAGCGTTGTGTGCTGACTCTGGCACCCCGTGCGAGTCCGTCGTCCCTACGGTAGTGAAACAGCTACAGTTATTTTGTTAATCTCCCTCTGTGAAGTGAAAGTAATGGCTTTTTGTAATAGTGGTTTGTTGTTTTTTCTTTTTAATGTTGTGGTTGCAAAGCACAATAAATATTTTTTAAGATAACCACGCTGTGTTTCAGAGCAAGCAACCCAAATAGCAACGCTGGGAGAGTCATCTGTTTGGCTGGGAAATGTCCGTAACCGAGGCAGCGGTTGAGCATCACAGCCGGGGGTCTGCAGGTTGGGGTTTGGCACCCCAGGAAAGCTTCCTGGGATGGGCTGGAACACGGACGGACACGCGGGACCCGACCTTCGGCCATGACCCTTGGCTTCACTGCCTTGACTTCAGCGGGTGTGGTGAGGCTGAAGCTTTAAGCAATGCCGCACAGATTTAGGAGATACTCTCTTGGAAATGTTAAAAATATCACTTTTTTTTTTTTCCGCTTTGTTTTCTGAATTCTGCGATTGTATGCAGAACTGCTCATAACAGTGGAGGTTATTTTTATAACCTCAGAGTTCAGTTACAAAGATAACACAGGCTGCAGTGACTTCAGAAACACAAAATAAAAAAAAAAAACATGTAAAAGTCTTAAAACTTTTTAATTTTTTTTCCACAGACGAGCAAAGCTCTATTCTTTTTTTCCCAAAGTTAAAGTGTGTTCCTCAGCATGGTTTGAAATAAGTATCTTAAATCTGTAATCTGATTGTATATGCTACAGAAAAAAAAAAAAAATCCCTCTACATGAGTGTGGTGTGTGTATGTCTGCATGGACACAAATATTGAGCAGGAGCTGGCGTGTCACAGCGTCAAGTCTTTTTGCGATGTCTGTATTGTTCATCGTGGAGGAGCCGCGCAGGTTGTTCTTGGAAGGATATTGCACATTGGAATGACCTTGGAAGGTTATTCCCGCGGAGGTTATTCTTTCTGTACCTCACCGGGTACAGAAAAACGGTGTTGGGGAAGTTGTGATACGCCGTTGCGTTTGTAATCGAGCCTTCCAGACAGGCAGTTTATGTGCACGTGAATAAGAATGTAGTTTTAAAATAGGGAAGCTGTGTCATTTTGGTGGATGTTACCATTGCTAGTGCAGTTAAAACACAGAAAAAGTCACAGCTCGGTGGCAGTTGGGCAGTCGTACCCTCCTGCCCAACAGTGTTCTGCTTGCTGTAAGCCAAAAAATGTACAGGTATGGCATTTAATCAATAGCGTACAACTTTTTGAACTTTTTGAGTTTTGGAAAGTTAACAGCTCCCTTTTAAAAGGAAATTAATTGGCGGTTGTAGAGACGCCTCCAGAGGCATGGATGCTGGAACGGCATCACCACCTCAGACCTCTTCTCCCCCCACCCTAATTCCTCCTTTCGATCCTAATGGGGGGAAATTGATTCCAAATGTGTTTTCTTGACCCCCGTACTCCATACATGTTAGCGCCTAACCTTAAGCAATGTTTCTACAGTCTCGCCTGTATTTACAGTAATTATATGCATAATATGGCATATTATTGTCTGGACTTCCTGTTTAATCAGTACAGAGCTTCTTACAAGTGCAGCTGAAAAGGGCAAACAAAATTAAAGCTTTATATACCAAAACAAGTTTGATTTGCTAAGCTCCCAGCATTCCAAAGTACACAGATTTGTTCCACCAAGTTTTGCGATGGCTTGCAGATGGGCAATGATTAATCAGAGAGCTAACTGTGAAGTAGTTTGCAATTAAACTGGAAAGCTCTGAAGCATGCTAATTGAATCAGAAAATTAGAGACACTGCGCGGTAATTGGCTATTTCTCATGCAGCAGGTGCCAGGCCACTCATCTGTGGAACAAGGTATTTAAGGCGCATTAGCACTAGTAAAAATACTTCTTGATATGGAACAGTTAGATTTTCTGCTCATTTTCACCATGGATGTCAAAACACACAGCTGTGATGCCTAGTGCCCACGGCTCGCGTGGCGAGAGTTTGAGCAGGGCCATCATGGGCCTACATGTGTGTGGTGACTGAGGCCAGGTTGAAGTTGGAGTGCCTGGGTAACTTCCAACTCCTTGCAGATGAGCAAATATTTCTCTTTTTTTTTTTCCTTTTTTTTTTAAATAAAGTAAAGATAGCGTGATGTTTTCAATGGTCCAGGCCGCGTGGTCAATCATCGTGTGCTAATATCCACTTCCAGGCCGCGAGGAGGTTGGCTCTGCGCCTCAAGGTCCACCTCCGTAAACTGGGAGGTGATGCTTGCCCATCTGCTGCCATGGCCATTGATGTCTGCCCACAGAAAAGTGACATGCGGACACACTCTGCTGCTCAGTCCTTGCTGGGAAAAAAAAAAAAAAAAAAAGCTACTTTTTTTTTCTGTGCACTGCTTATGAATGTGGAGATTAGCGGAGTGTGGGTTACTGAGGTTGCATTAATGAGGCCCCATCACTTTTGTTTCGTTTTTCTGCAGATTTAAAAAAAAAAAAAAAACTTGAGTTTCTAGTTGAATATTAGTTGAGGGCATCAACAGTATAAATCTAATACTGCTGTGAGCTTAGTAGATGCATAAAGCCAATTCATATCGCGTCTCAGCATGAGTTTATATCTTCTAATTAGTACCACCATTTTATAGAGAGCGCACGCAATGAAAGTTTGTTTGCCGCGCCAACAGGGACCGGAGTTTTGCTAGAGTGGAGTGATGGTGTCATGTGAGCACAAAACGCCTCGTAGCCTGAGCAGTAGGTAACCAGAGGAGAGTGGGATTTAATAAGTGAGATGGTGGAGAGTTTTTACAGAGATACAGCCGTTTTCAAATTAAGACTGGGTGGGGCGCGTGATTTCTTTCTTCGCGACTAATTAGAGCTTGGGATGCTTATTAGCGAATAAAAAAAAAAAAGTATTAAAATACAAGCGCGCTGCATCATATTACTCTGAGCATCGAGAAGCAGAATATTACAATATTCAAATGCTAATCATATCACTTAGCAGATGACTGCAGAAAGTAGTGTATTTGAACTGAGACATAAATTATAAATTGTAAACAGTGCATAGGGGATATGTTATAACTGTGTCTCATTTAAATTAAGGCAGGGAGTTTTCTCTGAAGCAGATTATGTGCCTTCATTAAGTTTTAAAGTCCCCTCTATAATGTTTTATTAAGATCGCTTGGCACAGCGTTTCCCAAACTGGATGTTAGCAATATGTACTGGTGGAAACGGCCGCAGCGGTGGAGGCGGTTCAGGTGCGTCGCCGTGCTCGGCGGCTTTGGAGGCTGTTTGCGTGCTTCCCAACCGGGAAGCATGTAGGCCGGTGCAACTGGCGCGTGTAGGCCAGCGACTTCTCCGTCAAATACCTCCTCCCCAAAAATCCCAATGCTTTCTTCACTTGAAAGTGGCTCCAGAACATTTACATGATCAATGTTTGTTGCTGGAGGGATAAAGTTTGCTCTTCCGTGGACAAGTGAGAACGTATTGATCATTTTATTCTATTTGCTATTTCTAAATTCAATATACCTCTGGAGTCGATAAGCGAGATCGAGAGCATATTCTTTTTTTTGTGTGTGTGCCTGCTTGTAGCTTGTTCTCAAGATCCAAGATACATTTTTGATTAATCACGAATGCTCTGGGGTCATGGAGAGCAAATGTGTTTGTGGAGTGTCAGCTGATGCTGTCAGATAAATGTCTTAAGCTTAGCCAGGGTTCATGCCCCAGCTTTAGGCTGTGCCAAATGTCTCCCCTTGTTGAGGCAGATAACAGCTACACTGGAGGCGACTGAGCTGTTTGTTCACGGAAAGGGCTGACCTTGCCATATGGGGCTACAGTCAGGTGAAAAAAAAAAAAAACACCGGCGATGTTTTAATTGAAACTTTAAAAATCCCGACTTTATGCGTTTTCCCCGCCTGCAGCGCGTTTGCATTCCCGCGCCGGTGTTTCTCTGCTTGGTTTCTCCTGTGGCCACCTGGCCGCCGCGGTCTCCTCGGCACGTCCGCCCGGCCATGGCCGCAAGCCTCTTCTGATAACCTCCGTGTCTTCCAAGAAACTTCTGACAAGGTGTTTTTACAAGAGGCCCAAAAAGGGGAGAAGCCCTGTCAGCAAAAATAAACATTTTTAGGGACAGTTCACCTTTCGGTTCTTGGAGTCTCCCCCTAATCTTGAGGTGCTGGCCTGGAGAAGGGGGTGCATGAGGGGGATGCTCAGCAGTGCGTCCCTCATCCATGGCAGGATTTTAGCATCACCTTCGGCTCAGCCGGCGCAGTTGGTCCTCCGTAACTTGTCATCAGGCACCGATAAGGAGCAGCGGCGCAATGGCTACGCCAACGCCTGGAGAGCGCGTTGCACCAAGGCTGGTTTGTAGCGCTGAAGGCGAGAAGATGGATCATATGGCGGTGCATAAATAAGTGAAAACTCCCAGGGCTACTTGTGGGCATTTGTTATAAACCACCTCGAGCCAGTGCTTTCGCTCCCTCCCCAAAAACACGTTTGTTTTTTGCTCCAAAGATTATGCTCCACTTTTCCTTTCCTCTCAAGAAGTTCATACTGTCATGGGTAAATCATCAGGGCTAATTAAACGCAATAATGCTGCGAAAAATTTAAAAAAAAAAAAAAAAGATATAACACATCTGTCATGAACTCCCACCAGATCTCTTGGAAATGAGACATTTTTAATATTTTATGCTGAACACAAAATATCTTGAGGAAATGGTTTTATATTCTGTGTACCAAAACAAAACCTTCAGTGTCAAAAGCGTAATACTGTCTAAGCAGCCCCTTAAATGCTGTTATTTCAAATCTCTCCGCTCCTAAAATATAAAAGTTCATTTTAATAAAATGTACTCTATATTAAAAAAAAAAAAAAGTTGCAGGGAATAATGAAGACAGTGCAATGTATGTCTGAAATTTTATTTGAAGCCTGGAGTGCACCCTGATACTGGAACAGACATTACCGTTTTTGCAGTGAGTCATACAGAGATTTTTTTTTTTTTTTTTAATGAGATGTTTTCAAGTAACGTCTAAATCAAATTAAATGCAAATATTTTGCACTTTAAACTCGTTGTAACTAAACCTCTAGCTGCTGTTGTCCTAAAAATAACTTTGTTTTCCTTAAAACAATATTTAATGTAGAGATTTAAATCATGTTCTCCAAGTGTATGTTATTAACGGTTAAATGTTTTTGTTTTGCATAATTTGTCTGCTGTGCATACAGAGGGAGAGACGATGCATGTGAGAGAGATGCATTTAATGGGTAAAAGTTGAGCAAATCCCTATTTCGTGTTTATTTTTGGTGGCAGGTTACGGATTAATAAAAATACTTACCTAAGTGACAGGAAAATGCTCTTAATCAACTTCCTTGAATCCAAATAAAATTCCAAATCACTCATTTAAATACCAAGCCTGAGACATGTTCTTTAAATAGATTGCTAATCCTTATTAAAAAAAAAAGAAATATTCCGGCTTGGCACATCTGGAAGTATTTCTGCATGATGACCACGTTACTCATGACGTGCAAAAGTACATCTCTCCTCCAACATGGGATTTGCCTGCGCCGTTTCTGTAGCTTTTTTTTTCCCGTGACAGCCGCCAACTGTGGTTCTGTGTTTTCAGCTGCGCTACATCTAATAAACTGAAGGAGCCCCGTGCGAGGAGGGGGCTCCGCGCTTTGGTTCGGCGGGCTGGAGGGAGGGTCTGGGCATGCTGCAGAAGTCATCCTAGGCAGGTTGTGTTGTGAAGGGTCACCTTGCGCTGCCCAGGTCTTGGTGGTCCTTTATGTCAGCTTTCAGGGTGGAAATTATATATTATTTATATTTATATTTTTTTTAACATTATTTATATATATATAAATATATGACTGCCCTCAGGCTCCACTCAGCTGGAAAGACAGGGTGGGAAAGGTGAATGAAAAAATAAAATTATTGACGGAATTAAATCAAAGAAACAACAGAAGTCTTCATCAGCGAATTTATCAGTGCGGTTGTGCTAAAGGTCTCCTGCAAATAGTTGATTGACCCAGGTCCTGCCTCAAGTTACTCCTTATGGGGGACACAGCGTTACTTGGGATATTAAGCATTTGGATTAGCCTACCCAAATTATGAATTACATTCTGCTTTACTGTTTCTTCCTGGTCCTGTCCTTTTTCCTTCTGGTTTGCAAATTGTCTAATTGAGCGTGAATTCCTTCAGCAGCTGTTGAATCAAACCACAGCCAGCTAAGAGTAGCAGAGATAACGTTAACATTTAGAGAGTCTTGCACCACAAGTGAATTTCTCACTGATATGACCAGGTTTATTCAGCCTCAGAAGGCTGCTCTGAATAACTTTTGTCTGTTTGTCTACTTAGGGTTCATCCAACGAGCAGTTCTGTTGATGGGGTTGGTCCATGAGTTGAGTTCTGCCACGCATCCCTGGCTTGGGAGCTTTGGGCAGGATGGTGGCAAGGTTCGCTGCGTCTTCCCAGGCCTGTTCAGGCTATGTGTATGTACATTCTTACTTCTACATCTAAATCATAGAATCATGTAATCTTCAAGGTTGGGAAAGACCTCCAAGGTCATCAAGTCCAACCATCAACCCAGCACCACCATGTCCACTAAACCGTGTGCTGAAGTGCCGCATCTACACGTTCTTTGAAATGTGGGGGACCTCTTCTTCCCACTGGGGACTCCGGGCAGGCTCTGCTTTTCTACAGAAAGAGAAAAGGCGAGGTCCAAGCTTCCCTCCAGCTAGTCAAGGCAAGTGAAGGCAAAAGCAAGAACATGCATGCAAAGGACAGAAAAGTAAACCCGTATGGATGTGTGCTGGGGCAGGGCCAACGGACACCTTGCACTGGCTTTGACCTCTGTAGACGTGCATACCATGAGAGATAGTCAGTATTTAATTTTTCCTGGTTAGGATCACAAAATGTCGACCTCCTTTCTGTTTCATTTGTCCCTCTTTGCTGGGGACAAGTTCAGAGCACCTGGCGGTGCTCGCAAAAGGGATTTCTTGACAGGACTGTCAAAGGATGTAAGCCACCAAAACAAGTTTCCACCGTCAATAGCGATGTGTTGATGGTGGAAACCTGACAACTGTGTTTTTCCAGAAGTTTTCAGCTGGTCCTGTTAAGGGAAAGCACTGGGTGTCAGGCAGAGCTTCACGATGCCTGGTCCACCTTGGTGTTGGTTTCTCTGCTGAGAGACCTTCCTTCAGACTTCACCTGAGCTGTGGTGAGAGCAAACCCAGATGGATGCTTCCAGAAAGAAGGCTTGATAGGTAACTGTAGGCAAATTTTGAAATCTAAAAAATGAGAAAGAACTCATGGACACGAAACTCCGTTGCATGTTGTGACACTGGTTGTCAAAAGGACTAGCCGCCTAATTGCTCAGATTCTTTGCAGGCGTTTCAGCAACGGAGAGCTTTGTGGAAGAGCCTGGTGGAAGTTAATCAAGCAGGTCTGCAGAAGTTTATGAAAGAGATTGCATGAGTCCTTGGAGGAGCGTGTAATGAGCTGGCAGGAGTGAGTTTGAGATGAGATGGGTCAGCTGGGCAGCAGGCAGGACGTCTGTGTCAGTACATTAAAGTGCCTGAGAGTGGTCCTGAGCCCTGGGATGTGGCTGCCCGTGCGTTCATCCTCCTCACGCAGCTGCTGGTGCACCTTTGCCCGTGCCAAGGGATGCTCTCTGAGCACGGTTCTGGAGCGAGGATTTCCCTGGGGATGTTCTTCAGGGCAGCTGGATGCCGTCGCCCCGTTTTGGGACTGGGGAGAGTTTAGCTCACGAAGGGCAGGCACGGGCCATTCGGTGCCAGCTGGATGCGATGCCCAACCGTATTCCTGGTTATGTTTAATTTATCAGCGCAGGCAAAGCCCACAGGCTCCAAAAGTGAAAACAACTTCCTCACGTTAGACACAATCGAGGAAGCAGAGCCAGCAAAGGATGTGAAGAGAGGAGTTCGTGGTCAAAGCTGTAAAATACGATAAAAAGATCTTTGCCATAAGCAAAGTTCAGGAGGAGTATCTACAGGGCAGGGGTTCATTGGCAGGACCTGGAAATCACAGGCAGAGCATGAGACTTCGTGTAAATGAAAAAAAATTTGTGTTTTATATTGGATTTTTACCTTTGTATTCATTGTCCATTAAAAACATACATTCGGTGATGCTAACGCAACTCTTTCAAAGCTGAATTTCTTATTATCATTATGTAAATGCTGCGGGTTGATTAAGTCTTTGTAGTTATGTTTTGGCTCATAGCAACATCTTTATCAGCAGCATAATTCATACTGCAGCCGTTCGGGTGACACTAGAGAGAAGCACCAGTTTATTTCTTACAGCTAATTGGCCTCACCACACAGTTCAAAAATCACTGGCATCGAGTCAAACCCCACGCGCAGAAAATGCACCGCGCTAATAAACTCAGATCTGGGATGAGCTGTGTTGCTCTTAAATTTTATTTGTTTTATTATTTTGAAGCTGCACGTCGCAAAGTAAATACGAAAAGAGTCAGATTCAGTTTTGCCTGTCGGGTACATGGCTGTCGCTCTCGTAAAATTCTTTTGGAAATGCAAAATCAGTTCCTTTCACCATATGTTTATTCTCCTGTATTTTAGGCAGGAAAGACATGTAGTGTAAGCATTCTTACTAATGAATATGTTTTCGGGGAGGTTAAACAAAAGATATAACCCCAATAAAAAGGTGTAATTGTGAAAAGCAGGAAATTTACCTGGCGTATAAAGAAGGAAAACATCAGATTTTGATCTACGTTTCAGTTTCAGGTTTAGAGAAGGTGAAGACATGGCATCAGTCACACTAATCTTGTTTATTTTCTTTTTTTTTTTTTTAATTGTAAATAGTTGTGGTTTTTTATGTGTTTGTTTAGTGCCTACGGTTATTA
>WHYT01017737.1:230619-283985 GCA_009806455.1 Tetrax tetrax | reverse complement strand
TTTTTTTTTTTTTTTTTTTTTTTTTTTTTTACTTTTTAGTGTGCTGCTTAGTAGCAACAAGTGGTCTATAGAGGTTAAGTGTAAAAGGAACCTCATCATCTACCTATGCAATGCTGGCTTGTGTTGATGAAAATCCTGTGTTACTTCTTCCTCCCCTGGTCTATGGTAATGCCACCAGGCAGCAAAGAAAGAACTGCTGAAGCTAAACTTGCTCCTGCACTGCACTCAGCATCTCTACAGTCTTGCTCACCATGATGTGAAGGCCTGATGGATGGTCCCATGCCCACCCGTACTGGCCATGAAATGCTTTTTCAAACTCAATTCAGACAGAAACAAGACACCTCATCATTCTTCACATTCATCTGGCACATCTTCAGCAGGAACGGGTGAGATGTCTCAGGGCTGAAGCCAGCTTCTTGTAAGCTTTGCAACTATTTCTTCTTTCATCCCTGACTCCTATCAAAGCTTATTTACGCTCAAACAATCCCCAAGAATAAGCCTCCACGCTCTCTTACCCCCTAATTATATCTGTGGTGTTCCCTCTCACAACCAAACCCTCCCATGTTCTTAAGCAAAATATGCTGACACCCAGGCTCATACAGCATTGTGAAGACATCCTGCACCTGTGCGGAGGGCAGCCTGATTCTCTTCTGCAGCCAAAATCTCCTGGGCAAGTAAGAACCCAGGTGTCACATTCCTTTTCATAGTTCCCAAATTAAGGACTGGGCTGAGAATGGCTATCAGTTTATCTCCTGGCACAGAACTATTACACCAGTGGCAGATGAACCACAGCCTTGCTATTCCTCTCATGCCCTCTGTTCACCCTGAAGACAATTCCTGCAAAAGTTACCTTTGCCAGTCTCACACAGCTGTGCTAGCTCTTCTGAGACAGGAAACCTTCCTAGAAAGGACCCACAGCCCCTTTCTACCCACCACACCCATGTGAACAGCAAACCCTGAATGAACTGGATGGGGTAAGAGCAGAAGAGAGAACAAGCAATCCTTGGGTGAGGCACTTGCACATAAGCGTGCAGTAAAAAGTGAGAAATTCTGTGGGAAACTTCATGGTGTGACTCACTTTGAGGCAGCAAAGAGAAAGAAAGGGCTATTTTTCCTCCATGCAAATGAGAAGAAATCTTGGGTTTGTGAAAGAACTGCTTGAAAAAACAGGGTGCTCAAATCTCTAGAGGGAAGCCACCAAGCAGGGCTAGTAAGACTGATTTTCCACTGGGAACAGAGACAGCAGTTCCTTTTAAAGTACCTATGTAGTGTTTGACCAGCTTTGAGCAATTCTTGCCACTACTTTGCAGCCTAATCCATAAGGCTGCCATGATTTACAGAGGCTCTGCTTTACCTCTCAAGCAGAAAAGCAAGAGCCAGCCACTGAGTAGTTTGGTAACCTGCAGGGCTGCTCACTGTCTCTGTTTGTTAGCTACAAACAGTAGAAAGCACCCAAGAAGAAACAGACATCAGAAAACTACTTCCTAAGGCACCAAAGCAGAGATGGAGAATGGTGGGTACCACTGAAAGGTTATTTCATACCGAGGGCAGCCGGGGTGGAAGATGCCAACAACGCTGAGTCAGTTATGGGACACAGCGTAGTACCTCCCCTCATAGCGCAGTGCTTTGAATTTTGCTTCCAGGGTATTGCCCACCACAACACCCTGTCAACAGGACAACAGAATTGCCAAAATGCTGTTTCAAGACCGGTGGCTCTTTATGCAGTAGTTGTTTTTTGCCAGGGCCTGACACAGCTGAGGGAAGGGGCTGTTTGTAGGCAATATGGTCTTCTCTACACATCTGTACAACTGGAGGTGTTTGTTCAGATATCTGCCTCCATCACTGACAGTTAGGAGACATGCAACACGTAGACTGCAACAGGTAAATCAAATGAAAAATGAGTGGACTTCTGCTGAGGTGGTTTTGGTTTATATGCTTTAAAAAGAAAATATTGTAAGCAACCAGCAATCCAAAACCAGCAGGTTTGATGGTTTTTTTAGTTCAAGAGAACTTGATTTATTGTCTGTATTAAAGTAAGGGATTCAAAGAATGTAAACAAAAGGAAAACTGCTGTCTCAGATGGTTATGGCTTCATGACCTTGTAGTAGGCTTGGTTCTGGATCTTTTTTCTTCTAGAAAAGAAGTTGCTGCCTTTAACCCAAAAGAGAAAACATTATTGCTCACCTAAAGAAAGTCTCAGCTGCCACCCAGTGGAATCAGAAATTGCTGCATTGTACCAGTGGCTCCCACCATTGTCTCATTACTCCTCCTGGCTACATATTTTAGTGGCCAACAGTAAGACTTGGTTTGTCTGGAGTAGTCATTTAGCACTTCAGGAGAAGTATCATCACTTCCATTTTTCACAAGGGAAACTGAGGCACAAGGGCCAAGTCACACTACAGGCCTAAAACACAGTTCAGAATAGACCATGCCTCTCCATGGCGGATCTCTTACACATTGACAGCTGAGCCAAAGAAGATCCTATGGTTTCGTAGCCTGAAGAGCAGAGCAGGGGGAATAGACAGAAACACAGCAGGGGTTACAGGTGGGATTAAGACTGTCACTTTTGACCTGGACAACTGGTTGACGAGTTCCCCTTTCTTTGCAGTCTTCTATATTGTCCTACAAGTAAAATGAGCAAACAGTCTGGTTTAAGAGATGCCTGCAGGGATTTTGCTAGCTGTCACAAGTTATTTTCACTCTAGGAGAGCATGCTCTGGTTACTGCAAGAAAGACCTCAACATATGGTAGGATCTGGAGGGGAAAAGACGCAGAGATGCCTGTGCAGCTGGCAGTGCAGCTACCTGCAATAAGCAGGCAGTCAGAAAGTCATAGAGGTACTGTGAGAGAAGAGGAAGTGCTACACAGAGGCAGGCATGTCCCTAATCAAAATGCAGACAGAAATTATCTTTGCATTAGTCTATGACTACCTTATGTGCAATGGGAAGGTGACCTACCTATCAGGTCTTATGGGGGCCCTGATGTCCAGCAGTCCCTCCTCTGTCCACTCTCAATTAACATGAGCTTTAAGCCTCTATGAGCCTTTTCAGTGAAGGAAAGTGAGAATAATTGGGATATTTCTTCCCCATCCTACGCAAACACATAGCTCTGAGCTGCAGGCTCAGTCACAGCAGAAAAACACTGGTAAATGCCATGCACTGGGATGGGTGGAAGGCCCCTAGAGATTGGTAGTGGCAGCAAGGGGAGGCATTTATTGCTAAAGACAGTGTGCATTCCTGCACTTACACATATATAATATGTTGCTTGGAAGATGAAGAACCATGTCATATTTACAAGAGATTCAGATTCTGAAAAAGAAGGTAAACTTAACCTTCTCTGCCCTAAATTATAATGGCAGGATATACGTATAAACAAGTTATTTTTTCAGAAGTGGAACACTTTGTGTGTTCTGCTATGCTCCTGAACACCACTCAGCAAGTGATCATCATCAGCAAGAAGTACAGAACCTTTCTATAAACCTACATCTTCCTCCTTGAACAGCTGGATTTGAAAAGCACATCTCCAAAGTTTCATCTACAGATCCAGGTAGCTCAGAACGCAAAGCAGTGGCCATTGGGATTTTAGGGATTCAGAGGAGACTGCCCAGCAGCCAGCAACTCAGGCTATTCCTGGTGAAATGATAGTCTCACCTTTCCACTCACTTCCCAATTTTCTGTGTCTTGACTCCTTTTAAAAGGAAAGGTGCAGCAGGCACTGAGCAGAAGATGAACACACATGTTCAGCTGTTCACCAAGGTCACTGAAGACCAACTGTGGTTTGACAATATTTTCACTTTCCCACTGAAAGTTCACATCACTGGAAGCCTACTTCAAACCAAGAGGCAACAGTGACCCAGTGCCACAGAGTAATCCCAGATTGCAGATAGCAAAAATAGCCCTTGCTAGATTTACCAAGTGGAGACTATTTCAGAAAAGGGTTTTCAAGTGTTAAAGATAAAAATGACCTACTTAACTTTTTATCATACCCATGGAAGAAAAGGCACTTTCTATTGCTGTATGAGAGGGATTTTAAAACAGTTTCTATAAAAAAAACCCCAACCATCTCTGAATGGCATTTACAGCAGGAACAAGCCTCCCCTGGTATTATCTACTTAACCTCATCCACTGCTGCATCAAAATCACAACCGGTGCAAACCACTGTCTGACTGACTTCACTCATCAGGGGCCAAATGATGTTGATTAGCAAGAAAAGAATAAGCTGTGGTTTGAAATCCAGGCAGCCTTGCGCAGACAGATCTAGGCACAGAGAAGCACAAGCAGAGAAATTCCATGAAAGCCCCAAGATTTGGGGGAACAGGAAACGAGGGAAGAGAAATCTGGTAAACAAGGTTTCTGTTTAAATAAACTATGGTTGTTATTTAATCTGTTGCTCTGAATGCACAGTAAATTAAATTCAGAAAATGTACTCTGCCAGGCAATCACATTATGATGGACACCATGCCATCACACCTTCAGTGTGGAGCCATATAAGACATAGCTGTGCTCATGGGCTTATTCCCTCTCTAAACAGGCCTTTACAGGTAAGATACCATCATGCTGAACTAGGCAATCACAGCTGACTTATGTATGTAGTACCATCTGTCTCTCCCTTGGGAATGTGCACCTTTGGGTATCCAAGTCCTCCTCCATCTGCAATTCCTGCCTAAGCCCGTGGAATGATTTTTATACACATCAGTGTCCAAAGTGCATTGATACGCTCACATGGGTGTTTTAAGCTTTGCACCTTAAAATTAATGTTGTCCTGGCATTCCTGGCCTCCTCATTCATTGAGAAAAAGGAAAAAGTACACTTGCTGGTCTTAGAATCATAGAATCACATGGTTGGATGGGACCTATAAGATCATCTAGTCCAACCGTCTTCCCACTACCATTGCTGCCAGAGCTACTAAACCATATCTTGTAGCTCCTCATCAAGCCGCCTCTTGAACACTGCCAGGGACGGCGACTCCACCTCCTCCCTGGGCAGGCCATTCCAGTGCCTGACCACTCTTTGGGAGAAAAAGTTTTTCCTCACGTCCAACCTAAACCTCCTCTGGTACAACTTGTGGCCATTACCTCGGGTCCTGCTTGTTGCCTGGGAGAAGAGGCCAAACCCCTGCTCATCACAACCTGCCTTCAGGAAGTTATAGAGTGCAATGAGATCTCCCCTGAGCCTTCTCTTCTCCAGACTAAACAATCCCAACTCCCTCAGCCGCTCCTCATAAGACTTGTGCTCCAGACCCCTCACCAGCTTTGTTGCCCTTCTCTGGACACGTTCCAGGGCTTCAATGTCTGTCTTGTAGCGAGGGGCCCAAAACTGAACACAATACTCGAGGTGCGACCTCGACCTCTTGAAAGGTGAAGTGTCAGAACAGTGCCCTAAATTATTCTGAGAAGTCATTTTACAACTGGCCCACAAAGCAAACCATATCTACTTGCTTGGCAAGGTACTACCATGTTCAAATTACTTTTAGCACTGAAGCTCTAGTTCTGATCAGTGTAAAAACACAGTTTCTGCAAGCATTTCCTCATAGCTATAACCTGCCACTCAAAATCAGCTCTTGCATGGGTACGTGGGGCTTTGGAGCACAGCAGTAATCAACATACAAGCACGACCTACTGCAAAGCCTCTGACTAACGTTCACAATAACAACCTCTTTCTGTTAGATCCTGGACAGAATTATGTCACATTTATGAGATTGAAACTGCTGGAATGAAAAGGATTATTTCATTGATTACTTCAAGCCACAAGATTATTTCTTTTCTTCTTACAATTCCACTACATTCACAGCCTCCTAAAGCTATCATAAAGACTGATTCCTTTCATACTAACAGCACTAGCAGTCTAAACTAGTGAAGAGCCAGCAGAGAACTACAAAAACAAGCTTGTTGCGTGATGAAAGGTTACAGTTTTTTCCTGTAACTTTGGCGGTTAAATCCCAATCTATTGAGATATATGACAAGCAAGAAGTAAAAGAAAAACAGCTAGAACTACTGCAGTGATTCACCTGAAGTTTCTAAACAAACTCAAACACAGACACAGAGGAGAATCTAGTTTTCTTCCTGTGACGCTGAGTACTGTTCACCATTGCCTCATTTACAGCTGTATTCCCGTCATCGCCCAGGGTACCCGCGCAGTTAGGTGATGAAGCATCGGCAGCAACAACAGCCAGTAGTGCAACACAATAGTCAACAAGATTGTTCTCTGAAAGCCAACACACTTACAGAAGCCCAAAACTCCTGTAAACAAATAAGATTGAATCAGCCCATGCATTTTGATGTTGGACAGTCATACAGAAACCCACGCTCTCAAGTATCACCTCTCCCCTTCCATAAGGGCCATAGGAAGGACAGGCCAGAGAATCTACTGATAATAGCTGGTTCAAGCCTCTGGGTCTTGTGGATCATTCTCATAGGCAAGCCATGCTACAGATTTCTTAAGTCTATTGACAGGCCTTTGTGGTTCTGAACTCAGGTAGAAGAGCTTTGCCTGGGTAAATACAGGCTAGCTCCTCCGTGAAGTGCCTTAGTGCATACTGCTGGTGCTTCATGTGAGAGCACAAATACTGTTGGTGGAAGCAATAACTTTGAGAAACTACATCAAGCCCATGCCTTGATACACCCGATATTTGAAATAACATGTTAGGTGCATTGGTGGGGTATTATACTCCCTTCCACAGGGAGAAGCAGCCAAGAAACACAATGTTTGGGACATAGTGAAATTAACTGATTTTAGTTCTGGCCCAGTATTTAGATCCCGATTCTCAAATTCTTCCTTTAAGGTGCAAAGCTTTATCAGCATATGGAAATGGTGGCGAGTGTTCAAACAGATATGTACATAGATATGCAAATATACACATATGTCTGTGTACATATATTTAAATCAAATATTTATATTTGATTCTATGAAGAGTTTCATTCCTTCAATCACACTAGAAAAGCACACCCCTAAACACAAATTTTCCTTGGTAACAGCACTACACTGATAAGAATGACATGGTGGACTCTTTCCAAATTGCCATATTGTAATTATTACGGTATAATTGCAAACAAGAATAACATGTAATCATAATATTGATTATATCACCTAATATGTTTTAAACTATACTCCTTAAACAGCTGAGATAATAGCGCATTAGCTAGGAAGTAATTCGATATCATAAGAGTCCTTTCTTAGGACAAGAAATATAATATGATACGTATAACAAAAATTAGAAAATAGAGCTCAAGAATCTAGTCCTGCTGTCAACATCCTGCCTGGGCTCAGTTTGTAACTCAGGCTGGAAGTACAGTAGACACAGAATAAAACACAGCTCCAGTGAGTAGTATGAGCCTCTTGCCACATAAGAGAGATCCTTTTATTTAAGGGCACCAGAAAAGTTGGTATACGGGGGGCAGGTTGGGCCAGAGGGCAGGAGGAGGGTATGCAGCACAAGAGGGACCCCCAAGAGCACATATGGCTTATAACACACTTTTTTGTGCACTGCAGAGATCTCTCCCCTGACTCTAACACAGCTACTTGGGCCACTCAGTAACACCACCATCACTCCACAGGAACCATGCCTCTGGAGAAAAAAAAAAAAAAAAAAAAAAACCCAACTTTAGTCTCATTCAGTTTTGGCACCACGTAAGAGTGCATTTGAAGTAATTATGAGCTAATTAGAAAAGCTAATTAGTTGTCAGAAGCCACTGAGGTCATCAAAATCAGCCCCCTGCAGTCACAGGCTATTAAGACACAGATACTAAATTTAAAACATCACCTCCACTTTCTTCCTGTGTGCCACAGTCCACAGAACTTCCTCTGAAGTCCTAGACCCTCATGCCATGTAGATTTTTCTTTTTATACTGTAGTTGCCATCTTTTTTCCCAGCTAGAAGCGTTCACTATACCCAACGCACATCTAACAACCTTGGGGAAGGCGAACTGAGTCTTTTGGGGGATGCTCCTAAGACAGGCAGTTTTGTTTTACACAAAAACTGGAGGCACACAGGAGGATTAAAGTCTCACATCATTTTACTAATGAAAATGTGGCAGCTGACCACATCTTTCTTAGATGCAGTGATCCATTTCTGTGCTTCAGCATGTGCTTCTGCCAGGATCATCGAATCATAGAATAGTTTGTGTTGGAAAGGACCTTTAAAGGGCAGCTAGTCCAACTTTCCTGACAAGGAGCAGGGACATCCCCAACCAGATCAGGTTGCTCAGAGCCCCATCCAACCTGGCCTTGAATGTTTCCAGGGATGGGGCATCCACCACCTTTTTGGGCAGCCTATTCCATTGCTCCACCATCCTCATTGTAAAAAAATGTTTTTCCTTATATCTAGTCTAAATCCACTTCCCTCTATTTTAAAACCATTACCCCTCATCCTTACACAACAGGTCCTGCTAAAGAGTTTCTCCTCATCTTTCTCATAAGCCCCCTTTAGGTACTGGAAGACTGCTATAAGGCCTCCCTGAAGCCTTCTGTTCTCCAGGCTGAACAACCCCAACTCTCTCAGCCTGCCCTCATAGGAGAGGTGCTCCAGCCCTCTGATCATCTTCATGGCCCTTCTCTGGACTTGCTCCAGTAGGTTCACATCCTTCTTATGTTGGGGGCTTCAGAGCTGGCTGCAGTATTCCAGGTGGGGTCTCATGAGAGCAGAGTAGAGGGGCAGAATCACCTCCCTTGACCTGCTGGCCACGCTCCTCTTGATGCAGCCCAGGATATGAATGGCTTTTGGTCGTGATCGCACATCAACACCTCATGTCCAGCTTTTCATTCACCAGTATCCCCAAGTCTTTCTCAGCAGGGCTGCACTCAATCCCTTCATCCCCCTAGACTGTACTGATTTCCAGGGTTGTTCCAACCAATGTGCAGGACCTTGCACTTGGCTTTGTTGAATCTCAGAAGAACCACATGGGCCCACTCCCTGAGCTTGTCCAGGTCTCTCAGGATGCCATGGATGAGGAGCTTTAGGGCAAATCAGGGTGTGAGATTGTTGCTAGTGCTACAGCAGGAAAGGGAAGGACTCAAGCAAGGGCCTTGGCTGTTCTCACAAAGTGGGCACAGAAATGAAGCTGTAGGACAGGCTAGGAGGGGTAATACAGCCACTGAATAAATTTATATTTGCAGTAAGGAAATAATGCTAGCATTTATTTTGTATTTATTTAGTGAGCTACTGTCCTGAAAAGCAATGTATCAGATTTTGGAAGTTGGCTCATAGATCAGATTTGGAATTCTTCACTCTCACAAGTGACCAAAGAGTGATCATTTACAAGAATTGTTTTACATTTTTCCATACCAGGCAGCCACTATAGGCTCAAAGCCCTCCAACCTAAGAAATGTATGTTGTAATATCATTGTTTAGTAGGTTTTAATAAAAGGTGCTCTCTAGCATGAATGTTGAAGTCATTAATATTTATGTCCAACTGGAAGAAGGCTGCTTGTCAGTTATTGCCATTCATCCACAAAACACCAAAATCTAATCTCTCTAGTCACTACTGCTCATCTTTCCCCTTTTTTTTTTTTAATGTAACTGCCTTTCTTGCTGTGACCTATTTTCTAGAGAACGTATACTCAGCTAATGCTGGTAGATCAAATGAAAACTGTACCCATGCTTCCTTTGAATAGAGATACATTCTTTGCATTCAAAATAAAACATATCAGTTTTTTTTTTCTTGGCATTTGTTTCTAAATGGAAACACTAGATCGGATGCCTAGCTTAATCTGAGAATCAGTCATCCTTTTTTACAAAACGTATTTCTGTATTTCAGCAACAAAAGCTCATTATTTTCTCAAAACAGGCTGGGATACCTTTATAAGTAACTCAGTTGTTATCTCTTGTCCACAGATCCAATAAAAAGCAGATGGGAATAGCTCCGCTGATCTGATTTTTGGTACATTTGTCCCTTGCTCTACCTCTGTGGGTTTGCTTGCTGCTTCTGAAGCCTGTTAGACCCTCACCAAATATAACAACTTAAATGATACAGCTCAACCCAGTGAGGGGCAGGGAAATACCTTTGTGAGTCTTCCTACAACCAGCTCAGCACAAGACATGCTCAGCTCTGCTTCAGCACCCAGTTACACCTCAAAGTCTTCCTACCCTTTGAGGTATTGCAAGAGTATTTACCTTCATTGCCCAGCAGCAGCCCATGGCCTATGCAATGTATATTCCTTTCAGTACGTATCCTGGGCTCACCAGGAGTTCATTTCATCAGGCAACCCCAGCAGAGAACTTTGAGGTGAGGACCATATGCTGGGATCTGCCTCGCTGAGCAGCTGAACTCTTACGTGGGAATTGCAGGAGCTCAGCAGATGCCAAACCATCCTCCACAGGGACAAAGTGCTGCTGACCAGAGCTGTGATTTGCAGAGGAGGCAGCCTGATCTGCAGCAGCTGTAGGAACCTGGAAGCAGCTTGAGGCTGGCTAGGGCAACAGGATATCCACTTGCAGGGATTCAGCAGGAGCTAGGATCTCTTTTCCCACAGCAACACCATCTTACCTCTCAGATAAGACTTAAACCCCTTAACTTGGAGCCAGTGAAATGAAGACAAGCTCTAAGTGACACTCTGTGGGCATCCTTTTTTTTTTTTTTTTCCCCAGAATACATGCTTTCTCCTAGCTTGAGCAGTGACATGGAGGCTGTGCATTGAAAAGGGAGATCCAGGATAGGTTCTGGCAGGTGAGTAGGAGGAATTTTTGGTCTGGCAAAGTCAAACTTTCATACCTCTGGCTGTTGAGCTGCATCCTTGGCCATGCTGCAACACTGACAGCAGTGGTCCTTAATGGCTTTAAGAGAGGTTCTCTCATTATTTAATAGCTGCTCCTTAAGCCTGTGTCTGACCTGGGCCTTTAGAAGGCCTGTCTCCGCTACTTCCCCCTAAAGATTGTGCTTTTTAGGGGCCTGTATACACAGAACTCTCGATCCCTAAATATTTGAGTTACTTTAAAAATACCTCTTCCCCAGCCCCCCAAAAAGGGCACTGTTGATAGCCTGTGAACTGCACACATTAGAAGACAATGTGTCTATATAGAAATTTTCTATTTTTCTATATAGAAAAAGAAGTCAGGAGAAACCTAGCTACTACAAAAGGCTCCCTTGAAATCTTTTGTTATGGGCCAAGAGTCACATCTAAAGCTCTTTTCACATTAACGGGCATCTTTCCACTTGCTTCACTAAGAGCTAGGTCAAGACCCTGGCTTTCCTCCAAGAGCTCCTACACTGAGAACTTATCTGCCACAACTGGAAAAAGGCTGCATTGACCCTGCAAAGATTTGTAGCCAAGCTTCAAGGGAGAAAAGTGGGCACATTGATGAAATATGAGCAGTCATGCATTCGTGTTCTCTTATTATTCTATACACCTAGATCTTTTATCATATTTGCTTTTGGAACTACAGTTTTAAAAGTGTTTCAATTAGGAGAAAAAGGAAATCGTGTTTTTATGGTGCTTTAACTCTTGATTGGGACAATCTTCAGCTTGCACACATCTGTGTACTTATTCAAATATTTGAAAAAAAATCTGTAAAAAGGACATTTAAAGCATTTTTCAAAATTAACTTTTCTCTGTGCCAGTTGAAAAAGTCAGGTCTTTTATACTATGCCAGCTGGAAAAGCTGCAGTTCCTTCTTGTCTGAAGAAAACAGGATTAATGTTTTCTAATGCAGTGTTATGCTCTGAATTAACTGCAAATGCTCTAGTACCGATTTTCCATGGATTACCTTCTACTAAATATTGGATACATTAAAAAAAAAAAATCTTTTCTCTAAAATGAAAATAGGAAGCTTTTTCCTCTTTCCACATAATTTCCAGTGCAGACTAGATGACAGCTTGACAGCCTTGAAGAATTGGATGCAACGAGTTTACCATACAGCTGCAGACAATCGCTGCAATCTTGATCTTCTAGTGTTTCAGTGACCATCTCTCAAGTGAATGATAAGGATCTTCATATTCAAAAATAGTGGCACAGATGACCAAAGGCCAGAAGGAATGAAAAAAACAAAGCTATCTTTACTATGTCCTGAAGTTTTGCCTTTAGACATCCAGAAGACCTTCTAACAATGCAGTCCTGTGCCACAGAATTTGGAGGGCAGCTTCGGAGTGAGAAACTGAAGTAGTGCAGGTTCATTTGGGTGGACACTCTTGAAAGGAGAGAGATTTGATTCTGGAATAACAACTCAGTTTTCAAGTGCAGTACTTCTCCAGAATGGAGTCATCTGTGTTTTGGGGGAGGGAGCGAGCTGGAAGAAAGGAGCTGGCCGAAGGAAACCCCTCACATTGCCACATTGGTAACCAAACTCACTATAGCAGAACAATACACTTAAGACAGCACCAGTGAAGCCCAGCCTGCATTCCAGTTTACAAAAGTAGCCACTGCTACTGCAGTTTGCATGCCATTTCAGCCTAATGACATGCTTCTCTGTCTCGAAGCTGCTTTTGGAAAAGCAGATGTGGGCTCCTCAGTAACTTAGGTATTACTGAAAACTCTACCATGCTCATGTTAATTAAGAGGAGAATAACACATTACAGATCCTAATTAGCACTAGATTTGACAGAGGGTTATGTATCATACCTGTGTGATGTTTAATGAGTAAGTGACAGATGTTAGTCATCTCATTTAACACACAGCTGGCAGAGGTTTCTCTCAACAGAATAGGAATGTAAAGAAGAACCAGCCACAAATACCACTTGAACCTACACTGTCCTTTACATAAGTGTTTCTTGGTCACTATCAGACCTGTTTGGTTTTTTTTTTTCCCCACCCATCAATGATTCCTAGAGATCCACCTTGATTTTTGTGGAGCTAGCACAGCCCCACATTTTTCCAGGGCTGTTGCATATCTTTTAAAGATGATGGCAATGCTAGAAGAGGTTATTTTCATGAAGTAAAAGGGATAAGCCCCACAGAGCCAGGCAAATGCTAGGTCACAGAGGCACACATACATTTACTCTACTACATAAATCAGAGCAGTCCCAGTTTTCTCCAAATTTGGTTTGACTAGAGCTGTGCCCTATGGCTGCCAGCAGTGTAAGAAGTGACCACCATAGACATTTCTGTCAGGTGATTAAGAATACCAGTAAACATCTGTCAAAAATTCTCCTCATGGAGGGGCTGCTTCCTTGTCAGGAGAGCCTCATGGCTGGCTGGTGGCTGTTGTAGTGGCCAAGAGTCAGCAGCAAGCTGTGCCTGGTCATATGCTCAGCTGAAACCTGTCCATCACAGCAAATAATTCCTTAACTCTTCAGCACTGGCAGCATTACAAAAGCACTCAATTAAATATCAATATCCTATGGTGTTAAGGTGCCACCCACTATAAAAAGTGAGGTATTCATTTTAATCATTTTATTGGAATACGGAAGCCTAGAAATGTTTTGCTTTGGGATTTCAATATTTATTGCCATTTGCAATGTTTTACTGCTCAGTAAGCTCCCCTAAATGGCTAGCCACTTCTTCCATCAAAAACTCATTTTATTTTTCTTGAATACTGCAGAGTTATATTGGAGAAGTTGCAAACAAAAAGACATCTGCAACTTGGGCATTATAAGAGACACACATTTAAAAATGGGATGGCTTTTTGGATGTATTTAGCCAAAAGGCTAATTTTTAACTGTAGTTAAATGAAGGATTTATAACAATTAATTAAAATAAAGCCTTTATGCTAATTTGCTTTGTTAGTCTTGCCTGGAACATCAGTTAGTCCCCTGAGTGCTTTTATCAGCATCCATGAGATCCAGCTGCACTCACCTTGGAAATTTTGTTGATGCTTGCCCAAATAAGCAGTTCTGTGTTAAAACAGTAACAAACCACAGTTAAACACTGTGGAGGAGGAGAACTGGAGGAGTCACCAAGTTTAATTTCTAATGTAAGCTTTTTTTTCCCTTGTTGCTTTTTCTTTCCCCTTTCTGTTCACTACAAGCAAGGTTTACAGAAGGGCGTTAACTAAAGTTACCTGACTGGCAATTAACACTCCAGATTTGAAACTTTTTTTAAGGATTGGCATAAGTATCCCCTAGCCCCTCATTCCAGGCTACAAATTTGTGCAGAGGCTCTGTGCTGGCCTTTTCAGCAAGGCCTGCCCCTTCACCCTCTGCTTTTGCAGTGAAGGCTCCCTCGGGTTTTGCAGCAGAGGCGATGAGTTCTTCAGTGACAGTCATGGGACCAAGGCTTGCCTCAGGTTTATAGCGACCAGTTAACATGTGAAAACACAGCTTTTTCCTAAGATGATCTTTGTGCATAGTAACAAAGATGTTTAAAACATGGGGAGAGGCTGTTCAGTAGGGCCTGTTGTGACAGGATGAGGGGTAATGGTTTTAAAATAGAGGGAGGTAGATTTAGATTGGATATTAGGAAAAAATTTTTTACAATGAGGGTAGTAGAGCACTGGAACAGGTTGCCCAGAGAGGTGGTGGATGCCCCATCCTTGGAAACATTCAAGCCCAGGTTAGATGGGGCTCTGAGCAACCTGATCTGGTTGAAGGTGTCCCTGATCTTTGCAGGGGGGTTGGACTAGGTGACCTTTGAAGGTCCCTTCCAACCCAAACCATTCTATGATTCTATGCCCTGTGCTCCTGTAGATGTGGCCAGCACTGTTCCTGGGTTCAACAAAGCAAGTGCTTGAGACTCTGACCAGCTCTGCACAGTACTTGCCAGCACTACCAAGGAGTGTAAAGGCAAGGAAGGAACCACTGCCTGTCTCCCAAAACTCTGGAATTTGTGCTTCCATTCTATTCTTTTCTCCAAACAAAATGGAGAAACAACCTTGGATAAGAGGGGAAAAAAGTACTTTTTCTTACACAACAAAATTGCACAACTTTGTTTAGTAGCATATTTTGCAACATAGCCTGTTTCCTGCTCTTTAATACTCAAGAGAACACAGAAGTCAGAGTGCTTTCAGCAATCTAAAAAGGCCTAATATTAAAGGAGAGCACTATATTTCACAGTAAGACAAGGGGTTAAGAATAGCATCCACTTTTCCAATTTCATATTGGCTTTTACCTAGGGTGGAATGGTCATTATGGATACAAAGCACATTTCCTGTGTCCCAGATGCACCAATTTGTGTATTTGCTCTCTGCAAATTTCTCACTCCAAGAGCAGCTATACGCTTGTAACCATGGAAACTGCTTGTGGCAAATCCCCTCAAAACACAAAAGCAGAAGGACGGAAAGGAACAAACATTTTAAGAAGGTCATACGCAAAGAGCAAGACAGCATCTTGTCATCACAGAAGCACTCCTGATGGCTTGTGGAAGATGCAGAACAGGAGAAAACTACAGTTTCTTGATGCTGGAGGGTCAGCTATCAGGACGCTCACCTTCCTCACTGGACAATAAAATAGAGGACTTTGTCTAAGGCTATTCTTTAGCATTGTAGTTGTACTCTGAAGACTTGCATACATGCAGTGTCAAAGCTTTTCTGAACATTTGGTGGATCGAAGTACTCAACGCTGAATTTTCATGGCAGTATATGACAGCCTCACATATCTAGGACAGATGCACTTTGAATTAAAAAAAAAAAAAGTAACTTAGATTTTTGCCTCCAAAAGTAAAAAATAAAGGTATGGTCTTGTGTAAAATCATAAGAACAAAGGAAGAGTCATATCTGAGCAGACCTTGCTCCACCTAGTCCAGCTTTCTGCCTCCAACAGTGCCTGTGAATGAGGAGGAGTAAGTATCACTTGGGAGGCACTTTCACCTCAATACTCTCTCTATCTCCAACTCTCCCCAGCCTCGGGGGACTCCCCAGGCCTGTTGTGGTTTGTCTAGATAATAAACCTCAAAGCAGCTCTATTCCAAACACTTTTCCAGGCTCCCTTCCAAACCATCATTTGGCAGGCAGTACAACAGGCTTCATTTACTCCACATGAACAACCACCTCCTGTTTGCATTGAGCCTACCTCCTACCAGTGTCACTTGATGGCCCCCTGTTCTCATGTCAGAAGTAGTAACAAACCATCAATCTCTATTTACCCCTCCCATGTCACTCATGATTTTGTAGATCTCTATCATATCATCCACCCACCCTTGGCAAAGGACAATGTGAAGTTCAGCCTACTTAACTGTTCCCTGAACAGATCATCTCATACATTTGCTCACACACATCGCCTTCCTTCAGACTTTCTCCTGCTGTGATACATCTTGAGATGAGAGGACCAGAACTACATGGAGGGGGTGAACCTTGGAGTCATGCAGTGTTTTTTTAATCTCTATTATTTCCCTAGAAAGTAATAATATTTCATCTTTTTCCACTGCTATTGAACACTGAGCTGTTCATTTCATGGAACTATTATAAACCCACAGTCTCACTCTTAAGTGACAATAGTGAAGTCATAGCTCAGAATATTATATGTGAGGCCAGGATTACTTTTACTCAGGAGTTACATTTACCTACACTGAATTTCATCTGCTATCTTACTATCCATCTCAAATTCTGCAGGTCATTCTTCAGTCTACCCTTGAGCTCCTCCAGAATGCTTGAATGGGTGAATAGCACCAGCCCTGGCAATCAGCTAAATTTCCTTTTGTTTATTTGTACCTCAACCTGTTCCATAGTTATGTCAAATTTTAGACTGATCATATGCTGAATCATTGCTAAAAAAGAATGGCATAGGGAATTACCTCAGCTTCTTCTACAGCAAGCAGACACAAATCATCTTTTCTGCAGTAGTCTTGCCCACATGGCTATCAGGTCGCCCCACCAACTACCTGGTGGACTTTTTGTTCTGGCCCTGCAGCCTCTTCTCCCCCTCCCAGGGCCTTGATAGCCATTGCTCAAGGCCAGCTCTGATATAGTGCGGCTGTGTGACCTTGGACCTGGCTGCTGGGAACAGAGCTGGAAGAAGCCTTGCTAGGAGCCTCTGCTCCTTTCAGGGCATTTAAACTCAAGCCCTTGTCCTTGATCTTTGCCCACGCTATGCTGTAGGTGGTCCTGTGCCCACGCTTGCCCGTCACCAACCAGGACCCTGACCCAATGACTTGAATTCCCAGCCTTGGATCTGCTTGTCACTGTGGACTTGTCTGACAAGCTGGACTCCTTGCTGCCCCAGGTCACTGTCACTAGATCTGCTCTGCTCCCTTGGCCTGCACACTGTGGGACTGGGACCCATCATGAGGGCACTGTCCTACCTGCTTTGCTTCACCTTCACTTCCAGGCCTCCTCCTTCCTCTGTGGAGCCACCTTAGCCCCATTGCTGCCTGGCAAACAGGCTGGAAGGAGGGCCAGTTCCTCTACCTAGCTGATCCTCAGATTTGGACTCATATTATATTATCATAATACAATTCAGTCTCATGAAGACTAAACCTGAGGAATGTTTTTGGAGAGAGATACGGAGAGGAGGAGAAACAGAGGCCTCCAGTTTATCCTGGTGTTAGCAGAGGAAGCTCGGCAGCTGCATACTCCACACGCATTCCCAGGGCACAATCTTGATCTGGTTGCTTAACTGCTCACTGTTAGTTTCTCTTGCTCTATAAAGGGATTAAACTTTCCTCCTGAGAACAAAAGAACACTTCTTCCTCCTTCCCTGTAACAAATGTCAACAGCAACAGCCCTGACTGGAGCTGGGGAAATTTGGAAGTTTGCCATTCATTTTAGCAAGTTAAGAAAGAGGCTTCATTTACAGAGCAGGGACAAGATGAACTGCAGAAAAGAGTTTGATTCACCTCTGTATTCAACACCTGTAAACACAGTAGCACATGAGGTTGGGCATTAGATATCATTCCTAAGCCTTGTAAAAATACACTTAGAAATTTGCAGAAAGCATATTTTCATTCTGAAGCACCAAAAAATCTACTAGTGAATACAACGGATTAAATGGCTTGTGTCAATGTAGCCAGCTTGTAACTTCAGCTAGCCTGCTTTCCTTTTTAAAAAGCTGTATTTTAGCAACAATTTTACTATGCCAGGATACAAAGGAGATGACCCTTAGTCTTCCACTTGCTTCACTTTAAAAAACGTCTCCTGAAATACTAATTATCAATATGGAAAAAAAAAAAAAAAAGCTAATACAGTTTTGATAAGCGTGTGTTGAGGTAGACATAGAGGCACAGAAAGTCAGAAACAAAACTCAATCTAAGCTTGACAGTCACATCACAGCAAGCTGTAAATGAACTGCAAGGGGGGCAGAACCAGGGAGAGCAGCTTGGAAAGGCAGGAGGTCAGAACACTAGATTTTATTGACATCAAACCCACTTGTGATATTAAAATATCTTGTCTTTTTTTCTGATTCCATTTAAGAAAACTAAGACAGATTTGCAGTGCTCTGCATTGTAATTGTTATGGTTTTTTCCACCCCTCTCTCTTTCCTCTCTTTTTTTGTTGCACCTTTCTTAGTGGTAAAGTGACAAGAGAGGAGCAGTGAAAAAGACAGCGATACAAATATCAGGGCAGAGGGAAATGAAAAACTAGAATATATGTTATTATAATGAAGCTGTTCAGGGTGAAAATTGCCTTTTTTTTAAAAAAAAAAAAAAAAAGCCTTGCTATAATGACATAGGAATATATGGAAAACCAGGCCTGGAGGCTGAAACAATATTTGTGTGTTGTTTTGTTTTGAACTGATAGATGTCATTGGTAAAGTTTTTAGGAACATAGTAAAGCTTATGATGGAAGCCTGTACCTAAAAGCTTCAGCTTTTCTTCACCCATTCCTATCAGTTGCTCTTAATAAAACATAACTCTGTACAAATTTTGCCCCTTAAAAAAAAAAAAAAAGTTGGCATATCTACATTCATAGCTATTTATGTTTAGCTCAACTGCCTAAGTCAGATTCCAGTGTCATCTCTAAGATTAAGAAGCACTGTCTGTAACAGAGTAAAATGAAAACAAGCTTAGTAACTGCCTCACTTTTACTGTTTAATGTTAATCCTTCATTTCAGTGTCCCAACTTAGCTTCTGAACAGGGAATTCCATACAGCATCTATCCAGAGTATGGGAAAAGTTACTGATAATAACAATTGCAACAGAGCATGAGACACTCCTCAGCTCTGTAGATTAAAGGGAATAAGGACTTGGAATCCTGGTGGAAAAGGCTCCCAGAAAGGGCTTAATATTTGCTACATAAACTCAGGGAACAGATTATAGTAAAAGGAAAAGGCCCTAAGGAATCGGTATTGTTCCTTGTATGTCACATCCTTTCTTCAGGCCCTTGCCAGTCAAAAGGTTCAAATTGTTGCACTGGAACTAAAAAGAGAGAGAAACAAGCCTTACCTTAGCTCTGCAAGGTGGTGCCTGAAAGGTAGCACATCTGCACTGGGTGGCTGAGCAGCTGATCCTGCTAGAAGCCCTGTGCTAGCACTGATTTAGAGATCACTTGTTTGGGAATAGCTTGGTTTTCTGAATACCATGCAGGAGCGTGCAGAGCAGAGAAATCCTGAGTCCTGATCTAGGCAGAAATTCACAATTTCACCACTTTTTGAAGCTTGGTAACAGCCAGGTGAGAAGCTGGCTTTTCCCACCTGGGGAAATTATTCCTATGCTCTAGAAAGCTTAGTACAGGTTTTAATTGCTCAGAGTAACGCATCTTCTAGATGTGTGCCCCAGACATCTCCTTCAACCAAGAATTCAACATTCATAAGTGCTATCGGTGTCTGTTTCTAGGCTGTAACCATAGCCTCTGCTGCAATTGTAAGTGGTAGGCAGCTATTTTTAGCACAGCAGCCTGGAGTCCCATTCGATCTGTGTTATGTTGGAGGCTGCTTCACCAACCGGAATGATAATGCTACCATACCCAGAGAGCGTATTTTCCTTCTTCAGGCTAATTAAACGTGTTAGGGGACCTTCCCAAGTGAGAGCATTTAACCACATATAAAACACAAAAGATATCCATCTTCCTTCCCAGCTATTAATGAATCACCATTTAGATGCCTAACAAACTTGCACATTAAATTCTAATTGCATTCCTGCTTCCCTTATTAACCTGAAGCACTCTACTGGTGAAAAATCCATTATTTCAGGAGGTATTGCACTGCCTGATACTCCCTGATTGGGCTAAAACCCTGAATCTGGATCTGCAATCTCAGAGCTGCCTAAAGTGGTAATTCTATCTTTTCTATTTATCATGGCCATGCCAACTGCTCTGCAACTCTCTTCTGACACATTGAGCTATATATTTCTCTGCCCTGTTGCTTGCTTCATAAAAATCCTGTCTGGCACTGTAGCTCTATGGAAAATAATGTCTGTTTTCCATGTAAATGCCTCAGACATCTTAAGCCAAAGCCCAGTAAGTTCATTATAGATTGCTATAATACCTGTTACTATACCCCTCAATTGACATTCTTGCTCCTGTTTTGCTAACATCTACTTACACCCATTAGCAGCCAGCTTTTTCTCCCCCCAGTCATGTATCTAATCACCTATCCTCCACAGCTGGCATGTCTCCTTCATCATTTCCCAGGTAGTTAAGCACAAAGGAGACAAATTTAATCATGAGTTTTCTTACAGCTTAGAAACTGCAGTTCTGCACGATTCAGTACAGATTGGTTAAATGTCCCTATTGTCTCTTCAGGAGTGGGACTCCTAGCCTCCTTAACCTGTTCACAACCAAATCCCGGGAAAATATCATAATACCCTATCTGCACTTCAGTGGTGGTTAAGTAGAAAGGAGATCAGAATTGTTCTTTCTGAAAAGTGTACCGCTTGCACATTCAACGTGACCAGCACCAGCAGTGGTTGTGCAGACACAGTCACTAGTGATTGTGATATCCCATCTATCAAATCCCTGACCTTTATGGACCATCTGCCAGGGGTCACCTCCATTCTTCCTCCTGCAATGATCATATTCACCTCCTGCAGCCACAGAGTATATGGCCAACATGGGTTCAACTTTGTGATCACTATAATGCCAGCTTGTCTGCTGAATTAGATATTTACACACTCTAGAGAGAGAGGATGCCAATAAGCCATCTCAAGGGAACTATCCATTAATAGTTTTTCTACCAATACAGGTTGGAATCAGAAGAGAAAGACAAGCAAAGCATGCAATTCTTAAAGTCTGTAAATTGTTTATTACATGTGGACAGATTTTGTCATTTTATTCTAAAACCCAGAGCATCATCAATCCATTATAAATATCAATGTTTTCTAGCTGCTGAACCATCAAGCAGCTATACTCACCAGAACAAACTAACTATACTGTTAACTCATGTGTTGTACAAAGAATATATTCCCAAGCATGTGTCTCTTTACACACTACTGGTAAGTGCTCCTCTATTACAAGGAAGTTCACACTCATATAATGAAATGATTGTAAAGATGAGGTTTGTCACAATAAGTGAAACAGGGGAACTCACCGTGAGCAGAGCAGGGCGGTGACAGCAACAGCTCCCACCAGGCATCCAGTGAACATCAGGCAACACACATGTTGCATCAAAATACAGCACAAGAAATCCCCTCAGCAATCCAGGAGCAGAACCAGGGGCAGCCAGTCTCGTAGCCCATCTTAGGAGAGGACAAAAGGTCCCAGGCTGAGCTGAAGTAGAGCCCCTGGTGAAAGGGTGTGGATGGGCTCCCAGGTGAGGGTGGGCAGGGAAATCACAGCCTGTTAGTGCCCTCATGGCCCTCACCTGCACCCATGTGCATTTTCTCTCCTACAAATGCACAAACGAAGTGTGTGGTGTAAGATGCATGGGGGACTAATTGAAACAGAAGCTGAATTGCTAAACGCTTAATGTTAGCTGTGCAGTGCTTTAAAGGGGCAATCACAATGAATGTTGTTGCTGCAAAATGTCTGTTTCCAAAAAGTTCAGCACACTCATTTTATACAAGGGCTCCTGATCAGACACAGACATCACCTCCTTTCAACAAAACTAGCCAGCGCTCATTCCTTGAAGGATAATAGGTAAGGAACAGTGTGATCCAGTGCCCAGACACTGCCAGTACAAGAGCACACAAGCCCACCCTCACTCTGACAAAGATCATAGAATCATAGAATAGTTTGGGTTGGAAGGGACCTTTAAAGGTCATCTAGTCCAATCCCCCTGCAGTGAGCAGGAACACCTTCCACCAGATCAAGTTGCTCAGAGCCCTGTCCAGACTGACCTTGAATGTCTCCAGGGACAGGGCATCTACCACCTATCTGAGCAACCTGTTCCAGTGTTTCACCACTCTTGTTACAAAAAAAAAATAAAATCCTTATGTCTAGTCTAAATCTACCTTCTTTTAGTTTAAAATTTTTACTCCTTGTCCTATCGCTACAGATCCTGCTAAAGAGTTTCTCTCCATCTTTGTCATAAGCTCCCTTTAGGTACTGAAAGGCCGCTATCAGGTCTCCTCGGAGCCTCCCCTTCTCCAGGCTGAACAGCCGCAACTCTTTCAGCCTGTCCTCATAGGAGAGGTGCTCCAGCCCTCTGATAATTTTTGTGGCCCTCCTCTGGACCTGCACCAACAGATCCATGTCTTTCCTGTGCTGAGGGCTCCAGAGCTGGCTGCAGTACTCCAGGTCGGGTCTCACAAGAGCAGAGCAGGGGGGCAGAATCACCTCCCTCGACCTGCTAGCCATGGTTCTTTTGATGCATCTGAGAATACATTTGGCCTTCTGGGGTGTGATTGCATTGCACATTGATGACTCATGTCCAGCTTTTCATCCACCAGCCTTTCCATTACTCCCAAGTCTTTCTCAGCAGGGCTGAACTCCATCCCTTCATCCCCCAGCCTGTATTGATACTGGGGGTTGCCCCAGCCCAGATGCAGGACCTTGCACTTGGCCTTCTTGAACCTCATGAGGTTTGCATGGGCCCACTTCTTGAGTTTGTCAAGGTCCTTCTGGACGACATCCTGTCCCTCAGGCATGTTGACCACACCACTCAGCTTGGTGTCCTCTGCAAACTTGCTGAGGGTGCACTCAATCCCACTGTTCATGTCGTTGACTAAGACATTAGACAGTACTGGTCCCTGAGGGACATCACTTGTCACCAGCCTCCATCTGGACATTGAGCCCTCTGGATACAGCCATCCAACCAATTCCTCATCCACCTAACAGTCCACCCATCCAATCCATATCTCCAATTTAGAGAGAAGGATGTTGTGGGGGACCATGTCAAAGGCCTTACAGAAGTCCAGGTAGACAGCGTCCCTTTTCCACTGATGTAGTCACTCCATCATAGAAAGCTACCAGGTTGGTCAGGCAGGACTTGCCCTTGGCGAAGCGGGGCTGGCTGTCTCAAACCACCTCCCTGTCCTCCATGTGCCTTAGTATAGCTTCTAGGAGGAGCTGTTCCATGATCTTCCCAGACACAGCTGGAATGTCAGTAGTTTCCAGGATTCTCCTTTTTACCCTTTTTAAAAAAAATGGATGCAATATTTCCCCTTTTTCCAATCAGCAGGAAGACCAATCTGACTGCCATGACTTTTCAAATGTCATGGAGAGTGGCTTGGCAACTACATCAGCCAAGTCATCATAAGATAACTTATTGCAGCTTCAAGACTGAAACTATCCCTGGATAAACTATCCCTCCTCTGTTTGCACTACAATCCTTCCCTTATTCCTCCATCCCTCTCCTTCCAAGCCATTCATGGCCCTCCTGCCCCCTCTTCTACATACACCCACTGCTTGCTTTTCTATCTGAAGGTCACTTCAAGATGGCTGAATGCAGCATGTGGCATCACAGCACTCAACCACTGAAGCCAACTCCCATGAGACAAAAAGAAACTTGGCAAAATTTTGGAAATTTCTGTTTTGAAAAGAGCGTATGTTCATTCTGAAGGCATGGATTCTGTTCAACTCCATTTTAATAGCTACAAGGCAAAATAATGGACAATGGTTGTTTTGCTGGTGGTGGTGCTAATGTTGGTTGGGTTTTTTTTCATTTTATGTAACAAAGTTGGCTTCTGGTACATGTAATTATTTCTATCTTCAGCCTGCCCAGTACAAGGTAAAACAGCTAAACAAGAGGTTGTGATTACTTGCAGATAGTTTCCAAACCAAACTATAATGCTAAACGAAGCTACCTTACTAACAGAAATTACTAAAGCTGCTGGGAGTCCCCCAGAATTCTGAAGGAGTTTTAAGGTTACAACACAGGTCTTTGTAGAGAGGACCAGTGTTCCGAGGAACAGAGAGCCTCTTGTGAGATGCCATGGGAGCCAAAGGAGGCTCAGTGGCTCACAGACCTTATAAACACACACACTGTAATGGTGGCCAAGTGTTGATTTTTGCCAGGTTATGTCAGAAATAGCTGTACCAGAGGGATACGCAAGGTCTTACATGGAGCTCCAACATATGCTGTAAAAGATTTTAGAGAAGAATTCTCTGGTTTTTTAAGTTCACTTGAAAAAGTCTTAATCAAGATTCAGTGTTCACATTTGGGTTTTTTTTCTTGTCAGTATATCAGCTCTCATTTCTGTCTAAAAGTTTCTGAAAATTGTTTAACAGCATTTGAGGACTAGAAGACAGATGTTGAAGGGATCTCTGCAGCCCAGGCAAGGGCTGGGATTTAATCCAGTTCTTTCTGGCAGTAGGGGGTCCTTGTGCAGCTGAGAGCTGATCTGGAACCAGCCAGCTCCTCAGTTCAGATGTGTAGGTAGCCTCACCAGACAGTAGAAAATGAATTTTACTACTATGCAAGGTTCAACAAGGCAAGTTTAGAGAATAAGGAGCTTGTATCTAAATCTTTACCTTTAATAGCAGCCTTTCAAATGAAGAACGACAGCCTAAACCTCTGTAGCAACTCCCATCCTATGGTGCAAGGCATCTGCCTGCCAGATGTCCTGCTAGGACAAAAACTAAGCACAGCAAAACCCTGTCTCAGCCACCTCTTTGTGTCCCATCTCCCCTTCTGTGATAGAAAAGTTCGAGCTGTTCTCTCTCACCAGAGAATGGTGGGGTTATATAGGTTAATTGTAAGAAACACAAACATGATAACAAGGATTAGGAAACTCCAAGAAAGTCTGAATTCATACAATTCAACTGTAAATGCATCCAAGCAATTCCCACATCTTCGCTGCTGCTATGGACTTCTAGGTGAATGCAAATTCTCAATTTCTTAAATCTGGATGTTTTATGTATAATACTACTTTGTTTTTTTTTTTTTTTCCCTTACCTTAATCCCCCTATGTACGTATTACTAACAACGTTAATTATAATGAGAATGGGTTTAGAGCAAGAAGAAATTACCTGACCACACTGAAAATGGGAATGCTCTGTGTGCTATAAAACTTGGGAACTGCACTTCAGGGTGTGAATATTTCCATAAGAAAGCAACTACATTGATGAAAGCTGACCAGTGAAACAGCCTAAATAACTTGTGTATGTGTGGGAACGAGAGTTCAAAGATAGCTGACTGGAATAGAAATGAACATTATTATAGGAAGCAACTAGAAAATGTTCTTTTTTTTTTTTTTTTTAGAGTTTGATGCTGAGCTAACTACTATTGCTGCTATAAAGAATGGTTGTGGAATCCAAGGCTGAGCTTTTAAAAAGTATTTGCTACAACAAAAACGTAACAAAAAACTAGTGGACATGACATAGTGTAGTGTGATGCTCTTTCTCTGCCCTAACTCTCTTAAGGTTTGGCAATATTACAATGCTAGTATATTTTGAAAAATAAAAACCAAATTATTTTGTCATCACCATTCCTCCTGAGAAACACATACCTCCTGCTCCTTCACTAGATGCCAGCATACTTCAACTCTATTCTGCTCGTGCAGCTAATAGCAAGGACTGCTACACACGATTCCCACGCAGCATGCCAAAGGGAGAAGCCAAAGCTGCTGAGAAAATATAGACCAGCTTTTTAACAACACGGCTTACATAGGAAGTGGCTTTGCACTGTGGAGAGAAGTTTGGGGATAAAATCCTTGTGCCACTCATTTCCGTTAGAATGATCTGTAGGTTAACTAAGGAATAATGCTGAAAATTACATGTTCACAGTTAGGTTTTTGAAGAAATCCACCACCAAAATGGATGGCAGCACTTCACATCCCCCGAGGTATTTTTCACAGGATTCTGCAGACCTGAGCATGGGGGATTTTATCAGCTTCAATGAGTTCACGGGGAGGGAGGTCTCATTTAGACATCTAAGAGATGGATTTTATTTCAGCTACATTTTTCTTAAATGATGAAGGAGTGGTGTTTGTTTGTTTGAGGGTTTTTTGTGCATGCAACAGTACAGCAAGAACTGAATTCTGCACCATGTTTCATGCCCCCAGAATAGCGGGCTACCTGTTAAACTGTGGCAGAAATAAATGTGCTTCCAAAACACGCAGGACAAAAATCCTGAGCATCCACCATCTGGGCCCCAAGGGCACACACAGGCCTGCCTCTCCCTGCCTGTCCACAGCCGAGGACCCCATGTCAGCCCCCAGGCCATCAGCCCCTGTCGAAGCAACACCACAGGGGGGCCACTCTCCAGCTTCCCACAGCGAGCCCATGTCCTCGTCTGTCCTCGGCCTGTCCCCAGGGAGGTGCCCGATGCTCAGGGCTGTCCCAGTGCCCCCAGTGCCCTGCTCCTGGGAGGGCAGTGGGACAGGACCCGGCTGCCAGTCCCTGCCCTGACAGCCCCACAGGGAGTCCCCGCCGCCACCGGCCCTTGCGACACCCCGACATTCAGCTTGAGAAACTGCAAATGCAGGAAAGAAAAGGGAAAAAACCCAACCTGCCCAAATAACTAAAGGGAAAACCAGTTACCGTAGCGTATGTTAGGCACTTCAGCAAAGGACTGCAAGGAAAGTTTAATTCCTGATTTATGAATTGTTTTGCTGGCAGCAGCCACAGCAAGCCTTTCCACACAAACCTCACCAGGCTAGGCATGAGGTCCTCCCACGGGCACCGAGCTCAGTATTAGTTCAGGTCCTGTGAGCCCTGCCCAGCAGCCAGGACACTGGGGCACTGGCGAAGGCCGAGCACAAGGCAGTGATGGCTGCCGCCACAGCCTCAGCAAGCTGAGGGAGGAGAAGCCCTGCATGCTCAGCCCGCTTGTTGAGACATTTCTTTCCAGTTCATGCAGCAGTTATTGTGCAGCAACACCAGGACTATGCTTCACCAATAGCTTTTGCCCATGCATTTATGCATGTTGGTAGAACACTGGCACAGGTTGCCCAGAGAGGTGGTGGATGCCCCATCCCTGGAAACATTCAAGGCCAGCTTGGATGAGGCTCTGAGCAACCTGATCTAGTTGAAGGTGTCCCTGATCTTTGCAGGAGGGTTGGACTAGATGACCTTTGAAGTCCCTTACAACCCTAATGATTCTATGATTCCATGCCCTCAATACATCAAGAAGATTGTTTATATACAACCATATAAATGGGGCAGATCATCCCCATACAGACATGCATTAACTGCGCACCACCATGGCTCCAAGCCCTGTATACAACCACTCTCTTATTCTTTTTCAGCAGGATTGGCTGACGGAAATGGCCACTTCCCCACCAGTTACCATGAAAAAAAGGGAGTGGAGAGTCTGCCTGTGTTCCATGACCCTCTGCCCCTGCACCACTTTGCAGCCGTCATGCCACACAAGGATCTCCGTAGTCACATACTCTTTCCAACAGATAGGATCCACAACGGAGTTCCAGGAGCCCAGTAATACCCAACTGTGGACAAAAATTAAGAGAAATTCCTGAAGCAGAGGGATTTCTGGATGAATCCCTGTTTCTCGAGACTTTCTTTTTTTTATCCTCCCAACAGAGAAGCAGCTGTAAGAAGATAGGAACGGTTTCTTTTTGCAGTCACCAAGGTGAAAGAAGAGGAAGTAGCTAAGATATGTTTTTAGGTATTCACTTCATTGAAAAATAGAGTTTCTTCTGTGAGGGGTTCTGTTGTGACGCAAATCCTCTGGCTTAAAAATTCCCCAAAAGGGTGCTGTGGAAGGAAAAAAAAATGCATGCAGCCCTCCTGTACCCCAACAGATGTTTGCAAGGCTGTTTCGTAAGAGAGTCACTCCAAGAGAAGAAATACATTTGACCCACAGACTGAGCACTTGGGGTTCCACTTTGACATCTTTTATTTGCTTCTGAGTACTTACATTTCAGCTGAAGCAGGTACCACAGCCCCAGGTCTCCTTTCACTCCTGTGTAATGCTGAGGACATTACTGGGAAGCCAAAAAGAGTGGCCCAAGCTCTGTGTGAAGGGCTAACAGGACACGGCAGAAGGTGCATGTCTGCTCCACGGTGGTCTTATGCCCTCTGGCATTGTGGGTGAACTGTGTGCCAGTCCAACTCCAAAGAGTAATGCAGAGTATTACAAAACGTGAGCTGGAGAAGCACTGGGCCAGAGTAGAAGAAAGACAATACCGGGGCATGGCAAGAGTGAACATTCCAGCTGGAGCCTTCCTTATTTCAACAGAGTGAGAATTGTTTGTACGGACTCTCCACTCAAAAAAAATTTTCTAAGAGGGCCAGGTCCATTCTCATCACTAACACATAAGCTCATAAGCTTAGGGCTATTCTATCTTTAATGAGTAATAGGTTTACATCTTAGTACACTATTCACAACTCACACGCACTTGTAGTTGTGCATACATTTTTACCTTGTACCTGTTAACCGTTTATCACATTATATTGATTGAGGAATATCTTGACTCTTCAGCACTGGCTTAACCAACCACATTTTTAACCATAAGCTTTACACCAAGGCCTTATTCTGTCTTGATGGCAAAACACTTTCTTCTAACAGCAGTTTTTTTTCATAACTATCGATGCTTAAGCTGCTAACCTCAGGCCTACCCTCTGGATCCAACATTCCTTCCACACCTAAAGTGTTCAGAATTACTATATTAACCTATGTCCTGTTGTAAGCGATGCTCTCTTTATAATGTTGCCATGACGTGCTACCCAACAGAATGGAAACTGAAGCACAGTTGGAAAAGTTGAGCATTCTGCTACATCAAAAGACAAAATTCAATGGAATGATATCTGGACAATGAATTTAGACTATCTTCTTGCAGGATGTTACTAGTCTATAATTACAGCTGGTTGAAAAGAAAACCAAAAAAAAATCTCTGTGTTCCTTTTTAATTGTGTTGAAACTATGATTTTTTTTTTTTTTTTATCAACAGTAAAGTACCTGTACGTATGAACTGACCATATGCATAATTCATACTCTGAACCTCTCCCAGTTATGGAGACCTGATTCACATGAGAAAGTTGCAGTGATTTAACCAAAGAAGGGGTTTTTAATTGACTCTATGGACAAAGTAATATACATGGTCATTTGCACTCCTTTGATTTATCAAATAAATGTATTTCAGCTAAGAGAAATAAACCACATCACATCATCTCTGGAAAATACTTGATAAAAATGGCTTTTGAAAAATCTCAGTGAAATGGGTGCAACTTCTGTTTGTAGATTAGTTCCTTCGCACTAAAGTCCTCTTTCCCTGAAGACTTAATTGTGCACGCAGCTTAGCTGCTTTTCATATGAGGAATGTGATTGTACATTTTAGAAATTAACAATTCTTCTCTATTTATTTTTTTAATCCATATATTTCAAAGGCTTTAAAAACATAAGTAGTTATAGTGTGGTTAAAAATTCATAGGAAAATTCAATTAATCGGGACACAACATTGCATCAAAAGCAATGACACTTGGTGCTTTTCAAAATATTACTCAACGAAAACTCAGGGATAGGGAGATGAAGTAGGATTATCCAAAGCAACATGGTAGGCAGACAGCAGGGCCAGGAATTGAAATACAATATTCCAATTCCCAATCCAATGCATGTGTTTACTAGATGCAATTTCTACCCCATCATGGTAAAGTGAAAGTACTAACAGAAGAGTTAAAACTACTGAGAGTAAAATAAGTAAATAAAAAAGCTTCCCAACTCTAATTCAAGAAGCTTCTCAGAAAGTCTTTGCATGAGTGAGAACATATCCCTTTCTATTTCAGAAATTTAACCCATAAGAATCTGCTTTATCTTTAAAAAGAATAACTGCTAGATTTGATTTCACTTATGGTCTTGAAAATGCAGAATTCCTCCACTAGACTTAGCGGTGTTAAACCACATACACCTAGACAGAAGATCAACAGTTAGACAGAGATGTTTCACACCACATCTACAGCATGGGCAATGCATGGAGCACAGAAAGAATTGCCAATACTCAGCATGTTTCCAAAACTAGTAGAAATAGAAAGAGGACTTGGCATGGCTGGGAAAGCATCCTCCAAGGAGGAAAAAAAAAAAGAAGCCACTGTTTTAAGCTGCAGAAGTGTACTGAAGGTGAGTTATATTTTATTTCATTAAAATATATTTTAAAAACATACTGTGTAAAAGAATTAGGATTCTCAATAATTTATTATTTACATTAGCAAATTCTGTTTGACTGTTATTCTATAGATAGAAATGAAAAGTCTGCAGAAGAGACTTGTATCAACTTCTTCAGGATCAAGCCCCTTTACCAAGAAACAAGTCCAAAATGCATCCCTTCCCATTTCAATCCCTTCAAATCCATGTTTGCAAACAGATTGCAAAAAGCTCAATGAAAGATCACGTTGGCGGGCGTTGAGAACTCACAGCGAGAGCCAGGATTTCAGAGTGCTCCACAAGAGAGAGACCCCGGGAGATTTTAACATTGCACTACTCAGTAGTCAGGAGGCTGCAGGGCCCGATCCCACTCTTACTCCTGCTGTCCTACCTCCACAGAAATCCATGGCATTACATGACAACGAGGCCTGCATCCAGCCCTACGGGTGTATCTCGGAAAGCTAGACAGACTCCTTGAGCCAGGCTGGCAGGGGAGAGAGTGTTTTTCCTACCACTGTAGCTTATCATTCTTTTTCAGTCCAAACATGACATAAATCTCATTGTTTTCCTCCCCATCCTCTGGGGAGAAATATGCATAGGGAATTATCTCTCTGATGTAAACAACTGTAAGCACCATTCACATTTTCTGGTCCACATGAAAAAAATTGTATCCAAATGCCTGTCGTAGCCTTGACCGTTCTTAGCAGGGTGCAGTTCAGCTTTCCCATCAGCTTTCCAGACCTCTGAAATCACACGGGTACCCAAACATCATGCACAGTCCATTGCAATGCCAGCTGCTGCCTGCTTCACTATTCCACAAAAGAGTAGTCACCTCTTCAGTGATTATATAAAAACCCATGATTAAAAGCAGTAAAGCGGTCAGCTCATGTGTTCTGTTTCCTGGAGGCACTCAGTGGTATTTCTGACATCTCATGTAAGGCACCAGTCATGTGGTAACTGAGCAACTCTTGACTTGCAAGACCTCCATTAAGCAACTGCAGAGGGAACTGACAAAAGTCAGCTGGTTTGCTTGCCTTCTCGGTCACATAGCATAACAAATGTGGTCACCTCATCTGGGGAAGTTTCTGCTGGTATCCTAAAAGAGGAAGCCTCAACTTGCACTGCAAGCCAAGGAGGATGGGTGACAGCATACTACAGCACAAGTTTCCGATGGCTGCGTCAGAGTGGCAGTTCCCACAGACACAGCAGAGATTTCCTCGGGCTCAAAGAGGCCTCTGCTGTCTTGCTTTCATGGAAAATGAGTTTGTTGTCAACAGCAAAGCAGTTACGTCCTTACAAGATGTCTCCATAACACACAACGGAGGGCCAGACTACAAAACCAGATTTGTAGCGTACTTGCTGCAACTTCTCTGCTGTTGATCTTGCCCGCACAGCCTTACTCAGAGAGATGCAACACCGGAGATAGCAGAGCCTATGGGCAAAGAGGTCAGCTGGATGCTGGCTGATTGCGTCACTGAGCAGCCTCAGTCCAGAATATCAGTCTCAAATGGGACCAGGTGGTAGTATGTCAAATTGGTGACATAAGCTGTTGGATCATCACTGTCTTCTAGCTCGGAGGTAAAGTCACTAACACTTTCAAACCTAAAGAGAAATTAAAAAAAAAAAAAAAACAACACCAAAAGGCGTTAGGTCATTAATGTTCACTTAGAAAATCAAAGTCAAAGGAATGGGAAGAAAAGTACTGGGGGAGAGGGAGAAGGCTAGCATATCTGAAGATTGATCCCCAGAAATTTTGAGAAAAGACATTTGTGAGAGGACTACTTGGAAAAAGGCTGCAGGCAAGAATGCTTCTGCTGGTACTGCAAGTTAAATTTCTGAGTAAACGTAATGTGGACTTGCTTCATACCAGAGCAGTGTTGCAGTAGAAGTACTTCTAATGCTGGTTTACAGCTTCAGCTTTGTGAAGCTCAGTTTGCAAGACAAAGATTTAGAGTCCCAACTCTTTTTCCAAAGCTTCAGTATCTCACTCCCTCACTTGGCAGTCTGAAATTTGAATTCATACTAGAAGTTGTCAAGGAAGGTCCATACAGATCAACTATGAATCATGAACCTACAGTTTCTCTGACATCAGCCTATGAATCATTTTGCTAGCGTAACCTACTGGAGACACCAGCAATGGCATCTACTGTCACTTTCATAAACCAAGATTCAACACTTCCTAGAGAGAGTTGAGAAGTAAATGGAAAACATTGCCTTCCATTCTGTAAATAAAGAGAAAATCTATTTCTTTATAACCTATGAAAATTAATGGACTGAAGAGTTTCAGTAAAACAGGATGGCTATTTCCTTTTAAAACTGTGATAAAACAGAGCTGCACAGCATACTAGGAGAGCAAGTTCTCATCTCTTTAGATAGCAGTCTTCTGTAAAGGGGACTTTTACAACTCCTCTCCAGTATGACACTGACTTTTCACAGCACTTGTCATTATAACACCTGAACTTCACATCTCATGACACCTGACTGCCACATTACATTTAAGATGAGCCGAATCAAAAATGTTATTAATTTGTTTTCAGGCCCCAAGGCTCCCCCGCTACTAACAAATGAATGACTTCTTGGAACACAGTCTTTCTTGTCAGGCAATTCTGGATACCTCTACAATGAGATTTTTATGAATCTAGAAGAGCTTTCACGGCAGTCTGGGAAAATATTCACAGAAAGTACTCAGAACCAATCCCAGCCACACCTCTTTGTCCTCCTCACACCCATGTGTATACAAGTAAACTACAGGCCAGTGAGAACCATGGTGCATGCAAGCAAAGCATCCTGTCCTTCCTGACTTTCAAAGCTACTAGAGAGGAAGGAAGGAAGCAGCAAGTGAGCTCTGGAAGAGTGAACCATGCAACTGAGATCCAAATCCTTCTGTTTTGTTCTCATACCATGTGACAGCAACAGAAAATGCCTCGGTTCCCAATCAACAATAGAAAGGAAACTGCCTTTGTTTCCTATCTGAATTCGGACTGTCACACTTCTCTTTACAGGTACCTTCTCTAGGTTTGGCTTTTGTGTGAGGAAACAATGGCTGCTGTGTCCTTCCTCCAGAGTTTTGCTGTCCTCCCCGTGGCATGAGATTTAGGTTTTGATCAGCAGAGAATTTCCAAATATAGAGATTCCCAAATTTTGTTTCACTTGTTTTGGTATTTTCCTTCCCATTTCTTAACTCCTGTGTTATAACCTGAACTTCTGCAAGGATTACCCACTATCTGACACCTACTCTCAACCAGAAGGCATTGACTTGTTAAAACATACACTTTCCTCAGTTACAAATGTTCCTGTTCCAAGAAGGCTTAGATTTCTGCAGTCAGAAAACATTTTACTTCTTCCCAGATAGCCTAGCAGTTAAAGGCAATCACTGCAGGCCAAGGACTAAATGTCATCTCAGTTCAAGCAAGGGGCTCGAAGAACTGTCAAGTTTCTTTTTCTCATACTCTATCTTTAATATTTTGAAAGAATTTGCATTCATTCTGATAGAGTGAGAAAAAAAATGAAATAGAAACTGAAAAATTGTACAGGATGGAAAGAGAAATCCTAACCTAACTCTGACTAGAGGACATGTCTAACATTTTTCGGTTGGCATACTTCAGGTCTCTGAATAGCAGATAAACAGATGAAGCTTTAAAATAATTTGGTTTAAAACTGCATCTTACCTACATATGAACTAGTTACACTCCTTCAGGTAAGTGAGGCTACTGCAGACAACCCTCCAACCTTGCCCTAGACAGCCCTAAGAATCAGATATTTCAGAGGATTCGAAGAAGAGTGGTAGGGTAAACAAAAAGGTAAATCTCCCACTCTCATCTCTCCCCAAAACTTTATTTAGAAGCATCATAGGTTATTGGATAGCGTGGTCTGTATATCCTGCAATGTATGGACACAGCTCTGTCTCTTCCACAGTCCTACCTGGTCCTTCTCACCTCTTTTTTAACTATGAGGACCACAATGTTTTTTGAGCAGAAACTAATGAATTTTCTCCTTGCAGTGCTGTTGCTATACTCTTTACTTACAACCGAGTTGAAATGAGACTGATCTTTTAATGTTTATTACCCTCATTCCTCTACTCTCTCCAGGCTGTTTGCTTGCTTGCATGTGTGGGAACACATGCAGAAGGGAGTTGACTTGGTATCTTGCAAACACTTCACAGATTACGTTGTGCTGTCTTACAGACCACTGGTGATCCAGAGACAACAGATTATGAAACACCAGTGGGGCAGACAAAGCAGAGAAAGCAGAAGAGGAGTCAAGAAGGCTGCTCAGATTCTGCTCCCATTCTCTCGTCAATTGTACAAAACTAGATTATCACAAGTGGAAGGCCTCACAGATTTTGTGGTTCTTCAGTCTCACTGATAGGGTACTACAAGCAGCATGTGAGGTACAAAGCAGTGGCATTCATGTGCTGCGGTTAAGCAGCGAGCTTTCCATGCTGCCAGAAATGAAGTGTGGGCCCAGAAGTCTGCAAAGCACTGCTCTGGAGAACTCATGCAAAACCAAACCAAATAAACCAGGGCTGGTTACTACAGCTACCAGCTGTATAGCTGAGCACACTGGCTTCACCACATTTTGCAACAGTATGGTGTACTGCCAACTAAAACTTGAGAGAAAATGAAGGAAGTGGAAAGCAACTACTTCAGAACAACAACAGTAAGCGACTCCAGCTTGCAAAACCACTATAGTCTCTTTTGCAACAAATATGAGATGTTTCACCTGATCGATCACTGGGTAGGCAGCACTGCAGGCTACGAGAGCTAACCAGTGTAGCGGGACCTCGGGGAACGATTGCTACCTGCTGAAGCTCCAAGTGCTTCTCTCCAAAAAACACAGGTTTGCTTTGCAAAATGTCTGATTCAAGTATATCGGCAGCCAAAACCTCAAAGTCATACAGATTTTAATGCTGCTGAAAGGAAAAAGTTCTCATCTGAGGATATACAAGTCCACAAGGAATTAACTCTGATTTAAGAATAGAAAACACCTATCCCGTAAATAAAATTTTACAGAGACCAAAAAGGAACTGCATAGGATTTTGAAAGATTTTAAAGCTTCTTTTCTGGCCTACTAACCCACATATAAAAGAACAGTATAGAAAACTCTTGCTTTTAAAAAAGTTCAATTTTTATGAAACAGCTGTGCTACACAAGAGCCATTACCTCTGGGTAATGGCTACAGGATGGGCAAATTCAGGGCATCATGTAAAACAGACATTTAAAATCTATTAACTTCTTGACTCCTGATTTAACTTCCTTCAGGAAAGTTAAAATACAAATGCAGAAATCCAGGCTGTTATCGTGATTTATTTCTTCAACCATAGTTTCTGGGAAACCATGCCTACTACACAGTTTTTGTCATATTAATATTTTCTGGCCTTAATATTTTCTGACTTCAATAAGATGACAATTAGATGATGACAGTTTCTGATTCCAGACCAGTAAGTTTTGTTTGGGTTGCAGCATGTTTTTAAAATCAAAGCTAGATTTTTTAAAAATTATTATTATTTTTTTTTTTAAATAATCAAAAAAAGGCAGAAAAAAGGCTTTGTTTTGTAATTTGCTCCTATTATTTGTCACTCTCAGTACTGAAAAGTGATCCACTATGAACTATGACAACACTAATTTCCAGACACTGGCCTTACAGAATTACCTCCAGCGTGTCACTTCAAACTCATTAATACAAACTTATAAGCTTAAATGTCATTAGCAAGGTCAAGGTTCAAAACACTAAGTGATAAGTTAATGAAAAGACTTCAAGAAATTACACTGCAGCCAGAGATCCACTCCAGTCCCTGAAAAAATCTTGTCAGGCTCTAAAATTTTCCAGACTGATGATGACCACATTTCAAATGCGGCAAGGCAGAGAGCTGCATTCAAAGATAAAACTTTCATAAGGCTTTTAGTCCCGCTTCCATCATTTTAATTTCTCTAACAAAAAAGTAGGCCAATGTTTCTCATTAAAAATATTTAAATGCTTTGATACCTGAAGCTCATGAAAATATCAATCACCTGCCATGACACAAAGGAGACCGTCAATACCCATCTGTCAGTACAGTCACTGACTTAAGACCTACATGAAAGCCCTCCTGGTTATAGGTCTCTGACTCCAGAATACCTACATGCAGTAGGAGGCAGAATTTACAAATAAGACTAGACTAACTTCCCTCCCCCCTAACAAAATATACATGCTTCACCAAGTCCCAGCATGGCACAGCACCTGAGCAGCTGCTCAGCTTCCTTTCACTACATTCAGGGGTGTGTTCCCCTCCGCCAAGGATTTGCTTCCCAAATAAAGCATAGCCTTTGTAGTGGGATATTCCATTTCTAAGGATGTTTGAATTGCCAAATTTGGGCTGAAACCAGCTCTCATCACAATCACAAAGAGAAAACCTAGCAGGACCCCTATGACAGCCACAACTTTTTTTCATACACAGAGGACTGAGCTCCATGGGATCAATCATTCTCACTGACAGTCATTTTATCCATTTTAATAGAAAGACCTGCGAAGCCTTAGCAATCAGGCCCAGTAATCTTTAACCAGTCAGAATGACAGCTGGACTGGTCTAGCTCCTAGATAGAGGATAACATTTTGCTGAGAGGGGGTGGGAAAGCTACAATTTATAAAAACTGACAGCATTACTCATGTACAAACCCCACTTACAAGTGTTCTGCTGAATCTACATCCAGGTGCTTCTCTTTTCCATTGGGTATACTGTGGTCAATGACTATAGTTTCAGTGTTGGCTAAACAAAATCCATTTGATCGCATGATTTCTGTTGGAAGAAAGAAAACCAGATGAAAATCCCCCCCCCAAAAAGCTGGACAACAACTGCATCTCATATGTAATTGACACGGTTATGAACTGGGATGTGTGCATGACATTGAAAATCTGTACAGGAAAGTAGAAATGAAAAGTTAGTTTCATAGCTTCATACGTTTGCAAACTGACAGAGCTTAAGCAATTTTATTCACGTAATCAACTCATGACACAAAGCGTTTGAAGCAAGGCCCAGTTTTAGTCCCATTATTACCAGTGGCAAAATTCTCATCACGCTTAGCAGAATGGCAGCCCATCCATCTGTTGCAACCTATCACAACCAAAATATAATTGTATTTTTCCTAGATAGTCCCATGCTTAAGCCAGTTAAGCAAAACTCAAAAAAAGACAGGAAAAAGGAAATAAAAAGTATCCTTCCAAGTTAATCCAACCACCATCTTTAAGGCATGTAAAACAATACCATCTTCTACACTGTCCTCAACTCTGCTTATTTTTGTTTCTCACTGTGTAAGAAGCCTCCAATCCGGAATAGCTAAAATTTGCAGCTAATTCCGCTGACTTACTACCACGAGGAGAGTTTAAAATTAAAGAACAGTATTTGACGTGAATGAGAAGTTCTGCGTTACATGGAAAGCCATATTAGGCAAGTCACAAGGATTTCTTCTGGTCCCACAATCTTAGATGAAGCTAGGGCCACCACAAAATGAACACATATTTCTACATAAATCAGCACTGACTTAAGTGGGATGACTCATGATTTGCCTCAAGGTATGAGGAGACTGTGTTACACCCTTGCACTATCAGCACAAACAAAAGCAAATTAATTTGTGGCAGAAAATATGTTAGGCTCAAAATATGTGTATAGGGAACCCTCAAACAAACCAATTTGAACTACACATACACTTCAAGTAATGAGCAGGAGAGGAGACAGGAGAAATGAAGGAGGAAATTTTTTAAAGTGTTTGCATGTTTCTACATTAAGGAAACACCAAAACTCACTTCCATATTTTTCTTGAGAAAATCACCTTTGACTTTCAGTCTGTATTTTACTGCGGCCAACTAGCAGAATATGTTTGGGGGTGGTAAAAAACACTGAATCCTAGCAAAATGACACTTTGGTCATGACTCATCTTGAACCAACATTGTACTGCAGAACAAAATTTACACCATAAATTCAAATTCAGCTTTCACCTAAGAGGGCAGCCTTTTTGCTCCTCCCCATCACCTACCACTCTGAAGAGGACCGTATTGGGCACAGTTCATTTTTTTCAGAAAATACAAAACATTTTCACCTGCTTTCCTAAGCTTGCAGGCCATGTAGAAAGCTGCACTATGATGAACATGAATGCCACAGTGTTTTCCTAGTGTCCTTGACATGACCTAAGAGTTACAGTATTACATTGCTATGTGAATGGTTTTAGACGTTAACATTTACTGCCATCTACTGACAATGCTGTCAGACACTGAAACCATCTCCAGTGTGTAATATTCAGAAGAGGCAAATACCAATTATCATCAGATTTCTGCCTATGTTCTTAAATTCTTTGCAGCAATCACTTAAGTGAACAAATAAACAACCACAAGATGTTTTTGGATAGCTGCATGGGTAGGAAAATCTTCCTCCAATTAATTAGGTATGACTCATCTCTACCACAATTAATTTAGAATTAAACCAAAACAAGTTCTTATTCAGCTAATGTAGTTTCCACAGGTCCTCTACATAGAAGCTGGCAGGAGAGTTCCCTTTGGTTCTAGCCTCGTCCATCAGCAGGGCTCCTCACTCTGAATTTATGTTCATCTTGGCCAACTCTTGTTGTATCCACCATGTGACATATTCTGTCATGCACACACAGAGTGCATGTGTGCCCTAAGGGGGTACACATCCTCACAAAAATTATACAAAACCCTTCCAAACTGCAAAAAGCCCCAGGCCAGAGCAACACTGCAGTTTCTAACCCGTGTAATTCCGAAGACATTTATTCTTGGTATTTGCCTGTTTGAAAAAGAACTAGGTATCACTGACAGCAGCCACCCTTCAAAATATTTTTACAGCATACAGTTTGAGGATCTTTCATTTCATAATGGGCAGGTGCTAGGACTGCCTTTGCAGGAATTTTACCAGAGGTTTCCACGTTGACTCAAGACTTCATCCAAAACTCCCTAGCCACAGATGGAGTGTGAGACAGACATGTTGGCTCCCATCTCTCATTCCCAGGAAGCCAGACCTGGGTCACTCCCCTTTGCAGTACGGGATCAGGGGCTCTTCTTTACAATCTCTGCGCTGCACTGCAGCCTGGGCTCAGGGGAACTACAAGAAGGCACCAGCCCAGATGGGCTGGCAAGATCACACGCCTCACTGAAGCTCTGCATTGCACAGTACACTTCTAAATAGTTATTGGTGGGCTTGTAAACCATTTACCATTTAATTGAAAGAGTATTTATTTAACAGAGGACTAGTTTTCGCTTAGAACCAGAGCTCAGGATCAGTTACAAAAAGTCTACCTTGTTTATAAGATCAACACTTAAGACACACTGTTTTACACCTTTAGCATGTTGACATACCTTCTGGCCATTAACCGATATACTGTTAGCATCTAAGAAAACTGATGCCAGAAAACTGATCCTAAACACTTTATGCACCTTGGAGGACTATGTAGTATTTCACTTTATTTAATTCTCTGAAAGAAACTCTTCTGGTGACACAAAAACAGACAGTTGCCATTAGCCTCAAATGAAATATTTCAGTATAGAAATACAAAACCAGAAGTTCACAAACCTTTCAACAAAGGTCACTCAAAGATGAAGAGGGGAAAGGCTGAAATAATAGGCAAGGATAGAGTGATATTGCTCTCCATTTTACCCCCCAGCAATCTGTGGTTTAGAAATTTCCTATGTCTCCACCTGTGGCAGGTCTCAATGTACTTTTCCTCCATCTGCTTTTCTAACTCCTTTTTGAAGTCATTCATGCTTTCAGTTCTACCATATCCTATGACAATAAGTTCCACTCCTTAACTGTGCTCCATATGGAAACAAAACAATACTGTGACTTTTCTTTTGTGTTGTTTTTTTTTTTTTTTAAAGCCTGTTGTCTGTCAACATTGCTGGATAACCTATAGTTCTTGTTTCACGAGAAGCACAGGGTAATTGACCTCCATTTATTCACAGCTTTGTAGACTTCCACCATCCCCATTCTGTCATCTCTTCTCAAGGATGAAGTGTCCTTCTTTATTCAACCTTTTTCTTAGAGAGTCTGTTCAATGATTTGAATCCTTGTCCTTTATTTGTATGCTTTTAAATTCTACTATATCCTTTCTGAGATGGAGAGACGAGAATTGTGCACACTGTATTCAAGATGGGGTGGTGCTCCTTTCTTCTGTGCTCCCCTCCTTTCCTAACAATATCCAATATTCTCACTGCTGGTTTTGCTCATCGCTTGGCACTGAGCTTACACTTTCACAGAACTGTATCAATAGCCTCAAACTATGACAACAGCACCATGTATGTGCCTAATGAGGACTGCGTTTTTCTCACATCTACATCTTTGCTTTCATCAGTTTTCAATTTCACCTGCCACTTTATTGCCTGAATGCATGTTGCATAGTATGTGAAGGCTAATCACATGTTCTATATTATAAAGCAGACTATGAGAACTATCTTTTGAACAGCTGATGCAGAAAGAGTAAGGGAAACAGCAAATACAGAAATTTTCATTCTGTAATTCTTGTGTCAACTGTAGGAAGCTAACAACTCTTACCTGATATTTTAACTGGACTTTGAAAGCTTGGCTGAATTTTATGGACATTGTCATTTTTTAGAACTTGGTCCAAAGGAGATCTCTCAAAGAATGTGAGAACGACTTCAGATCTTGAATACTTAAAAAAAGAAACAGAAACAGGCATCCATTTTTCACCAGTAGTTTGCTTTGACCCTCTTCTCCCTTTCCACCCCTTCATAGTATGACAGAAAGACTTATTACAAGCAACAGCCTGGTGATGTCATTACACAGTTCTGGGACTCAGCACTTCTTTAAGACACTCAATAAATTGCTGATTCTTTTAGAGTTTGGCAAAGCCCACTGCTTCCTAATCTGCATGAGAGTGTGTGTCACCATCAAGGAGGAGTCAGTCTGGGCTAAAGATGGAACTTGGCTTACTCACCTTCCAGGGCATGTTTATAACAGTCTTTAGAAGCTTTTCCACTTCATTAAGTCTGGCTTCTATATCATGAGCTTCTTTTATTGTGATGAGACCTAGAAACAAAGTAAACAGAACGTAAGCATAGAGAAAAGCACACTTTGATGTATACACACACTTCAGCAGCCAGGAGCAGGGGCTCAAGAAGATGCTGAACAACCTCAAATATCATGCCTCCCAGAAATGTCTTTTAACCCACACTGATGATAAAGCGAGTACTCCAAACTGAGGTGTGTGTAGTTACAAGCAGGGTTTCAAGCCCGACACAAATTCAGCTGTTGATGATCATATTTAGGAGTTGCAAGACAAGCAAAAGCAGAACCACCTACTCCTTCACCCACAGTTTCACTACACAGCATTCCCAGAAGTGATAATAAAACAGCCTGTTTTCTGCTTCCAAGAACCATGATTCATCCTTTTTTCTGTCAAAAAAAACCCAAACGTAAACCCCAAGAAAATAAAAAAAACCACGACCCACAGAAAAGAGGAAAAGACTAAACACAAGCTAAACAAAAAGCTTTCAGGGCAGTCTTGTACTTATCTGAATTTAAGCCCCAGTGAGCAGCCCACAAAAGATTTCTCAGTATCATCTTCATCAAGCACAAACCAACTTTTTTTTTACTCCTTTCTTTTTTTTTTTTTTCTTTTTAATACACAGAATTACCACAGTGCTACAGAATTGATGCATTACAATGCTTCTAATTTTGAATTGCTCAACCGTAATACTGTATTTTGTACATACAATCTTCAGGACATCTGTAACTTCCCTCTCTTCTGGCAGGCTCAGGGAAATACAGCACAGGTTATACGCACCGTATAGGGAATATGAGAAGAAGTAAACTGCAAAATCTTGCATCCCTCCAGCAGCCAGTTTATTTCTAGTCTTTGTAACCTACTTTTTCTAACCCAATCGTTGTTTCACCTCTACATTTGGGCAACTTTTCCAAGGATCAGAATATATGCATGAAAATGAAATACCTAAGAGACTATTCAATTTAAAAAGCTCACCGGTTTAAAAAAAAAAAAAAAAAAAAGAAAAAGCTAGAGGAGAAAAAGATCCAATAAATCAAAACCATCTAAATAAAATCAAAACCAAAAATCTGTGAAGCAATCTGTGAGAAACTATTTCAATACACTAAAATAGTAAGCGCTAAACTCTAAGTGCATCTCCATCTCCCTATTGGCAAGGCAAACATACAGAAAAAGCCATTGAACACGCATAGTGTGGGGACAAGATGCACAAAATGTTTCAGCCTGCATCAGTCCTTGTTGTTTGTTACCAATGAGATATGATCCCATAGAAACTTGCCAGACAAAAGTGTGAGTTTGAACCTGCCAGCTCTTCTCCAATTACACCTCTCAATAAGACAGTGATTGTGTCTGGAGCAACCAGCTTTACTTGATGGTTGTCCCACAAAAGTAGACTGGTTTCATAAGCCTTTCTATCACTCTACAGTCCTGTATTTTGCCTGTTTCTGTCAGCATTGCTACCACCTCACCCCGGTACAGCTTGCTCCCTCTTCTGAGAGCAGGGCAGAGCATATATGGAAGGCAGCTGTGTATCCTGCTCTGACTGGTGTACACTACAGTCAGGTAGCTTTGCATGGAAATTCTCTGAAAGGCTGTAAACACAAATTAACTCGCCTGTGTGGGTCCACAGACTGTGTTTTAGCTGGGCTGTGCTTGACATTACTGACCCGAATTGCAGACCAGCACCCTTCATCTTCCTAACTACCAGGTGTAAGCAGGCCTGGGTGGATCTGCTTTGCCCCTCCACAAATATGTTCCCATACCACATCTGAACAAAGTTCAAACCTTTCAAAAAAGTGTTTTCATCTTCCCTAAAAAAAAAAAAGCTGCCAACAGCCCTACGGCTCAGACACTCACCTATGATATTAGAAACATGCTGTTGCCCTGTCGCCCACATCAGAGAAAACAGAGCCAGCCACCATGGTGCCAGCTACCATGGGATGCCTCCATTTGTCCTACTGGTCTTGCCTACATTAAGTACTGACACATTCAGAGCAGAAACTGCCCAACTGTGGTTCCCACCTCGCAGGCAAACACCTCATCGCTGACCCACTTGGGATTCCGCATTCAGCTGCTCTCTCTCAAATCCGCCCTCGACCTCGGACCCTTTCCCAAACAAGCATTTGCTTTTTTTTACCAGGATGAGGGATAATCTCAAACAAACAAAGATATTCGAACTAAGGAAAAAAAAAAACCGACCAAAAAAAAAACAAACCCCAACCCCAACCACATCACCAAGAACGCTGAGCATTCATTCCGTGAGGAAAACCAGCCAAGCTGTTAGGATTTACTCTCATTAGTAATCAAGGAAAGCAGCTGCAGCTCCACACAGCCTTTTCATGCTTCAGCAAGAGAAGTCAGGCAAGGCCATCAGTCTGTCGCACTGTCACAGATCACCCAGTAGGAGGTTTTACAGCTTCTTGCATTCACCAGGAATTTCCAGCCCTGGTGTATTCCTTCTTCCAGCTCTTGGAAAGGCACCAGCCATGCAAACCCACGCTCCTACTTGGAAACTGGCACAGATGACATGTAACATCTGACACGATAACAACTGTTCCTTACTGAAGCTTTTAGTAATATCAAAACCAAAAGGCAGACAGCGTAGGAAGGAGAGACTAAGTGATACATCTGCCTGGACAGCTTCCTATATGTGTGCTTAAAGATTACAGATGCACAGCTTTGGGGTGTAAAGCTGCTGACCTTACATTCCCCGTACAGGGAATTCAGTTTGGCTGGGCTAAAGCCTTCCTTTTCATACATCTACAGTCCAAATACACAGAAACCACTTAACTGGCTATATATACATTGAACCCTGTAATTTCTTCTGCAATAGCCACAAAGTTTGTAAGGCCCTTATTTATCTTAATTCCCCAAGTCTCTGTTTTTAAGAGTTAACAGATGCCCTTGTGGCTTTCAGTTAGCCGTCGCCTATGATCCCACAACCCGAGGGATCGCTCAAAACCCCACAGCCACGCTACCCGGAGCAAGGCTCTGCCTGCCCAAGCAGCCAGGAGGAGGGGAGGCCCCAGTGCCTCCTTTTGCCCTCTCTCAGAGCCTGCTAACTGGCTGCTGTCATCGACCACAGCACATACATGCATGAGGGAATGCTGCGGTTTTGCGAGGCGAAGTCTCTGGTGACAACACTGGTTTAAGGTGCTCACACCCTCTCCTGCAACTCATTTCCTCTCCCACACCACAACACAGGGCTGCGTCTCCTTTGCCAGCACAATTAGGTGAGCAGCAGGGAATGCCTTGAGCTGCTCTTGTCAAAGGCTTCATCTCAGGAAACCCCAGCCTTCGCAGAAACAGCAAGAGACTGCAGGTTAGGATGCCCCACTCAAGCTCCTTTCTCACCCAGGCACTACACTGAGTTTAAGCAGGAATCAGGACTTGTGTAAAGAAGAGTCACAGAACTGCACCCAAGCTTTCCATCTTTACTCTTCACTATGTATGGGTTTCTCCCCTGCCTGTGTTCTTTTTCCTGTTCAGAAGCTTTGATGAGGCAGAGAGAAAGAAAGGAAAAAAAAAACCAAAACAAAAAAACAGAGACTGGTGTAGGATCTCTAGATGCTGGAAATGCCTGAACAAACAGACACACGCACACGCCAGCTGACTCTGCAGACAGAGCCCAGCACCTCTATCATTCATTAACCCTGACACCAATGCACCACAAGCTGGGTGCATCTGGAGTGCACAGGACTCACTGGCCATGTAGGCAGCATCCGCCCAGCAGCTACAACACACCCTGAGGCTGTTGTCTCTCTGCCCACGGACCATAAATATGTGCCCGTCTTTCCATCTGGGGCTTTTAGATCCCGAGAACCCTTATTCAGACAGTTTGTTATAAAATAAAAATAAGACACCAATAAAGCAGCCAGTAGCCTGGGACCGGTTGTGCTTTCTTCCACTTGTTTAGTCATGCAACAGCGCTGAGCTCAGAGCTGGGAAATCTCTTAGTGAGGTCATGGTGAGAGGCTGCTCTCATGCCTTTTCCTCTGCCCTGGCCCCTGTCTGACTGCTAATGGAAAACAGGTGCAAACTCCTCCCAGGAAAACTTTGCTCTCGGTCTTGTTACCTGTGCTGTGCTTGGACAATTAACTACCATTTCAAGTGATTTATGTGCTATAAACACTTACGGTTACAGAGCTCAGGTAAACTGGAGCCCTACTGGCTCTTTTTGTACTACAAACCCTGTTGCCAAATACCACAAACCTCCAAGATTTCTTCACTCTGCGCACAATGGAGCCCACACGCTGGGTGACAGGAGGGACGATACAGGCACATCACCTAAGCCAGAGTGGCTTTTAGCACACCATCCCTGTAGTCAGCGACCTCATTTTAAGAAAGGAAGAAGCAACCCCTTTGATATTCTGCCCCTTTCCAGACCAGGAGCCTCAGGCAGACTCCTTAAGCGCAGGCAAAAAGGATTTGCCTACAGTTTGAGACCACGCGCACATAGCAACTTTACACATAGCAACATGTCTCTGGAAAAATACGGCACAAACAGCACCAGAGGCCTGGAGCATCCTTCCTGCTCTGGGACCCCGGTGCCGGAGCAGCTGCAGGAGTCTGACAGAGCAGGCCAGCAGCTGTGTACTTGGCACGCTGGCTCACGGCGTGGGAGAGGGGCCCAGAGCTGCAAATGAGCAGGAAACAAGCTCAGCAGAGAAAGAATGGAAAGCCAATTCCTGATGTCAACACACAAGCCTTGGTAAGCCTGTCAGCCTGTCCTATTACCGTCATGTAAGCCACCAAATCTGCAACTAATAGTATGTTGACACCTGCAGATAATGCATTGCACACTTCTACCAAACGAAGCAGGGCAGGAATTGCAGCATGCGCTCCACGGCTCGTAATGAAATCACAATGCAGTCTTGACAATCAGTGTCCACCATGAGCATGTTGTCTCAAGAATCCTCTAGTGCCTTCCAAAGAAGAGTAAGTTCATGCCCATGTCAAGTGTGTTTCATATGCCATCTCTCAATGATGACACAGAGCAATCCGTTTTTCTGGAGATGTGTTGCCATGTACAAGTGGCTATGTATACATGATCTCAAACCGTGGGCAAACCCTATTTCTCCAATTTGAAGGACTCCACTTCAGGCTTGTGGTCAGGAGAGGAACAAAGAATGTCCAAGATATCTCTTATTTTTTTCAATATCAATTCAATATGTATAGGAGGCTGAGCAAGAGCAGTAGCCAAAGTGTACTTTCTGAAGATGTGTGCAAGATGGAACGGCACTGCTCCTATAATGCTGTGTATTTTGGTATATATATGAAGATTAAAATATTGCATTGAGCCCTGCTTACCTAATCCTCTCTCTCCATCCCTTATGGGAGGACCCCAGAGTAGATATCAAAGTGAAAAAAAGGAGTAGCAAATAAATCCAGGGAGAAATATTTCTGTGTTCTGCTAACCTGCACTGCAACATAGATTTAAGGCCTCTAGAGTCAAACCTTGAGCCCATCCTTCTCTCTTTGCACAAGCCCATGAGCAGCAGTTCAGGATTTCAAATCTTTTGGGAAGACACATAAGCTGTCTTGCACAGGAGACTGTTACTCTGCTCTCTCTCCTGACCAGACTGTATGGTTTCACCAGGAGATATGCTCATTTTCCCCAGTTACAGTATTCATTAACACTGCAGTGCTCAGTCTTTTTTATCCTGTACCCTCATTCCTCCTTTCCCTCAGATATGTTCTAACCCATGTGCACACACACAGAATTTGGGAGGTAGATGGAGCAATAGCAGAAAGGTCCCAGCGATGAGAGGAGGTACACAAAAATCACAAAATAATGTCCAATGGAAGAGTTCAATCTGGTTCATCCAGAGAAAGACCAAGTCTGAAGTCATATCAGGCTGGTGGGGACCATGTCCAGTCAACTTCTGAATATCCCCATGGACAGATATTCCACAGAATCATGCAGGAACTGAAGCTACTCAGCTCAGACATGGATCAGGGCCAAAAGGGGGCAACTCAGCGCAATGTGTTCTGCTATTTTGCTCCTTTGCACTGCTTCCCATTTCCTCCCTCTGCTGAACTGAGCTTTTCTCAATAACACTTCAGCTGGCATCTTTCCCTGCTTCATGGCCACGATGCCTCTCTCTTCCTAGCAGCTGCCCTTGTAGCATCCCTTCTCCCTGAAGACACATGTCCCATCAACCTTGCTGCTTGCAGACTATGGCATTAGCCATCTCAGACTGGTCTCTGAAGAGGCCAAAACAGCTTCCACCAGTTGCCTCCTCTCTGATGGAGGAGAATAGGATAAAAGGTTGTTAGAAGGACAAAAGAATATTCAGTAGTATGCAAAGGGAGGAAATTAAAAAAAAAAACCAAAAAAAAAAACCCAAAACCCAAACCAGCAGATGGGAAAGCATGTTTCACACAGGAATCCCTTAAGTCCAAAGACTTGATAAGATCCAGAGAAAGGCAGATAATTACAGGCAATCAACGATATCAGATCTCCAATTACTACAGACCAGGATTGTCACTTTTCTGCTCTCTGCCAATTATTTATGTTTTCTTCTGCAGCATCTGGTTCTCATCACTAGGGACAGGACCCCAGAGCTAGCTATGGCACTGGCCTGACTAGTCTGGCAGCTCTGGTAACTCTTCTTTGATGACTCTTGCCTAATTCTACAACATCCTTCTCTTGGGGCAGACACACTTGCCCCTTCCCCTCATGCGGAAATTCATCCATCTCATATGACAAGACTACAGTCTCTAAAGCCTTTACAAAGGACTTACTATTTATGCAATATCACTGACAAAATCCATTTTGGTGGCATTACTCAGGGAGCAGCTAAAAGTATGTGATGGAGTTAAAAAGAGGTGCAAGGGAGTGGATTTCTGAAATTTGTTACATGTTGTGCTGCCCTTCTTATACTTGATTTTAGAGGAACAAAACAGGGACAGGTTTTTCTAAGAGGTATGGGTACACAAAGTGCATGTAAGTCACACTATAATTTTAGAAGTCCCACTAGGTGGCAATGAGCATACCGAAGATACTAAGAGAAAGTTGCTAGATGCAGAAGGATAGAGAACTTTCAAAACCTTGCCCGCACTGCACAGGCCTTTTCTTCTTTTGCAGTTCATATGCAGCAGATGTAAAAACACAGATGGAACAAAGTCCTATCGAAAAAAATGTCCAACTGAAATCCCCCAGAGCAGAGGTTGTGACCGTGATCACCTGAGGACTTTGGCACACTCGAATACCCATGCAAAGCAGAGAAGCAAGTTAAAAGCTGAGAAGTCCAGACCCTCTGGCTGGCAGGTTTTCCACACATGTATTATTAGTTACAGGTTGTCCCAGGATGTCTGGAGGGGAGATGGCACCTTCTGGTGACAGAACTCAGCAGACAGGCTTTCCCTACAGAGTTCCCTATCTTGACGCCTGAGGAGCCACAAGAAAGAAAAAGATGTCAAAGAAGCATGAGATAAAAGCGAACAGAGTAATCAAAGCCTGATAACATGCAAGCTCCTACAACCATTTTTAGCTCTGATTTCTTATCAGGTGAGAACTATCATAAAAACCCAACCTCATTTCCATTCCTTTCCACCAAAATCCTCTCAGACATATTGCCTGGGTCCACCACAAAAAGGCAACTTTTGCCTAGCTTTATGAAAACACAGCCAGCTTCAGTTTTCTCCATCATTACCAATGAACCATAAAATTCAGCTAATAAAAAAAAACAAACCCAAAAGCCCCAAGCTTAATTTCAGTTATATAGTGCTGCTAGAGCCTGATAACTATGAGCTGCATCCTTTGTCTGCCAGACAGAAGCTCTGAGCAAGCTCCACTAATGAACTGTTGACAATGTCAACAATGAGAAGAGCACAATAGATGCAGTCTATTTATCTGTATTGTCACAGCACCGAAACAGCTGCAGTCTGTGGAAACCATGTGCTGCTTCTGTAGAGCTCCCTCTTCTCATAAATCATGCTCCCAGATGGTCTTGTAAACAACAACACCATGTAATGCAGCATATAGAAAATCTTAAGTTATGAATGCGACATTTGCAAGCAAACACAATGTTCCAGGGTCGGCTTTTCAGGAACTGCCTTCTGCTTCATGCAAGTCCTTCCAACGGCAGCCCCGAAGGAGCTTCGCATGCGCTTCCTGGTGCACAGCCATTCAGACACAGAAATCAGCTGATCATCTACAGACGGACAGAGGTTGAGCGCCGGCAAGGCAAAAGATGACAGAAAAGTTCTGGAGAGCCACAGATAGCAGCGAGCTGGTGAGGGAAACCTGAAGGCAAAAAAAAGGGAAGAAAAAACAGCTCAGGGAAAGCGACTTGGAGAAGCAGAGAGGCAATAACAAAAGGAGAGCAAGGGGGAAAAAAAAAGCCGTGACAGGGCAGAATGAGTCAGAGGAGGCATGGAAAGAAGGAAGGGGGAGGAAAATGAGCATGTTGGAAAGAGAAGGCACATCTAATAAAAAACAAATCTGTAAAACTGAAGAGAGTTTCTGACTTGATGGCTCAGAGTGTAAGCAGGGGTAGGCACTACACATAGGCATGATACAAACAGCAACATTGGAAAAGCATCTGAGCCTCTGTTCTGATGACAAAACAGTGGCAGAGGATTGCCAGAAACCACCCTACCACTCTGAGGGCAAACCGGATCCCAACTTTGAAAGGCTATCAATGCACTCTTCCGGCTCCCTGGGCCAGCACTTAAGGGGCTGACCTTGCCCGCGCTTAAGTCAGAGGCAGGTGCCTGACTGCAGTGAAGATGGGTCAGGTCCTAGGATAAGTCTTAACCAAGAACCCCTTAGAAGTAATATTTAGAGAAAACAGAAGAAAAGAAATGAAAGAGTACTTTTCCAGGTTTATACTTCACTTCCAGTGCCCATTGGGTCTGTTGCAACTCTTTCCAGAAAGCAATTTTAAGTTGGCTTCTAAGTCCATAGAGCTGCCTTTTTCAACAAGATTGATTTACATACAAAAGTTGTTTATTTTGCATATAGAAACAGGCAGTTTAGCAACATTAGGCTGTCTTCGAGCTCTGCTAAGAGTGAACTAGCCTGTGTTTTTCTGTGATCCTCTTTTGTGCATTTGCCTTCAGCAAGGGATGGGCACATTTCAGACACAAATAAAATACTAGCAAGTTACTGGTAACATCACAGTGAATCATATTTAGTCACCCTTCAGGTATGTACATACCTAACCTTGTTTAGCAGCTTACTAGTAAGATGCCTTGTGTTGCTGAATGTCCTTGGCCCTTAGCATCACAGCACACTCCAGATGCAAAGAGTGCACTTTGCCATGCGTTGTTATTAGTTTTCAAAGACAAGACCAGATTGTGTGAATGCCATACTCCCCCTGGGACCTCCCCTCTTCTCATATCAAAGAAAAGGTAAGATGAACAGCCAACGCAGCAAACTATACCTCTTGTCCTCTCCTCTGTCATCTCCAAGTGCTCTGCAGATCTGAGAAATATGGAGAGGGAGAGCGTTGTGGAAGTCAGTCCAAGGGGATGGGAGGTGGAGGAAGGAGAGGGCTATTTGCTGTTGCTGAGCAGAAAAAGGAGCACACTCCTGCTCAGTATTAGCTCTTTGCTGAAATCAGCAATAATGGTAACAACTGACTCTTCTAATATTGCTGACATTTAAAAAAAAAATCTTATGTAAAAAAGTTAATAACATGAAATAGCCCAAGCTTTCACTCCTCAACCATATCCCTTAAAAGTAATGTACTGCAGCTTCACTGAGCTGTAGGATAATGCTTGTCCTTTTAATGCTCCTTAGGCAAATCTGCAGGAACTTTGGAGTCCTTCAATGCAATGCAAATGTGGTTTGCATCATTTTACCACTTCCTCCAGATAAAAGGCACAGCTAATATTCACCTTCTTTCAGAAAGCCTAAGATAAACACATACACAAAGTCACATACATATGCATAGACATTTATATATATATAAAAATATTCACACACAAACGTGTATGACTGAATGCAAACACACACAAGAGTGTGCTTTTGTCAGGTGTTTTTGCTGGATTAAGTGTATTGAGCTTTACTGTAGGCGGCAGGACATCTGCTTTTAAACAGGACATTAAGAAACGATGCTTACCCCAGTAGTTTCGTAAAGACCGGACACGCTCCATGCAATCTCTTCTTACATCCAAAGCTTTGCATCAGTGTCACTTAGTTAAATGAGATCTTTATGTTTCAACTGAATGAAGTCAAGCAAGGCTGCGGCCAGTCACTTTAAAATGCTGGTATGATGAAGTGTTCTCTATGCAGAGCAGCACACTCTACAAAGTAATTTTTTTTTTTAGAGTAGGAGCAGCGTAATTTTAAACAGAGTATTACTGGAGTTGTGAAGTGTGCTGTGATTGCTTAGAAACTGCCCCTGATTTTTATTCCATCTCTGTTGCAAAGTTAACTCCCACCCCCTTACCAAGCTGAACAGATCAAGATCTGGTTATATTGGGTTTCAATTTTTGAAATCCTGGATTGATGCTTTGCTCATTCCCCATTCTACTGAAGTCAGTACGCCTGTTCCTGAGATAAGGGTAAGTGAAGGTTGCTGGCTCCAGGTCTTAGGCAGGAATTGAGCATCGCAGGCTGAGGATGCTTACTTTTTCCCAGCAGATCATGCACTAATGGTGTATGTTACCTGCGACCGTCAAGTAAAGCCAGTGCAAGGGACTATAATCCCATCTGGCTCTAACTGCACAAACAATGCCTCAGAGAGATGTGAAAACAGTTCAGTGTTTTGCAAAAGCAAGTGACAGGTCTTGCGGTAGGAGAGGAACCATGCTCACTTAAGGGAGGCGCTGAGGATTGAGAATGGCTTTAGGACACGCAGGGGCTCCTGTGCCTCAGCGATGGGGAAGGAGCACGCTAGCAGGGGCAGGAGACCAGGGCCAGCAAGGACCAAGTCCCTCTCTGTCCAGAACCAGCACACGCACCAGCCTGGCTGCCAAGCTACTCTTCAACGCCCCATAAATCCAACAAGTACAAGGACTACTGGCACCCTGGGAAGTCAAATTTTAGTCCCAGTGACCCTGGCAGGTGCTATGCCCTGCAGGCCACAGGCAGGCTTGCTCCAGACCTTCCTAGCATCCTCAAAAGCCAGGGCCAAGGCACCATATACACTTACAGGCAGTGTTATTTAGAATTTCCTGCCGCTCAGCACTACTAAAAATCACACTCAGGGTACTTCAGGTAGAGCACCCGCAATGGATAATGCATTTTCACAATATTTTAGATTGCGTGAGACGCTGTACAAGCCTGCAGCAGGGCTGAGAGGTAGGGGCGCTGGGATCTGCGGGAACACCCAGAGGACTCCCTCATCCCCACCCTGCACCCAAGTTGAGGGAGACAGCCCCCCTCCGGCACCCAGTAAGCATCTCCCACCCCGCACCTCCGGAGCGGGCAGCAGGGGACAGGATGGGGACGAGGTTTTGTGGGGGTGCTGCCACCAGCCCGGCCGCCCCACACCCATCCCCGCCGTCTGCAGGGGGCACTCGGGGCCCGCGAACCGCGGCCCCGTCCCCGCAGCGGGAAGCGGGAAAAGCCCGGCTCCGGGGGAAAGACCGGGATTATTTTAAACACCCGTCAGAAAACATCCTTTGAGAGTTCCCGCTGTCACACAGGTAGGGCCCAGAAATAAATCCGGCGGATTCACTCGGGGATGCAGGGTGGAAAACCAGCCCCCAGAAGGTCAAAACGCAGACCCTCTGCAAGGGAAGGGTCACGCTAGCAAGGCGTGAGGCGAAGTGAGGGCAAGGGAGAACTTCATCCTCTTCACGGAGGAAAAATTCACAAAATACCGGCTTCTCCCCCTTCCTGTTCAAGCAAATCACTTACGCAGTGACTCCAGCAACTGAGGAGTTGGCAGTGCTACGCACACATCCATTTTCAGACGAGCGGATGCTCCGCACCGCTCTACACGCTTGAAATATCTTTGAGCAGAGCACATAACTGCAGCTAAAAAACACCCCAAACGTTAAACAAATAAAAAACCAATCCCCAAGGCAGCTTAACAAGTACGCGCTGCCTCTGTACCCGTGCTCAGCATGAGCGGCATCCCTTGAATTGGGTTCGATCCACTTCAGAAACGAAAAGAGAAAACCCGGCTCTGTTGCAATTCTCCTGCTTTGCAGAAGTTATGCGAGGAATTATGCCAGCTCCCAGAGTCGCTCCGTCCACTGGCAAACGCCGCAGCCTCTTTTTTTTTTTTTTTTTTTTTTTTCCCTTTCCTCCT
>WHYT01017737.1:175037-230599 GCA_009806455.1 Tetrax tetrax | reverse complement strand
CTCCGCCAAACACCCGTGGTCCCCGCAGCGGGATCCTCCTCTTCCTTCTCGGGACGATTTCGCAGACGCCACAGACATGACAAGGAAATTTTTTCCCCTCCCAGTGACCCCAGATTTTTTTTTTTTTTTTTAAACAAATAAACAAACAAACAAACTTCCAGCCCGGACAGCTGAGGGAGGAAGGGGGGAATTGCTTATGCCGCTTCCCGCTGTGGGATGCGAGACTGTCAGCCCCCGCACGGATGCAAACCATCCCTCTGTGCCCTGGGAAGCCGAAATGGAGACCCCGGCAGCCGTGCCCGCGTCTCCAGGGAGAGGGAGGTCCGGTATAGAGAGAAAAAGCAGGAGAAAGGGAGCAGGCTGCTGGCTCCCAGAGCTCCTTCGGCCTTTTCCTAAATGCTCTGGTGGGACACCGTCCCGGAGGGAACCTCCAGCAGCATCACATAGGGAGGGAAATGGGGAGATAGGGAGGCTTGTGCTTGCAAATACATCCCCTCCTTCCCGCGGGACCCTAAGCACTGTGCCAATGCGGAGACTGGGGTGCTGGGAGAGCTGTCGAGGGCTGCAACAAGTCAGAAGCGGTCATCTGGCAAAACCAGAGACGTGCTGTAAAGCAAGGAAGTGTGTGGGAGATACCTGGATGCCTGAAAATGCCTCGAAGCTGCAGGGTTAAGATGTACATACTGCGGGTGATGAGAATGACAGCGTGGTGACGTGGGATGCATCATCCGGGACGGGCCTCTGCTTGAAGGCAGAGGCCTCCAGCAGCGGCCTCCAGCAGCGGGGTTTCTGCTATAGAGAGGCTCAGTGGGGCAGAGGGAAGCGGTGGCTGACTTCCCGGGGTCATGCCATGGCCCAGGGGGGGAGAGACCCTTCCTCTTGTATAATTTGTGAAGGCCAGAGGTCGTTGCACTCACAGTAGATATTATCAAATTTAAGCTGGTTTTCGCCAGCATGACATCTGTGGCTCAGGAGGCCAGGAATTTACACGGTAACAACTGGAGTGCTGTTTAACTGCTCAGAAAAATCAGCAGAGCCCAGAGACAAGACCGCTGTTACGGGAACCAGCCAAAAAGTGGTGCTTGGACAACGTTGCAGCTGGATCAGCTTGGAGCAGGACAAATCCACCCAAGTGTGTGTGGGGGTGAGGAGGCACCGAGATGAAAGATACTTTCACAGAAGTGAAAGACAGCTTTCTGTAGAGTGCATAACTAACTAAATCACGCTCTCTTCAGTGGATAACGTATTGCTAGTAACTGCTTGAATCATTAAGGTGTCACATGCCTCTATGGTAAACCAACTCCAAACCAACTCCAAACCAACAAACGCAATGATGTCCCAGCCTCCCTATTCAAATACATAACTGCATATTTTATCAATCTAACTTCTACACAACAAAATTGGTTTTAGTTTGCTCTGAAGCACAGTCACGTGTAAAGAATGCAAACAACTGAGCCCCATCTCTCCAAACAGAAAGGCACATACCTGCTTACTGCAGCCACGCTCTACAGCACCTCCAGACATTTCTTTAAGAGACCTGCATTTTTCAAAACAGCATGGGCGGCACTCAAGATTTCAGAGGTGGGCAGCACTAATTCCTACCCAACCAGCTTCATTGAGAACAGCACTAGGCCCATAGCTGTGATACAAAACCAGACAAAGCAAACAACCCGAAGGCACATAACTTTCCAAGGAGAGCTGTGGAGCAAAGTGTGTGGCAGAGGCCCACCTCACTTCACCATGGATGACCACAAAAATGGTTTTTGCATCACTGTCGGGCTAGACGTCTCCTGAGTAGCCCATACTAGCTGTTCAGAGTATTCAGTGGCTTCACAGGAGAGGAATTGTTGTGAACCTTTGTACTGCAGGAAGACCTCCACACAGCTCCTTTTGTTCAGGGCAGGCTTTTGTAATCCCTCCTCTTATTCCAGTACACGGTGGTCTTCCCAGGTCTTCCAAAACAAGAAAATAAAATGCCTTCTCTTCTGACAGTTGCTGTGGTAACCCAAAATAACCACATATCCTAAGGAAGTGAAACTCCTAGGAAGAGAACTGCAAGAGTAACCCCCCCTTTTTTTAAAGCTGTCAGCCTTGCATTGCTTCTATTTAAGCAAGGAAAGTATTCGACTTCTGCTCATTCCAACTGGTGTTTTCTGCCTTTGCAATAGAATGATTTTTGCCATTGTCGGCCTGCCCACAAACTGTGTGTCCCTCAATAGACCTCTGAGGCTCTCAGCACCTCATTGAAGCTGTGGCTTCAGCTGGATGTTGCAAGGTCTTGATTGGGGGTCCTCACCTTCTGCTGGGCTAAGGGCGACATGCACTGTCTTGTAGGCTCGAGCATTCAATGTTTGGTTCTGTTTTTCTCTTTCGGTCTGACTGGTGCCATGCTTCCAACTTAATTAAAATATTCAAATCACACAAAACCCTATGTGCCCGTCACTGCCTGCTCGCAGAAAGTGAGCCTATACTGAAAATTCTGTATCTAAAGGGCTTGAAGCTGACGTACCAATGCCAGATCCTGAATTTTAGGAGTATGAAAGTACTCCTATGCGAAAATGCTCACACACAGAAAAGAAATGTTTGCATTAGACTAGTGGTATGCTGAGGAGGACGGCAGGACTCGCAAGATTATCTGCAGCGTGGAATGTAAAATGCATGTGCAGGAAGGACAGATAGTCCCAAAGGATACAGGCATCTTCCAGATGAAAGTATCTTTTATTATCAGCACCTTTGATTGTTGCTCTACAAATTGCATCTGTCATGCACTTTTAAAAGTACAGAGAGGGTGAGCATTTGCATTTGACTAGTTTTTCCTGTGTATGCAGCATGGGCAGAGGCGCTGAGCAGCAGCTGCTCTTCAGCAGAGAATGGGAAACAAGCATTTGCCTTTCTTTAAAGAAAGGCTTTTATCTAAACACATTTTATTCTTTCTTGTTTGACATGTAGGGTTACTGCTTTCCATATTTAAGTTTTGAGACAAAAGTAATTATTGGCAATTGCACCTTAGAGAATAAAGATGCTGGCTGAGTATGTGTTTTATCCCCTTGCATTTTTGTGATCTTCTTGTCTCACTGGAGTCATAAAGTATTATGGGAATGCATGCATTTTCTTGGCCACTTACTAGTTTGATTTCTACTTCAGAATTCTTCAGTCTTGCATTTTGGTTTCAGAAACTGGTAAACAATTTCATTCCTTTAAAGTACATGCAGAGTACCTGCCACATACTGTTGATCAGCTTGCTGAAAGGACTCAGGCCCTGTGAAGGTTACTCTGGCCAAAAATTCATCTCCAGTCTTCAACAGATGCAAACGCAACAAAAGTGATGCAGCAAAATTGTCTGAATTTGAGAAGAGGCCAGGGCCAAATCACAGGGCTTAAGAAGCCCAAGGGCAGGTAACTCTTGCCTCTTACACTGCAATGTGAACCATGGCTAGAGAGACAAATGAGGTTGAATGAGCCTGTAGTTCTAACCTTGTGCTGCGCCATGACATCTGTCAGCCCTGTTTTTTCAGGTTTCCGTGGTAATGATAGGGTTACTTGCCTTCTGTCAAATACAAGCAGGCTATGAAGACTTCTGAAAGCTGTTTCCATACTATCTACATTATCTCCACGTGTCCTACACCCTCCAGTCCACTGCAGCACCTTCTTTTGCCCTCACCAGTCATAGTCCCCAACAATTATTGTCTCCCAGACTGCATCTGCAATCTGCACTTGGGAGGAACTTAATCTAAATGTCTAAGAAGATCTCTCCCTGTTATTGTTTGAAAGTCATTTTAGGGCTTCTTTTGCCATTATGCCTCAACCTCCTCAGCAGAGAGGCATGATGATTCACCCTCTTTCTGTCCACGTCCATGAACTATATCCTTTGCAGGGTAGGAAGAGGCTTTTGTACTATATTTGTTGTTAAAGTCCTCCTTTTTGGAAATAAGCTTTATAGTAACTAATAAGGAGTATCCACTACTGCAAACAAGTGATAAAGTAGTTTTCTTCTTAAAGAAAAAATAGATGGTATCTTTTGTGGGCACGACCAGTGAAGCTGGCTGGTTTCCCTACTTCAGTTTAGATCACTCATGTCTTTAAAGGCAATAGATTATGGAAATAGCAGCAGCCACTAACCAGCCAACATGCATCTCCACCTGAAATAGAGGTGAGAGGTGTTGCAGAGTCTCTCTGGGGCAGGAACACCTACAGGCGATGATTCTCATGGAAGACCCAAGTCGGAGCTGAAGGACAGAGGCAGGCTGTGATCTCAAAGCAGCCTGGCTTTGGCAGCACTGTCAAAGAGTTACGTTTCCTGCACCGCAATGACTACCCCTGCCAGGTGACCTGGGTTAAACCCACAGTATTGAAGTATGGAGCAGGAAGAACCAGCCGGGGGCAGGGAGGGGAGGTATTTCCCTGAGCTGATACCACCACCAAAACTCAAGTGTTGGAAAATGCTGATCTGAGGAAGGAGTCTGAATAGCTTTGGTGTACCACCCTGGAAAGAGTCTGAGAAGTGCAGGAGGAGGACAATGCCTGCCTTGGGGTAAGAGGCCCTCTGGTTGTTCAAGTCTTGCTTTGCTCAAGGAAACTGACTTTCTGCATCCTTGAAAATAGATAAAAATTGCATCCAAGGTGCCTGGCTTCATTAATCATTGCTCCTTCTAACTATTCAAGACCCAAAGATTTCATCAGGCCACTTAAGTCAAGAAGCAGTCTCAGCTCCCAAGCCTGGAGTCACCAAAGACCTCCTGCTTGGTGACTTTCTTAAAATTATTCCTGCTATGAAAACATGGATGGCCTGGACTCTACAGAGAAGAACAGAGTCACATTTCCAGCCTCAGCTAGCAGATCTGTAAACATGGCAGACCAGAGCCTTTGCAAAGACGGTCAGTTAGCTCATTCTGCTCTGTTGCCTCTGTGATGTTGGAATAAATGAAATGCTCACCTATTGCTTAACAGTACCAAAAATAATTTGGAAAGCAAGTAGGATTGAAGCTTTATCCACTTACACAAACAGTGAAAGTAAGATAATGAGCTTTAAAAAGCAGCCCACACCCCTGCAATACCTCCAAACAATGTGGAGTGGGCACTCTTTTTCTGTTCTCTCACGATTATGCACCCTTCTGTTAAAAAAGAGGGGGGAGGGTAATATGCAATCCAAAGGCAAAGCAGCTCCTCCTGTCTTTAGTTCATATGATGGGATTGTCCCTTCTGACCACCTCTGGTGAGAAGGGGCCCTTGATGAAGTGAGCTACTGGCTGAAACATCCTTTCACGCTCCTGTGGGGCGGTTTGACTGCAAAGGGTTTGCGTGCACAGCCAAAGTACTGCTGGGACTGTGTATTCTCACTTTGTTCTCTTTCTCTCTCCCCCAGGCTGATTCTGTGAAGTATTGAGCCCTCCTGGAGCCAATGGGAGTTTATAAAGCGCTCAACATCCTTCCAGCTTTGACTACCTCATAATATAGCCATTAATGTATGCACAACCTATTTTTAGAACCAGTAACATGTTTTCTGGGTAAAAAACTGCTTGTAAGACCCCTTCCTCTCCCTCAGAGTTGACATTCAATTTGATTTAATAGAAAAGCCTGAAATTCTTTCCATTAAAAATGGTATTATAAATGCTCAAGGAGCTGTAACTGCAGTTGAAAGCTAGGTATATTCCTGCCAAAGGGTAAACTAGATTCATCTAATAGGAGAATATTTATAGCGGAACAATTTACCCTTTGTAAGCCTTTCTCCTGGAGACAACATAGAAAGCATGTCTTCACTATGTTTCCAGGAAAGCAAAATAAATTAAATATACCTGCAGGTTACTGAAAAAAAAAACAAACAAAAAAACCAACATTGGCATAAAAATATGCAAGACAATTTATTTGCATTTTCACACTATTAGCCTAGTGCAATTAGCCAGTTGGTCAATAAAAGGTGCACAGTACTGGCCTTCAGTCTGGTTTGTAATGATCCTTTGTATGGCCTAACACTGCAAATTTGCATTGTACACCAAAATAGAAAGCCCTAAAGTATTCAAAAAGATGAGCATTATTATTCTGAGTCTGCACAAGGGCAGACAGAGCCACAGAGCAGAGAAAGCAGCTAGCCTAAGACTGCAGAAAGAGGTTGTCCTAAAGGTTGAAATATTCATAGCATCAACACATGGACTTGTATACAACCCTTAGAGAACACACTGTTTTGAAAAAGAAAAAAAGATATCCAGTAGAGCCATAAATGCACAACAGAATCATTTGCACATGGTAAGAAATCTTAGCTTTTTTTTTTTAAAGGATGAAGCTTCTCTAATATTCTTCCAATTTTTTTTCCTCATTATTGGGAAGAAAAATCACTGAGTTTAAAAATGGTCGGTGGAGGAAAATAATGCCAAGTTGGTTATTTTTTTGCTACTGTAATTGGAACAAATTCTTCCTTTGCTCTTGCTACACTACCCCAGGACAAGCAATTGGCCTTGTTTTAGATGCTGAAAACTCTGGCTGTATCCTAATCAGTGTAAACTTCCCTTCAAACATACGAGCAGTCCAGCCGACCTGCAGTAGACTACTTGTGCTCTTAAAATTAAGGGCACGCCAAGCGCTTAGCTATGTGAATACGTAGCCCTTCAACATCTGCTCAAGGTAAGGAGAAGTTCTCAATGAAAGAAATACATAAAGAGGTCACAGCAACAGGAATGCTGAGTATGAAAGGCATGTAGGATTGGACCCCGATGACCGAGTATTACTGAATTGCATTCATTCACATAGCAGCATCCGTAAGATACAGCTCATCAGTGTTTGCTGCTTCAAATACTTGAAGTCAAAACAAGCGTGAGTGATTTGATGTGTCTACATGGCATAATTAAGGATGTAAACAATGACTGCCATTGCAGAAACTAGAGCAATATGCTAAGTAATTACCTGAGTTATTTCAGTCTGGCTATATTCTGCATCGTTAGTATAATTACGGAAATTAAATTCAAGCCCATCATACCTTTGGTAGCTCCATTTGTGCACAACTACCTCATCCTTAATTTTTATTATGCTTCCTCGATCACCAGGGTGGCCCATGCTTTCCTTCATTTTTCGTTATCTGAGCCACAAAGGAGAGACCCATTAACGAAAACAAGGTTAATTATGCTTTCATCAGACTGGCTTCAGAAGGGATTCCTTCTGAGAAACAGCAGAGTGGGGAGTCCATTCATTCTGTTCGCTTGCTCCTTAAAAATAAAGTGACACCACACAATGAATGTCTCTATTTACATTTCAGAGTTCTTTTCGTGCCTAATATGCCCGTGTGAATGTACCAAACACGAGTGATGCGTGAATAATATGTGACTATTTTTCCTTTTTTTTTTTTCCTATATTGCTCAGCACTCTATTTTTCTAACTCTTCCCAAGAGCAAGAAGGAAACAATTTCCCTGCCCCTTCCTCTTTGTTTCTTTTTCTTCTTATTCAGGACAGGGCTTGTAGTGAATCTGTTAGGACTATTGTGCTGTATTCATCAGTTCTACTTGGCGCAGCTCATGTGTGAATCGAGGTTCTTTTCTCTATGAGAAAAAATATTTCCCTTTATAATGTTCTAAGTCAATTACTCTGTTGGCCTTAGGAATTTTTTCCCTTCCAGCCAAACATATGACAAGTATTTTCCCTGAAGTATTTTTTTTTATTATTTGTCATATTATAAAGACCAGAGTACCTTAAATATACATATGGTTTGGTTCATGTATACTTAACACACACTGAAAAAGGTCATGAAACTCTTATCACTTTCAATATAAGAAGGTTAACAAAATAACTAGAAAATTTTTTGTGTTTGCATAGGACAGTGACAGTTTTTCCCTTAAACAAATAAGTTCAGTTACTTCAACCAAGGGTTGACTCTCAATTGAGCACACTGTGAAGCCTCAGAGGAACATGAAGAATGAAGCTAAAGTGGTTTTAGTACAGATTGCTGGAAAAACAGCCTCTACCCATGTTAAAAACCTTAGAGCTTGATTGTATAGATGTTCCAAGCACAAAAATCCATCAAGTTTCAGCATTAATGACAGTTTGTTTTATTTGGGAGAAGATGGGACACAAAGCCAGCGGAGTTGTCTGGTTCTTGTTTCCATACAATGCAGATATAAAGTTCATTGTATTCCAGTGCTAATCCCACTGGACTCCATCTTCAGTTTCAAGTGCAGTCAGGCCCAAATTAGACCAGCTGAAAAAAGCTACAGAAGCCTCCTGGTTTCAGCACACAAAGTTGTCACATCCCATAGGACAGAGCCAGCAAACACTGCAACATGGTGCACTGACCCAACCCATCTTGTCTGTACAGTCAATGTCAAAGGTACAGGTTCTCAATTTTTGCTGCAAGCAGAGCCTATGCAGCAGAAATCGCTGCAATATCCTACTGCAAGATTACTGTATATGCAATGCATGCTTTCTTTAGGCCTTCCCAGCACAGTTTAACCCCTAGTCATCACTATATGAGTCCAGTGCAGTTCTTAGTCCAAGACCATTTCTTCTGTTGCTTCAGTGCAATTAATACAAATAGAAATTAATTGTATTAGAAGTTGGAAGTGGTGTATACAATCATTGACCTCAGAAAACAACTGGAAATTAAGAGAGTTCAAGGAGCACTCCTCTAGAAGGACAAGGTTTTAATGGGAATAGTTAAAAAGAATTTGACTTAAAAAAATTGAAGATGCAATACAATGAGTAAGCAAAGAATGATACAATATAGACTTCTTATGGAAAATGTGTATTGTCTAAGCAGAAGCAAAAATTAACAAAAGAACAAACCATAGATATCTAAAGATAAAAGAAAATGGTTTCTGAATAAGTCTGCTAGGGAATTTATCAATGAGGGCTGAAAACCTTATGTAACTTCAATTCAGGGTCTAACTGTCACAGATTTTCACAGTCTCTGTAGGAGGGAACCGCTGCACGAACAGGAGTTCTTTGCTGTGGGAACACCATCTTGGAGCCAGACTCTTCTTTCACGTGAGACCCAACAGTGTCATCACTAATATTAAATGATTTAATTATATAAAGCAAAGAGGCAGGATAATACAATCTTACCTTAATCTAAGTATGGTAAAAATTGCAACTACTGGCTAGTTTGTTGATCACGTTGTTGCCTGCAAAACACTAAGGCTTGTTTTTCCTCTCCAACCTCTTAGGTTTCTCAGTTGTTCTATTTCCCATTACCCTAACTGAAGCTAAGGGGACAAAAACTGCCTGGAATGGTTACGTAGGCCTGCTAAACTAGTAGTCATATTATTTCTCCTCCAGTCTTCAGTGAACATCCGATGTTAGTTCTTCTGTTACCTCATTGTAACTACTGCACTTAGGCCTACTAACAAAGTTAAATGAGAGGTACATACAGTTAGCTAGATGTTTCTTTGTCCAAACAAGAGATGTACATTCCACTATTATGTGCAATTTTCTTTGAATTGCATTTACTTTCGGAAACCCATTTGACAATGTATATTCCCAGTGCATGCTCTGTTTCAAAAAAAAAAAAGGTAATGGTTTTGTGAGGATCTGTTTTCTTTGCATTTCAATTGCTTTCTCATGGCATTTGTGATCAAAACCCCATAATGGTGCTTGTGCAGTGAATCTTCTGAGCAAGTTAGTTCTGTTAATATTAAACATACATATATGTATGTGTGTATATATATATATATATATACACACTGCTAATATTATAAGGATACTGTTTGCTCACAGGGTCCCAAATGCAAAACAAGATTTGTTACTTGCTGCAAGAAATGTCTTAAGAGCTCAGCTAGCAGGACTGAATGGGAACAGAAGAGGAACAGTCTTTGTGAGGACTACAGGCAACGGAGGATGCCTTCTCCCTCAGCCCTAAGGATATTCCCCATAAGAATTGGAAGGTTTTCTGCCTCTGAACATTTTGGAGAGATGTAACTACAGAAACACAGCTTCATTGGTGCAAATCACTAGGGAGCTCTGATCACTCCCATGTACAACCATGTGTCAGCACAATTAAACACAGATGCCAATTAAGCCCATGCAGAATAAAGCACGGAATTGGAACTTTATAGCAAAATGCTTCACTGGGACTAGAATTTCAGTTTTCTTTTCCTTCCTAAAAGGAGTCACCAGGAAGGATCTAGAGAAGACAGAGGCATCTGCATAGATGAAAAAGAGATGAGAGACCTTGGGAAGATCTACAGGGAATAAGAAAACCAACGGGCTAAAGCTTCAAAACCACAGCAGCTTTCTTGTCTTTTTAGCTGCACAGAAAAAATCAATGTGAAGGCCTTGTATCCTCCCATCCTGACAGGAAACAAGAAGCACAAAGGCAAATCAGCACAAGTATCAGCCATCTGCTTGGGGGGAGCTGCCAGTCACATGGTTTCCAATAGGTGATTGACGGATACAGGACACAAGTCCATCCTACTGGCAGGTGGGGCAGGAGCAAGATTTTGTTCCTGCCTTGCCTCGACTGACAAATGCCACCTTCTTTCAAGCAAGAAGTCGAGCAACTTCTCTCTTTAAAGTGGCTTGATTCCCCCACACACCAGAAGAAACCCTGTCTTCGAATCAGTTAAGAACATAAATATTTTACATATAGACAGCCCCTTGCGCAGCAGCTGAGTAAAACAAGGGAAACTCTTTTGACTTCCTCTTCTCCACAGTTTTGATTTTAAAAAAAGCATGTGTGTGTGTGTATGGAGAGATTCAACTGCCTCCTAATTGTTCCCCAGCTTCCTGTCAAAAAGGTTTGGACCTCGACCCCTGGAAACTTCTCATTCCCTGTCTGAGGCAGGAGGCAGGACTTGGGAGAACAATAGCTGGCTACAATCAATGGTGCTGCCGCAGAGACTTGTTAAAGTATGTGTTCACATTGCTATCTTCTACTGAGAAGTGCCAGTGTATAATAGCAGCACATAATAGTTACAGCAGAAAAGTATCAGTAATCCTAAGTGCTGAAAATCACCAACTGATTTATCTTTTAGCTTCTCTGATGATTGCTAGCAAGAATTATCTCCCTTTAAAAAAAAAAAACCAGATGGATAAAATAAAAAGGTCTACAATGAAATTTACCACAGTACAACCCAAAACCATAGCACAGTGTGGTTTAAAACAGAAGTTTTTCCCAACCCCATCATTTCTCATATTGATTTAAGTTCCAAGGATTGGTGATACCATAACAACTGAGATGGCGAAACAGGGTGGCCCTAGAGTCATTATTCTTCATACCTTTCTGAATGCTATAGCGCAACCTTCAAAACTGATAAGCAGTTTCTTCCAATGTAAGCCCAAAAGCTATTTATCCCATAGGAGTTTTCCAAAGCCATGTTTGGTACTCAAATGAGTTGGCCTAATTTTCCCAGTAAAAGCAACCCTTCTTTGCCTCCTGGAGCAGTGACAAAGTTGTCCAGCATGGAAGACAGAGCCTAAACAGCTACCCTTTCATGTGGTTGCCACTACCAGACAAGAGACCCCAGCACATGACTGAGAGGAAATAAATATCAGCCTATATAACAGGCTATATCCTTCTAATAAAGTTGCCATTGTCTCCAACTTACTTCCCACCATTGTCAGCATAAAACTATTAAAAATACATAATGGTTTCCAGGTTGCTTCAATACATGTGATAAGATCTCCCCTGTCAAGGTCTTCCTTTTCAAATCCTGCTCAGATTTCCTCTCATGTCCCTCTCTGATAGCAAGGGACATTAAAAAAATTAGTAGATTTGAGGCTGACTTCTTTGAGAAGAAGGTGAAGTGTTGTCTCTTATTTTTCTCTCCCATCGCTGACTGTCAGCTGAGTCTTCCACTCAGCACCGGGATCATCCAAGATATCAGCTGTTCCCACTGATTCGGAAACTTGAAAAACCAAACCTGGAAACAGTGAACAGGACTGGAGGCCCAAATCCTGCTTGTCTGCCTTTATGGCAGAACTGCACATGGAATCAGTCCTTCTTTCTGCCAGAAAGCACGAAGCATAGATGTGGTGGTATAAGCATCAGCAGCTTACTCGGGGAGATCCGATCAGACCACAGCACATCAGATAAATTAAGAGGCCAAGCAGAGCACCACATCCTCTGTCCTGTTGAGAACAGGGAGGTTTGATGATCAAACTCTCAAAATCAAACTGCTTACTAGAAGCATCTCTGCATATGAATGTCTGCTGCCTACCCACAGGCGCTCAAGCTTGACTAAGTCACACGGACTAAAAATGTCAAGATCACCAAGGAAATTCAGTGAAAAAACAGGAATAAAACCCTTATTGTCCTATCACTACAAGGCTTGCTTTCTTCCTTTGTTACAGTAGTTCACTTTGTACAGATTTAAATCTTAAAGTTCTTCCTAAAACAGATTTGGATCCAAGCTGCCCTGCATACTAGTTGGCGTAAGCGAGGTCAGAATTCAGACTTCCATTCTCCTTCATTCCTTCCCAGGCAGCCCTCCCGCTCCTTCAAATAAAGTGTAGATGCCAGTTACAGAATTAAGAGCTCATCTCTACGTAAGTGATTAGAAGTGCATTTTTTTCCATACTTTTTGCCTTATTAATAGCACCATGGTATTTCCAGAAAGTAAGGAAAGTGATGGTGGCTTTAACTGCTAATGATCATTTTAGAAATAGAAGTAATGCTTTGCTTTGCTTTCCCTAATAGGATTCAAGAAACACAGTGTGCAGTAGAAACCCCTGTTGTGCATCTCGGTCTCCCACGGAGATCATTACCAGGCCGCATGTCTTTAACAGAAGCACCATCACCACCTTTCTGTTCCCAAGGAGAGGAAAGACCACTGGAAGGAATTCATTGCAGTTACTAGACCACAGGTTTCTTGAGCTCAAAAAGGATCACCTATGGTCTTCAGAAAGGTCAAGGGCTTGCTTCTGTGCCAGGGAGAAATACTCTGAAGAACAACCCCTGGCTTCAGTGTCAACAGGGGGGCTGCCTGGCCAGAGAGCAGTGCTGCTGAGAAGCACCTCAGGGTGGTGGAGAGCAGTGACCTGGGCACCAGCCACAGCCTGCCTGGCAACCAGGAAGGCCATCAGCACCCCAAGCTGTACCAGCAGCATCAAGAGCAGCAATTATTTCCTTTTACTTGGCGTTCATGAGGCTGCACTTAGAATATGGCATCCAGTTCTGGCCCCAGGACAAGAACAAGGACAGTCACATAGGACAAGGCCAAGGGAGTGCCAGGGGCTGTGAGGAGAGGCTTAGGGACCAGAGCTTGTGAAGCCTGACAGCAGATGTCCAGCACCTTTGAGAAGAGATAAGGAGGGAGGTGCACAGCAGAGGGACAATGATTACCAATTGAAACAAGGATAGGAGGGGGAAAATTCCCCATTGGGACAGTCAGGTAGTGGCTCAGGTTGCCCAGAGAGGCTGTGCAACCTCTGTCCTTGGAGGATTTCAGGACCTGACTGGAAAAAGCCCTGAGCAATCTGGTCTGATCTCATCGCTAATGCTGCTTTGGGCAGAAGGCTAGACTAGAGACCTCCTGAGGTCCCTTCTAACCTAAATGGCTTTAGAAAAAAATCACAAAGCAATAAAAGTTGCAAGGTATCTATACACCACTTGTCGCAGGAGAACTGCAAAGCTTTAGGAAGCAGGATTTTTCAGATGCAATATATAAAAACAAAAACACTGCTCCCCACCTCAATAACATGCAATATTGAGGTATTATACTAAAATCTACTCCAGATATCATTATCTGACACTTAAATTTCATTCTGACCAGTCACTTCAGAGATTAATGTGTTTGGGATTCAGAAGAAAGAAATCCCTTTCTTTCTTCTGGCAGGTATTCATAGCAAAGCAAAGAAGGGAGTGTATTATTAAAGCTTAACTGCTGCTGAAGCTTTTGAAATAGGACTTTTGCCTGTTTCTTCAAGAAAATCCCTGCTCCTCTGCTCTACAAACATAAAGGCAGACAAAATCCGCTAGTGTCATCCAGGGAGATTCTTATCCTGTTTACACTGGCCCGAGACTGAACAACTCCTCAAGAAAGAAATTCCTCTTGATATACACCACGGGGCCTGAGAAACGCACACCCTGCTGAATCTCAGCGTACACGACTGTACAAGAAAAAAAGCCAAACAAGTTAGGTATTGCTTAAGAAGAATGAAAAGGCATCAAATGATGCAGGTAGTGCATATCACTCTGTTGGCACAGGTGGGAAGCTGCAGAACACTCTCAGTTCCTGAATTTACATGCCACATAATTTGGCCAAAGGGGCCCATGGGATCTGAGCAAGGAAGGCTGCTCCCAACCATCTGCACAAGAACTTCTGAAGTCCTCCCAGCTGTACAGGGATAGGCAAGTAATGTCCAGAGTGCTTATTGCATGTCCCATCAAAGGGCATACTGCCTTCTCACAGAAATGAAAGGAGTCAGAAGCCACTTGCAGCTCATACTGCTGCCTTAGCTCTTTTAACATCAAAAAACATGGGCCTGGCTTGATTCTTCATAATGACCTAGATCAGCGATGACCAACTTGAAAAAGACAAGCAAGATCAAGTTCCACATGAAGAAGAGTTTTTAACTGGATCCTGGGTATATTATAAGTTTTTGTTCTGGAAAGATCATCTACATGGAAACTTAAAGGGTGAAAAGTAAGCTCTGCTCTGAAAACTTACCTCGTCCCATGCTTTGAAATGCTACACTCTGTTTTCAAATTAACTCCCATTCCTGCTTGAGTAATGCAAGTTTAAATACTCCTGCATATACATCTGTGTTTTAAAAAGCATTCCAGAATGAACCCCCTCCACCCTGCAAGAAAAATGCTTTTGGGAATTTGTAGGAGGATTAGAAGAACTTTAACAACAACATGCAGAATAAAATATTAAAATCATATAATGCCTTTTGAGAAACCAGCCTTTCAAAAAGTGGCATTTTCTTTGGAGTTCTGTGGTAGAAAGCCCTGCCCATGAATCTTCTCTGCTTTGAAGTCCTAGCACTTTTGCAAAATAGGAAAAATTGAATCTGAAGCATAGGGACTGTAATTATATGCCATCATTCGAAATAAGGGGGAATAAAAAGCACATGCTTCCTTGACTCTTAAAGCTGTAATGGCCATGACCATGAAGGAGATGGTAAAGCCTCGGGATAGAATTCCAGCTTTGCTGAAGTTGACAAGGGCTTTACATAAGATTTCACCCTTAGGATTTCACTCCAAGGGCTTGAACCTGGCCTTGTGCTTTTGTAGGTCTCATTTTAATGATGGCGTGCAGTGATGTACAACTCCCACATTTCAAAGGGAAAAACTCTGGGTACAAAATTATTTTTTTCCTCTGCCTCACACACACAAAAAGAAGCATTCAAGTCTTTAGTTCAGTAAATAATATGGGAATTTTCAATAAAAATGAAATAATTTTCTGTGAAGAAGGAAGAAGAACAAATTCCAATTCAGCAGCCTGTGATTAGAAGAGGTTTACAGTTTTTTCTTGCAAAATGCAAGGGATAATTAAACTTTTTCCTTCAGAGCAAATATAATGTCATTCACTATAATCAAAGTTATAAATAGGACTAATGAATTTTATTAAGTGTATGGACTGCATTTCAGGAGGGTGCTGTCTGTCTCAAACAACTCTCTAGACGGGGAAAGATGTTCCAGAAACAGATCTAGTGTTTATAAAGGGGAAGAAAACCAATGATCATGAAACACTGTGTAAAACAAAGACTAAAAGTAGCATTTTTACATGGTATATACATTTTAGTAAATGTAAGAAAGAGCTGTTAGCACTCAGAGGGTTTAATTCTTCCCTTTCTTGTAATATTTCCAGTGTGAATTTTTGGGGCTTGGGGTTAAAGAAAAATCATAGAATCATAGAATAATACAATAGTTAGGGTTGGAAGGGGCCTTGAAATGTCGTATTGTTCCAACTCCCCTGCTCTAGACCTTCCACTAGACCAGGTTGCTCAAAGCCTCATCCAACCTGGCCTTGAACACTTCCAAGGATGGGACATCAACAGTTTCTCTGGGCAACCTGTTCCAGTGCCTCACTACCCTCATGGTAAAGAATTTCTTCCTTGTGTCTCATCTAAATCTACCCTCTTTCAGTTTAAAGCCGTTACCCTTTGTTCTATCACTACCTGTCCTCGTGAAAAGTCTCTCTCCAGCTTTCTTGTAGGCCCTGGAAGACCACTATAAGGTCTCCCCAGAGCCTTCCCTTCTCCAGGCTGAACAGCCCCAACTCTCTCAGCCTGTCCTCATAGGAGAGGTGCTCCAGCCCTCTGATCATCTTTGTGATTATCTGGAGGACTGTTTAAAAAGGGAAATCTCATTGGTCAATTTTGCTTGTCTACAAGAAACATACTGTATGCAAAGGAAGATGGAAGTCAAAAGAGAAAATGATGGGTTCTCTTGTTGTGGTGGGAAGCAGAAAAAAACCTATGGTGTATTTGCTGGAAACCCCTTGCATATCGCCTCGAAGCATGGTGTAATACCAACTTTCAGCTGCATTTAGGAGCAATTTCACCTTCACTATACTTGAAGTGAAAACTTTCATGAACTCCTTACAACTTATTGTTATGCCTATGCACCATCATGTGTCATGATGTACAGGAATGCATAGTGATATACTAAAGATCAGTGATCTATGTCAGACATGATAAGTATTTACCACTTAATTCAAAAGGAAGCATATTTTAATGCTGCTGCTATCTATTTCACATATATTTTGTTAAGTATTCATACCTTGCTTGCAAATTATGTTTTGTATCATGCCCATAACCCTATAATTCTGGTTGGATCAGATCATCTGGTATGGATTGTTACCAAGACCTGCCCAGAAGTAATAGAGTTTTGGAAAAGCTTTTTTAGAAGTCTCTCAGGTCATTCCTCTTTATCTCTCATCACTTCTGGTACAGGACTATAGCTACAACCCAACAGCACCTGTTAATACAGTACATTGCACTTGGCATATGATTTACACATTCTTTTGCAACAGGCAAAGAGTGCTTGTTGTTATATTTGATTGTGCCTTGAGTAAATCTCAGAAAGATATCAGAAACCTTGCAATTTTAGATTTATTCTCAAAGAAATTATCCTTGGGCATTTCTCATGCCTCATAATTTACCTTCATTTTAATCTGCTTTCAAGGATCAAACCTCAAATATTCTTACTATACCCAAAGAGAATGAAACGTACTGGAAATGCTAAAGCCTGTAATATCATCATCTGCTCTTCTGCCATATTTATGGTCATTCCCAGTCCTATGATACATGATGGAGTCATTACCCTGAAAGCCAAGCTGGGACAGTGTAGAAGGAAACAGGTTCTGTTAAACTATTGCCATGCTCAACTCTTACGGTCATTGAGTGTGAGTAACAAAGTAGTCATTTAAGTGGCAATAAGTCCTATTTTTGGACTATGTTAACTCTTCTGGAGTCATATGGATTAATAAATGAAGTAAGATCTTTCCTTTACATCTATTCCCTTCAAAAGAGTGAGATCAAATTATTTCATACAAGCACAATGTAATATTGTTACAGCATGTTGCACTGGATCACCTAATGCTTCTAGACTCATGCTGACCTCTCGCTTTGCTGCTTCAGTCCCCTCAGAAGTAAAGGGATCAAGAGGCTTGGATGCAAGATCTTCCACTATGTAGAGTACATCCACATAGTCTTAAAGCATCAGAACTCAAGAACTTCAATAATTTACTGTAGTTGAAAATTCAACAGTCCTCATACCACGCAGCAGTAGAAAAATGTGGTCTAAAAGAAGTCAGGGAAGAGCAGTATCTATTGCATGCACCATGTTTTCATTTTCATTAAGATCATGAGGATTTATTATTTGTCTTACTGTAGGTTTAGACATTCTATTAAAAACAATAAACAAAAGCATCAGGGCCTAAAGAAAGAAAAGACAGTTCTGATTTGGTGTGCTTATTTAAAGATAAACAAACAAACCCCCTCTTTCCTCATCTTTCTGACATAACCGGATTTTGGGTTATGTGCTTTTTAAATCCTGTCTGAAGAAAACACTTTCCTAATTGGGGCCTAAATAGTTCAGAAGGCAAAACTGAGGGCTAAAGCACAATGAGAGGATCATCAGCATTTTGCAGTTAAGGAAACAAGAGAAAAGGAGAGGAGAGCAGGAAGGCTGAAGGTGCTCTGGAGGCCCAAAGCCCTCTTGGTGTCATCTTGGACTTCCACTGTGGTGTCCTCCCTGCGAATACAACTAGGAACAGTACTTTTAGATCACGGTAATAGGAGAGCTTTTCTTCACCCCAAGTATTGAGCCTAGTCAGCTTATTTGTCCTTCTTAACTTAGTCAGTCATAAATGCTGGAGTGGAAGACGACATCTGACTCACTCCCACAGTAATTGATCATGATTTCGTAAAAGTGTCATTACGTTATTGATTCAGACAGAAGGAAATTGAAATAGATAAATAAAAGTTAGCAATCACGCATATAAAAACTATAATAAATTATGTACTTGTAAAACCTTTATTCAAGGAATTACAGCAATTTGATTAAATATGATGGAGGGTACATGGAAAGCATATGTAATAATGTATTTTAGCCGTGACAAGTGTTCCTAGTCACTAAGCAGTTCAAGTATAACACAGACACTCTAAAAGGTTAATTCAGAGTAAAACACCGAACTAGGATCGACGAGATCCACCTCCAATTCACCCCAGCAATAGAAGTTTCTCCTGAAACTTTAAATTAATCTCTTCTAATCAGCATTATCTGTGAAACGATTTTCTGTAGTCTAAGAAGGTCCAGTATTTCAGTAATTGTCCTTAGTTTGTGTCAGTGCCACAGGTTCTTCACTGGGTTAGCAGAGACCAAGCCGCAATGCCTTGATACAGTTCAAGAATTCAAATGTGATCTTCTAAACTTCAGGACATTTTGTGGGGATGTAAATAATCAGTCTGGCTATAGGACGTTGCCTTTGATAATTCTCTTCCGTAATAAAAATTTTCAACCTGATAACAGATTTCCACTTCCAACATTTCAGAAGCAGATTGTCAAAAATCACGCTTCAGTTCAATTCCTGCCGATGCAGGTAATGTTTCTCTTGGTGTCTTTACAGCCCACAACACTGTGAAGTATGGATTTAGCTTTGCTAAAGCAAAACACCCTAGAAAATGGCATGTTCAGGACCCCATGAATACATCTCCCTTCAGCTGCCTGCAGAGCAGAGCCCAGTCTAGTACATTATGGCCCTTTCTTGCCCACACGCAGTAGTTTATTAACGTCTAGGTCATCCTAGGAAAATCCTTGTGAGACCAACACAGACTGCAGACTGGATAAGGTAAAAGAAGAAAGTCTTGGGTTTGTCAAAAAAAAAAAAAAAAAAAAAAAAAAGGGTGATTTCACCTTTCTGGTTGCATAGCATGGCCCCACAGGCAATTGCTCTGGCTCCTGTTTGGAAGAGGAGGGCAAAAGAAACAAAAAACACTCTAATTTAGCTGGTCCTGTATTCTAGTTGTGGTTTAGTCAGCAGTAAATCTCACACTTACTTTATCAGATCTTAAGTTTATACATGTTTGCTTCTATTTGTCACTTCAAAAGCTCAGTTTGTCATAACTGGTTCCTACTCTGAGTTTCCCCTTAAGCACTTCAAATGCTCTCTGTCTAGACACTACTTCTATATATCAGGTCAAAATTATTTTCTCAGTTGTGCTCAGCTCTGGGCAATAACTCCCTCCTCTGTGGTAAATGCTACAAAGACCTTTCCCTTCCAAAACTGAAAGGAGGATAAAAGTGGTATTTTCCTCACACAGAAGTAGCCCTCCGCTCCCTTTGTAGACCCAAAGAAAAATGCTTAAAAATGAGTTTTCATTGAAATTCTTCCCATTTTCATTTGCTTATGTTCTTCTTTTAAAATGTGTTACAAAAAAAAAGGAGCAGAAAAACAAGTTTCTGCATTTGGTCGGTTGTTTTAAAATTCATCAAAATTTTTTTCTACTCCATTTCATATCCAAAATGTTTTCAAGGAAAAGAACATAAAAAGTAATAGAAAGCAATACTAGATTCTCTTCTCTCCACCATGAATTAAAAAAAAAAAAAAGGAAAAGAGGAAATTATGGTCTCTCTAGACATATATATATATACACTGACTCTTTTATCTTCTCCATTAGAAATCTAGGACATTTAAGAGCATTTTACTGCCCTATTCATTTCCCTTCATGATTTTATTCATGCTTGCGGAAAATGAGGCCTATTTTCAGTTGCACTTCATAAAAGCATAAGCGTTTTAAGGGTTCTCTCAGCAGAACACCTTATCAGAAGTTGCTCCTGTTGACAGGAGTCAGATACGGCATTCCCAAGCACAGTGCAACTCTGCCTGTAAGCAGCTCCATAAAGAAAGAGAGATTCAACTTTGCCCATTATTTCTTTCTTTAGTAAAATTAACTGAAGACTTGAAATTTCAAGGGCTGGTATGTGTTCAGCCAAGACGAGTGGGTGACTTCTACCTTCAGCAGCAAGGAGGTAACTCCACCCTTGCCAAGTGTGATAGTTGTCGACATCAGAAAGGAGCCTGGAACACCTTCAAAGTCAGGTTCAGCCTTTACTTCATGGATGCAACTCCAGAAGAATGCCATGTATCCCTGGAATTGCATTAACATCCCATGTTGGATGACGTGATTTTGTCCACTTATATCAACAAAACTATTCTCAAGTTGAATCTTGGTTACTGGGGACAACAGAGGTATTTGGTACACCAGGAGTCCAGCACAGAACCAACCTGGATGCACTGAAACATAATGAATGCCTCTGTGAAGAGGAGAGGAAAAGGAAATTCTTTGCACATATACAAACCACATTTTTATCATTTGAAAAAGGTTCTTTTAAGGACACTCTGCAAGGATAGGTTTGGGAGGTTTTTTTGATAGCTGCTGTGTCACTTTCTTCTTGTCTAGCAAAAGATGAATTGATGCTTTTTGACAAACTCATACTCACAACTCACCAGCCATCACATACCATTCAATTTAAAACAGCATAAAAATAAAATAATGTCGGAAGTTTGGAGTTTTTAAGAGCAACGTTTTACAATTTCAGCTTGAACTTGTTGCCAGCAAAGACAGTTGGTGCTCTGGGGCTTGCAACAATGGCAGACTTAGCTTTCAGCTCTGGATGCTTGATTCAAAAATACCTTATTTTCAGGTCAGTTCTTCTGAAAGGCTAAGTCTAATGGTAGAGGACACTACTGCTATACCATCACATAAAGACTATTTGCAGTTATAAGCTTAAGCTACAGTTTAATAGGAAATAGTGGACAATATGTGCACTGGGCTTGCTGGTGTATACATTTGGGAACCAGAATAAGGGAGAAAGATAAGAAAGATCTCTTGTATTGCTGGATATGGGCCTACTGTTTTGGGGGAGTTCCACAAGCTGTGGAACTGCAAATCTCATCAAGTGCAAACTTGGCCTTGGTGAACTTAGCAAAGTGAAGGAACATCAGAGCTTACAAAGTAGGAAAGAGAAGGCTCCTAGAACACAAGACATGGAAGGTTAACACAAGCCAATGAAAAGGCATTTTTGGTACCTGAACATTCACCTCTATTTTTGTTGCAAACATAAATAGGACAATTTAATTGTAGGATACAGGAGGAAGACCATAGAAATGTCTTCTCTGAAAACTTTACTAAAACCAAAGCATTTATTCTAGTACAGTCAGTATGTCCTTTTGAAACCTATTATCTATATGCATTAAGTTCTTATTGTTGCTTTAAAACCATAAGAGTCTCCATCAGGACATGGACCTATTGGATTGAGTCCAGAGGAGGGCCACAAAGAGGATAAGAGGGCTGGAGCACCTCTCCTATGAAGACAGGCTGAGAGAGTTGGGGCTGTTCAGCCTGGAGAAGGGAAGGCTCCAGGGAGACCTTATAGTGGTCTTCTCAGTACCTAAAGGGGACTTTTGAGAAAGACAGGGAGAAACTCTTCGGCAGGACCTGTTGTGATAAGATGAGGGATAATGGTTTTAAAACAGAAGGAGGTAGATTCAGACTGGACGTCAGAAAAATAGATTTTTACAATGCGGGTGGTGGAACACTGGCACAGGTTGCTCAGAGAGGTGGTTGATGCCTCATCCCTGAAAACATTCAAGGCCAGGTTGGATGAGGCTCTGAGCAACCTGATCTAGTTGGAGATGTCCCTGCTTCTTGCAGTGGGGTTGGACTAGATGACGTTTAAAGGTCCCTTCCAACCCAAACTATTCTATGATGCAGAAGGGCCCACAGAAACAATCTTCTCTTGTTCAAGCTGATGTAACTTTGTACAAGCACTCTGTAACTTCCATCGCTGCTGAATGTGATCAGTTCTAACATTATAAGGAAAGCTGGAGACATCTGCGTGCAGAAATCTATTGATCTGATTTGGAATGGGTTTAAGGTCCCCTCCCAAAAAGATGGTGAGATAAAGAATGGCTAGTACCTTGTTGGCAGGCTGGGCCACATCTGCAGCTGCGCAGATCACACAACAGCAGGCATTAACACTACACCCTGCCACTGCTCCCTCCCTTACCTTAGCTCTGCTTGTCTCCTGGCTTGCTTTAAAAGGTGACACCCTGAAAGGCCAAATGGCATAGGGGAGAACTGAGCAGTTTGGGGCACATCAGAAACCCCTGGCAGGATGGGAGAGGGAAGGGAGGAAAGGAGTAGTGAGAGACACACACATTCCCCCTCAGTGAGGGCAGAGAGGAGGCTGCTGTACACCAAAGGGCAGCACCCACAGCCCCTGCCAGGCAGCTGCGGGACCTGCACTCTGAAAAGGAGGATGGTAAGACACACGGGAAGTTCTAGTTGCAAGAAGTACTGCCATGCAAAAATCCTCCCAAGTGCCATGAAATATAGCCTATGGGAGCAACAAAGCCTGTAAACTTGTAGTTGAAATGCAAAACCAAGTTATGCCAGTTCTTAGTAGGTGACCTCTTAGATACACGTACGCATGCATAACAAGATGAGACAGTTGTGTGCAAAGGAAGAGCCAGCACCAGTGATTGGATATAAAATGACAAGCCTTTTTGAAATAATGCATTTGTTTCAGATAAGGTTTAGATTAACAGGCTTTTAGGGTAAACCATTGCAGTCCATCTAATCTCACAAAGGCCACAGAGCTGTAGAGCTGGAAACCAAGTATTAAATCTGAATGTGTTTCTAGATCAGTTTTGACAAAAACATCCATAAAACTCTTCTGAGGTGGCAACAGCCACTGTGCAAAGACTTCCAGGGCTGTGTCAAGGCTCGTCTCAAGTCCAAGAGGAGGTGGACCATCTTCTTAGATTTTCAGATCTCATCTAGAACCACCATCTGCACCTGGTGCTTGACATCTGGAAAATGCATGCATATATGCAAGAGGGGAGAAGTACAATGCACAACTTGAATTTTTCTCCAGAAGAAAAGAAAATAGGAGCAGGCAAGAAAAATAAGAGATTATATATAAAATAGAGAGGAGGTGGTTGCAATAAATGTATCAGCCCACGAACAGCACTTTCCGGTTCGGAGGCAACAGAAGTGCAGTCATGAGCAAGATTCAAGGCATGACAGAAAAAGTCAGAGAGGTTAATTGCCAAGAAGAAAAACACCAGATGTGAAATGCCAGCTCACAAAATCATGTGAGTTTTACCACTGATTTCAGTGCAGCCAAGCCTTTGCTGCAGGTTTCTTTAGGGCAAGCTACAGCAATTTGCTTGAGTTGCAAAGGAAAGCATGGAATTTCCTCTTTTCCCTTCCCTTGAGACATTTTCAGGTTTACTCAATAAGGCAAAATGAAGACTTTGCATATGCCAGGGTAAATCATAGCCTTTGTGTAACTTCCTCTGCATCTGCTGGAGCAGTATTCACACAAGGGTTAACTTTGGCTTGGTAACCTCAGTGGATGTCTTGCTCTTGTTGGCAGTCCCTCACAGAGTTTGTTCCCGCTGCAATGTATTATCTGGAAAGCTCAGGTCTCTGCTAAAGATTGACTTCCAAACATCTCTCATGTCAAATTCATTATGCTGCACCACAGTCCGGGACAGAAGACAAAGGCAGCACATTTCATTAGAATGACTCCATGTTACAGAATATGACACAGGCATTAATATCTAGGATGACTGCTCTCCCAAACCCATGCCAAATTTACATTTACATGATGTGGAACCCTCAAAACAGAACCCAATAGATGCAAAAATAACTGTGCTCATTTCAAGGCTCAACTTCATGCCTCTAGAATATGCAGCTCTCTTTCTGTGACTGCAAACTAAAGGAATCTTGTAAAAACGGAAGCAGAATCCATCAGTATAGTCTCACTGCCCTTCTGAAACTCTCGTTGGTGCCATGCCTCTTTACCCATAGCAGTTATCCCATTTCTCTTCTGAGCTGCATGCTTACTCTTTTTTTTTTATAATGTCAGCCACTATTTTCTGTCTTTGTATCTCCAACTCAAAAGTGTTGCCTTTCAAGACAACCAGAAAAGTCCACAGGAAGGCTTCTCTCTGTCTCTGGGCTCAAGTCCACTTTGGTCCTCCATGGTCTGAAATACCCTTTCAGCCCTCCCCAGGCAATGTATCTCTTTAATAAATGTCCATCAGGAAAAGATTTCTTGCATAGCTGCCCTGTAGCTTTCCTGCACTGAGGCAGAAAAGGAAAGAGAAACTTCCATGTTTCACTTGAGATGCTAGTTTGGAGCCCCTAAAACAGCACTCGTGCCTGCACCAGCATTTGTCTTTGTTGTACAAGCTTTTCCTCTTCCCAAGTTTTACATTGCCCCAGGGTTCTTTCCCTTCCCCTCCTCTTCTGACTTACAGTCAGCTGGCTTGGATAATTTCACTATTATCACCCCTTGGGTCAAGAGCTGCGAGATGTCTCTCCAGCAAGTTCCATGGAGAAAGCCAAAGGAAACAGTCTTGCAACCAGCAGCCTTTGGCATATGCCCTCTGTCATGAGCCTCTCATCAGGCAGTCAAGATTATATCCTTCTCAAGCCCTTTGCTTGGGGCTTGTTGAGTCGGTTCCTGTCTTGGGGATTCCCCCATGAGAGTCAGATAGCAGCCTGTTGACATCATCATGATCCATTTCTAAGCACCTTTAAATCAATACAGTTAAGGTTCAGGTAGCATGAACTTGTGTGAAGAAGTTGACACAACATTCAGGTTTTTGATGAAACAAAATAGAGAAACAGGTACCTGAGAACTAAACTCTGGAGAAACCTTGATTTTGTTATTTGTTCCTCCCTTGAGTTCTTCTCTGCTTTCTCTTCTGTTTTGCATGGTTTCAAAACTCTTTCTTATTTCATGGAAATATTCTCACCCTTGACTCCTGCCCGCCAGCCTCATCAGTTTTTCTGTTTTGCAGAGCCAGTGTGGGCCAGGGGAGGCAGGCGCTTCTTCCAACAGTCAAGGGGCCACTTTATTTTCAGTAATGACTCAGCCCAAAGCAAACTGATCTAGTCAGGGATGTCCCTGCTCCTTGCAGGGGGGTTGGACAAGATGACCTTTGAAGGTCCCTTCCAACTCTAGCCATTCTATGATTCTATGATTCTAAACCGCACAGGGTAGGGCAGGCAATGACAGCTTTTGTAGTCATGGCACTGTACAGCCACACTATTTTTGAGCTGCCTTCTCCATAGCGAATGATCTGCATGAGGGAAAAGTGAGGTATCGCAGCCTCCAATTTTTATTATTTCACCTGTTTTAATATCTTTAAGTTCTGAGGACACTTTCTCTTCAGCTCCAGATTCAAGCCCAAAATCCCATGCTTTCTTCACAAGAAAACCAACAACTATTCCTTGCTCCTGAATAGCTTGCAAGAACCCAAATATTGCTTTTCCAACACAAATCAATCAATATTTCCACAGATGAGGAAAATAATGGTCTATATTAATACTTTGACTAATACTTAAAGATATCAAGCAACAAATAGAATCCAAAGTTTTTCTAGACAGCAATGAAATCTAAAAAAACCTGTCATTCTGCTACCCACAGCTTCCTAACCCAGGCATGCCAGCAAAAGCACAGAACTAGACAGAGTTCCCACGGCCACTTTCACTAGGAAAATCGTATTATCATTTTCCTACCACAATATGAATTGTTATCTCTTTCACAAAACACACAATTAACTGTAACCTGCATCTTCTCAGAAAAGCTGTGAATCGCTTGTTTGCACTATAGCAAGGGAGACTAAAAGCTATCTTTGGGACTGTTGCCTTGGTTGAACCTTTAAATGTGCTGATTTTTTTACTTTAGTTAATTTATTTGTTTGTTCAAAAGCACTAACCTACGAGGAAAGGAGTTTGCTGGCTACCATTATACTATTTACTGTAGTGTCTATGGAGTGTCTTACAATGTTGGTAAATATAATGCTAGAGTAGCAGCTGCACTCCCGTAATTGAAAGAGTCACAATGGACAACTACAATAAAAACTGGCAGCACAGACCCCCTGCATTAGCTAGGCTGAATTTCTTCAGCTTATAAGGGCTTTGGAAAACACTACAGAAAGAATTTTGAAATGTACATGGTTTTAATTTCTCTACACATTGCCCAGAAGTCAACTAAACCACTGCTAACAGCTGCTGGAAAACCCATGTGATGCACAGTGAACTTTTTTTTAACCTGATAACTTCAAATCTCCTCTGTGATTTTTTTGGTGCTTGCTGTGTCTCTCATCTGGAGTTTGTATAAGTTTCAAAGAATCCTAAGCCTCTATTGAGGCTTGCAGGTGAACAGAAAACTTCATGACCATGCTGCTCTTCTTCAGGAAACAGCTGCCAAGTTAAGAAAAATATCTTCTGTTCTTCAATATTTTTCTCTGTCTGCTGTTTTCAATTGACATCAGTACATCAGTAATTCAGTGTCAAGTAATTAGTCTAGGAGGTTCATCAGGATGCAGCACTCACACCATAATTCTTAGGAGGAAGAAAAAAAAGAAATTAGAAAAGACTGTCTCCAGTGACTATTACTGCTACGCAGTCAACAGCAGGGAGTCAAAGTGTCTGCTTCTTACCTGGAGGCTGAGATAATTGTATCGTGTGATCTTCTTGCCATCTGCCAGCTTCATGAAATAATAACCCAGAGCTGCTCCTGCACCCTTGCATGATCTCACGGGTTTAGCCACCACGTAAGTTCTTGTTTTGACTCATGTGGAAGAGGGTTAGTGCCAGTCTCTGTCCTCTGCACCGACCGCAAAGCACAGGGAAAACAACGAGGTCTGAATGCATCACTCATTAAAGACTGCCAGGGTTTCCTTTCACTTGAGATTGCAATGCTCGGAGTTAAGAAGTTTTATTGCTATCACGTCAACATGGGAAGCCTTTGGTCTGTGAAATCATTCACCCTCCCAGCATTTTCCCTCCTGGATTTATGTCCTTCAGCAAAGCCAATCTTCCAAGTATTTCACAATGCTGCAATTATCACTGTCTCTTAGCATCAAAGCAAGCACACAGTGAGGAAGCCTGCGTAGGTAACCACAGGAATGGCTCAGGAGAGGCAGGAGAGCCAAGTTTGGTGAGCAGTGCTGAGTGATGTTACCTCCTGGAGGAGTTCAGCTGCCTTTCCAGCCTGTAGTAAACACATCTTTCCCTCTGGCAGAAAGGAGGAGTCATCAGTAAGTATTACCTACTCCTGCTGCTATTTGTGAGCCTAGTACAAACTTTGAGGTAGCTTCATAATTTACATAGAGAACTTAATTAAGTTCTAGTGGATCCAGTTACCAGAGGGATGGCTGGGCACTAAAGTTGAGGAAAGCACCACGGCTTCAATTTTTAAAGGTAATTAGGTGATATTTCTATGGCATTAAGAGGTCTAAATGTCATTTTCAAGGTAACTTAGGTCTGTGGAGCAAAGTCTCAACGACATATAAGGGGATTTCAGTTGAGTCACAGCCTGAGGTGAACTTCAGCAATCCACATCACATAGGCCATGTAAAAAGTGGAAGGACACCCAATAACCTGAAAATCTGAGTCTGGGCGCCCATTCATTGCCAGCACTATTAAACTTAGCAATTTATATTTTATTTATTTTCTAAGAGATTCTTCTCCCTTTACTCTTCCATAGTAGAGGAAGCAAACCACCTATTAAGTGATAAACCTGCTAGAGGGTGCAGGCAGTACTTCAGATACACCACTGCTCATTATCTGATGATCTACCAGACCCAATTTTTTTCAAAACACAAAGGCAGAGTGGTCTTTTCAAATAGTGAACCAATTACTAATAATACAAAGTATTTACTTTGGAGCTACAACTATTTGGAAAGGAAATGTGATTTATCTTTATATATTCTTTAAATATCTTGAAATATTCCTGTTGTCTCCAAAGACCCCTTGGAGAGAATTCCTTTATGTGTCTAGATCAAAAGAAAAAAAGGGATGCATGAGAAATAACACAGTCATTATTCAACAGAACGTGAAGTCCTCAGTAACGTCAGGAGAGGTCTGCAACATAAAGAAAGCACAACTCTTTTAAGAAAATGGTTGTACGTAAAAAAAATAAAATACTCCTGCGAACATCAAAATGTTGCCAAAGTGTGTGATTTGTAGTAAAAGAATCTCAAAACTGTTTTGAAAAACCATCTCACTGAAAAGCTCAGACTGCAGAAAATTTGCTACCTCTGTGGAGGTATTTGGTCTCGATTTTCAGAGGCACTGCTTTCATGAGTCACAGTTTGATGGCTCTTCTCCTGTGGATCATGCATAAGGAGCAAGAAGTAAGATCAAATGACCCCCTCAAGTTTCCCAATAATGCTATGAAAAGTTGGAGGACTGCCCAAAAGAGTTTGCCAGTGGAAGCCTGGACTCCCTGAAGGCCTTCTGTATGAAACCCCTGCTAAAACAGAGCATAAAAATGCACCCTTTGCAAAAGGCCAGGCCCTGCAAGACACAGGCTGTTGCCGAAGAGGAACACTCCAGGCCAAGGGCGTGCAACCTGGTATGGGATGGAGCCACACATGGGGAAACATGCAGTGCGGGACTGCACTGAAATACGAGAACCAGCTAATATATGATACGGCCATGGTTTCATATAAAGGCTCAGGTCCTTTTCAAAGCATCCTGTTACTTTAAGCACATGCCCAAAGTCCTGAATAAAGGCCATTTGAGGCAATGCTGCAGACCCTGGTAATGGCAGTGACATGTGGAAGAGGTACCATGTGCTTTGGAAAGGAGTATTTTTATCAGGAAATAGACAGCAAAAGCCAAACAATATCCATAAAATCTGAAACCATCAGAATATAATTTATTTCCCTGGGAAAGGAGGTTTCCATGAATGCTTAGGAGGTTCCATGTATTTTCTCAGCCCCACAACAGCTGCCACATGGACAAATCAAAATAATCAGTCACATAGCTCTGCTCTGGTCCTGAAAAACCCTGGCAAAGGGTGTGGACTTTCTCATACAGGTCCTCCACATGCCGTCGGCTTCATTTGCAGACCTCACACATTTCTAGGGGGTCAGATAAGACTGACTCACAACTTAGATCCAACTTCAAACATGTCAGAAGCTTGAATCAAATGCATTTTCTCTTAACAATAGACTTCTCGCTATAGACTGAAGGACTTCAATGACTGTGTGGACCAGTGCATGCAACAAAATATCAGATCCAGTTTGGGAATTGTTGTGAGCAACCCGCTGCTGGGCAGGAAGGGATGCAGATAACTCGGGTTGCAGATAACTCAGAATGCCTCTGCCCATGCGGAGGTTATTTCTGCGGCTAGCAAAAGGTTCTGGGGGAAGCTTCAGAACAACAAAGATGCCAGATTCCTTTGCAGAGAGCATCAGTCTATCACCACCACCTTGTGAAGAAAAATTACTTAAGCAGCTGCCAAGCACCTGATAAAAGGTCAGTATTGTCATAATATTGGGGATACCAGTTTTGTAGGCTCAGAAGGCCTACAGTGTAGTTTTTATTGGAAGCATGGAATGTTTGGGTGCCCGGAAGGAAAGCAAGTTGTACTGAGCTGAGGAAAGTATGTGGGAGTCAGGAGCTTCATTGAAATTTCCAGCTCATTGCCTTTCAGATCCCTCTTTTGTAAACTGTGCTTGAAGTTTCTCTAATTCGTGGAAGTGTTTTGAGAACAAGCTAACGATTATGAAATACTTTCAAAGTAGAATTGTCAGAGTATTATTCTATGGCATTCATCTTCTTACTTCCCAGGAATTGTCTCATAACAAGAACTCAAACACCAATAGCAACTGTTTCTTTACTTTCACATAGCTGTTCAGAATTGATGCATATATGAATTCACGCTGGTCAAGAAAGATGAAAGGTTGTAGACAAACCATCGTCTAGACCATTAAATAGCCACTATTTTAGGCAAAGAGCTTGAGGCACCCATATTCCTCTATTATTTTAATTCATGGCTCAGACTGCATCTGCTGACAGCATTACAGCAGGGGCACACGGGGTAGTAAAATTGTCCTCTGAATGTTCCTGGGAACATATTGCAGACGCACTATGAACCAATGAAACAAACAACAAAGAAAAATACATCTGAGTGATTGTCCACAGAAGATTTCCCTGGGTTCTCACGCTGACATTTCCATTAGAGGGAAGAATCTTAGGGCTTGAGTATTTCAGCTGGTTGTCCACACTCCAGGTTCAACCAGATGCCGCACATCATCTGTAGGAAGCAAAAATGGGCTTTGTAGGAGTATAGAGGGTGCCTAAAGGAGCTGTTAGAATGAAACTAAGGCTACCAATAGCTAACAAAAAAAAAAAATCAATAATGCATTTACAAAATAAAAACCCAGCCAGAAGAAATACATTACAGTCACCTACTACTGTCTGAGAGAAAGGGGCAAACCTAATTCATCTGGCTTAGAGGCCATGTAGCTAATGCTTCTTGAATTTTTGCTGCCAGACAACGTACCTAAATAGAATATTTTTTCCTCTCCCGCACACATAGCTAATTAAAAATAGTTGCAGTGTTAGGGGACATCTGTAGTTGGCCTTGTGTGGAAGCTCTGTATTCCACTGGTAATTACAATTATTCTACCATTGCAACCATCTTCAACTTCACTAAATTAGCCATTTATTTTCTCAGCTGTCAGAGTTCTGGCTGAAAACACAGGAACTATTCAACTTCCATCCTCCTCTTTCACACTGTGGTATACAAGACACATCTACATATTCTTCAGTTTTCATAAGACATTTCATTCCTTTAACTCAGAGCAGATTTCCTCCAATAATGTACACATTCAAGGCAAAATCCAGCTCCTTTGGGATGCAGGCTTAAAATGCAAAATAACTCTGCTTCTTTTTTTCTCCATAGTTATGTTTCTCCCTTTAATAAAGTGTTTTTAGACACAACCCAAGCTGTTACACGTAACACCACTGAAAATGTCCAGATCTCACATCAACCTGTAGTCTTAAATACAGGTTGGACCTTCAGCCCATGTAAGAACGAGGCATGAATTTCATAGTAACAACAATTGGCATTGCTCTGCTTTTGAGGGACTTCCTTTGAAACAGATTTTGCAGACAATTCCAAATTTGGCAACAGTGCAAGCCCACAGAATTCATTTGCAACATCCTTATTTACTATGTCTCATGGAGAAGAAAAAATGCTTGGGATTCTGGAAATCCAGTCACTTGTAGGCAGTGTCATTTTTTTACAATTTAGAGGCGAAACAGTTGTTCCAGGGAATTTCAGAGTTGATGATTTTGGTGAAGAAAAATTATACATGGAGCCATGTCCAGGAACCTGAAATCCTATTCAGGAAAGAGTGACTAAAGCAGGGGAATGACAATGCCGCTTGCTCACACCTGGATTTGGGCACACTTTGGGGCTAAAATAGCCAAAATATATTAAGATATGTAATATGTTATATAACATAAAACTTCACTGAAAAATGAAGTTTTGTGAAAGGGGAAGCAACCTACAAACATAGAACGAGATCACAGAACAGCTTAAGTTAAAAGAACAGGAGAAAAAATAGGATAGCCAAAAAAAATATTTTTACATCCTCAAATAATCTTTTTTCTATGTTGAAAATTGACTAAATATAATTTAAAAAGGGAATTAAAAGAAGTTCAAGCAAATGTAAATACCTCAACAAAACTTGGATGCTGCTAAAATATTTCATCCAGTCAAAATAGTTTTGTTTTGTTTGTTCATTTTCCCAAGAAAAAGGAAATGGGGAATTAATTGCTTTTATTTATGCTTTCTGCATATGAAAATATGCAACTTGCAGCGTGTGCTGGAGTCACCAGTCAATGTCACATCTTGTGACTTGACATTACTAACCCACATAAGGTCTAGTGGTTTCTGACTGGCTGCTGCTGCAGTGGGAGTGCTCACCGGTCCCCCAGGCAAACTCCCCGAACTCTCAAGGGAAAATATAACTTCCCTCCCACACATAAAGCTGTCCATTGCTGCAGCATTTCCCTCCTCAGCCTTATGTTCGTACTACCAGGACTGCTGTAATCTGAACGTGTGCTTAGAGAGACAAAATATAAGGCTTTAATTAAGCTTGTTTTAAACACTTACCATTCCTGAGATTTCCTCCCCGTGAATCATGAGTTTATTTTTGTATCCCTGTGCCAGCCATGCCTTCTGCAGCAGCACCAGAGGCGCTACCAGGGAAAGGATTCGCGGGTACGGTCACCTCTCCTCCAAAACAGATGAAGTTACCCTCTTTCCTCTTGCCAAACCACATCTTAAAGGTGGAAGAAGGAAATGTGGTGCCTGAGGCCACACGTGGGCACTGGGCAAAAGCTGTGGCTTTAAACATGGCACAGGCACTGCTGACCTGGCAAGGAGCTCCTCTGAAAACCAGTGCTCCCCCAGGTAAAGGGGTAAAATACAGAGACTTCCCTATCGGGGTTTCCTTCTGCGAGACCATCGACCACTTGCAGAAGGTCCTCAGCACCAACCAGCTTCCTAAAACGCCTTTTGTAGGCAGGGCCAGAGAGCTCCCCTGGCCAAAATAAACACACTTCTGAGCATCCTCACCTGCCACAGCAGGCAATGACCAGAGTCCTGCTGCCAGCCAGGGCTGCCAGGACAGCCTACTTTAGCAAACCACGGCTGCTGCACACCATCTGCAAGCTGGTCTGAGTCGCAGCCTCACTCCAAAAAGCACAGCACCCAGCATGCTGGGACGCTTGCTCCTTCCTGCTGCTGAGCTATTTTTTTACCTGTGCTATGATTATCACTGCCTGTTTGCACCCTTTCGCCTTCCTCCTGACTTGGTCCCATGGCTCTGCTGATGACTTTGCCAACTGACCTGCCTGGCCCTGCTGCTGCAGCCGGTTCCCTTCCAGAAGCCCCAGCAGCTGCTTCGCTTTACGCACAGCTCGTGCCTATTGCAAATGAGTACAGTTAGGGAGGAATCACATGCCAGAGCGGCAGGCTGACTGGCTACACCTCCTTTTTCTATGCCTTTTCCTACACTACACTCCCCCAGCACAACACAGAGATCCTGGGAGAGCGGCAGATATTACAGCAGAAGTGGTTGCAGCAGCCCCAGGAGCGAGCACACCCTCTGCCCTGCATTGGCACGATGTCCATGCTTCAGCTTCACTGTCTCTAGAGCAGAGCCAAACACCTGGGTCATGTTGCAGAGGCTAAAACTGGGCTTTTTCAGTCCTTTCGGCAAGAAGGTGATAATGCAGGAAACAGGACCAATGTGGTTTTGTAAAATATTTTCTACATTTCGAGCCTATAGAGCTATAATTTTTTTTCACCAGCTTGCCACAAGGCGTGACTTTTCAGATCACTATACTACGTCAGGAAAACATCATTACTAACATTAAGTATGTACACTTCTTTAAAACGGGGCACATTGGATGGAAATAACAGTACTGATGCCCACAAATTCATACAAATCAAGTTTAAAAAACAATTTTGAAATCAGCACATGCTTGATTTTAGTTCCTCACCGATGTACCTCTGTCACTTTTACATTGGGATATGCTTTTTGCCAGGTATTGCCACTGATTTTTATTTTATTCTTGTATTTTAGCAGCTGCAGAGACAACCATTGTCCTAGGCACCGTCTGCTGAGCTATATCAGTGTGCTGGATTTGAGTCTTATCAGCTCTGCCACTGAGTGGTCCTTAAGCCAAAGCCCCACTTTGAAAGGAAAATATGTCAACGCAAACATGCTGCCTTAGCATCTCAAGATTTTCCAGCTAATCTCTTACGAGGTATCAGAAGCACAGTCTCGAGAACTCACAGACAAAGAATATCAGGTTGTGATGAGTGCCTGGTGGCTTCCTTTGCGTTATCCTAGAAAACAGATTAATTCTTTGCTAGCTTTGTGCTTGCAGAGTTCATAGGAATTGTCACCTAGGTATAATTCTTGTTCTTAAGAAGGAAAAAAAAGAAAATCCAGCCAAGCAAAACTGCATCGGCAGTCAAATGAGAAATGTAAAGATTAGATTCTCCTTAGAGTTTCTGTACTTTTTTACAGATGCATAATCACCTGCTTGGATGGGATTTTTCTTCAATACTTTCAGCTGTTTCCCTTGCTACAATTTACACATCCCTATCTCCCACTTGACTTGTCATTACCGATAAACCTTACAAGACTATGTCTATTGCTATTTTGCAGGACAGCCAAGAAACCAAACCACTTCTGCCTCTGAGCATCACTTTGCAACCCTTCTCACAGCAAGGGCTGCATTTCCTAAGGCCCGGGATGGGATGCCGAAGCACTGATGTAATTTGCCTGAACTGCCAGGCCCTTCTTTTCCTGTTTCTCTTTGCTCAACAAACTCCTGAATCATTCCAGCCCCACCATGTGACTCACACAGCTTGTTCCATAAATAATTGGAAGTAGGAGGGAGCTGAGAGCAACAAAAACAGAACCTGAAAGTGCTGGAATGAGATCGGTTGCCTTGGTGTTGGTGTTTTTTGGGGTTTTTTTTCCACAAGGAAATCTGCTCTTTAAAAAGGAAAAAAAAAGTCATCTACTTTATTTAGCAGGAGTTAGCAATGCATGCTTTGTTCCCTACAACGGGCCAAGCTGATGTCACCAGCAGCAGCTGGCTGATAAATATTTTTCAGTATGGCTTCACATATTCCTCAAACCCTTATACTGAAGCTGGGATGAGAGGATTCCAAGCTGATTTGCCTGAATGCAAGCCAGAGGAATAAAGTTGCTCCAGTGGCTCCATTTTGTGCTGTTGTAGGTATTCCTTAGCCACCAAATACCTCACTTGGAATAGCGATAAAACCTTGTAATCTCCTAGCATTTTCCAGCTAATACTTAGCAAATATTAATTACATTAACCCTCAAACACTCCCGTGAAGTGAAGTAAAATCTTGGTCTACCTTATCTCTACTTTAAACAGAAGACAACAAGAGAAGGGCAAGAATGGATATTTATGCCAGTACAGACTATAAGTCTGCACTAAAACTGGGAGTAGAATAAAAGGACTGTGTTTTCTCATCTGTCATATGATGCGTATTCAACTGAAAGTGTTAGGTGCATTGGATGAACTACACATAAAACGCTGCTATCGAAGTATCAGGAGCAAGCAGAGGTATAACAGAGTTTTGACATACTACAAAAAGTATGGGAGTGATATTGCAAGGAAGCCAGCAAGCAAGGAAACAAGTTGTATTCAGGATCAAATTTCTCACCAATCATTTAACATGGTGCCCTTCAAAACAAAAATCATCTAGACGTATGAGAGAGATTCAGCTTGCCTGTTTTCAGCGCTACATGACTGATCTACTCAGCAGACATTAGCGCAGATGTCAGGTTACTACACACTCAGGGCAGGGTGGAAGCTTTGAGATGCCCCATGTCACAAACAACTTCCAACGCATTTACAACATGAAGATTTTATTGATTACACACTGATGTTACATGCATACCACAAATGGGACAATACTGTTTTCTTGGGTCACTCCTGATTTGTGTGGTCACTATTTCTTCTGGACAATTCACACCTAAATATATCATATAAGCCACTCCGAAACTCTGTTCTCTTACTAGCTGCTGTGTTGCCAAATTGGATTAGCTGACCCATGGCCCATGGCACACTTACAATACGCGCACCTGTGAAAACAGTTTTAAGACTGGCAGGTCTGCATTTCTACAGCAGAATTGTCACTGTGGGAGCATGTCGTGCAAGGCAGCTGTGCTTGTGGACAGCTGCACCTGGGGTGCCCATTTCCTTTTGAACACCTCCAAATCACCCCTGAGATTATCAACTCATCCACAATTGCAGCTCTGTTGCCCATTACCACAGGTCCTGGAATGAAATGGAAATTGATGTCAGAGCGTCTCTAGTAAATCTCTGCTAGGAAAGAGTTCTCCTTGAAGTGGTCACAAGAAAAAAAAAGAGAAAATCTTCAGTTATTTTGCCATTGAGTCTTTTAAGGCATTTCTTTCCCCCCCAGCCCCCCACAGTTCAGAGGATCTGTCATACAGGTCTCTCTAGTGCCTCAGCTGCTCATGGCTTGGTCATTATTCATGAGTTAGACCAGCTCCGTTCTCCACAGAAAGGCGCTATCCTTTTCATCTTCTAAGTCAGCTTTTTCTGCCAAACTGTGGCACTGACACCCTCTGGGTGTGATTCAGCCAATTTTCTCATCCACTTCAATGAGCCTTGACTCTGTGTTAAGAGGATAATTTCTTCCCACAGCTTCAGGGAACATCAGATGAAATTGGACTGTCACTTACTGGACTCTATTTGTCTTGTTTTAGGGCAGCCTACTTAAGTCTCCAGTGTACTGGATCTGCTTGCTTTTCATTTCTTTCAGCCTGTGTCAACCTACCTTTTTACCTCTGTTTTTCTTCCACAACACAAAATAATCTGTCTTATCCTCATATAGGCCTGGAAATTCACCAGCATGGCTCAATCTGCAGGGGAAAAGATCATCTCAAATTTCCCTTGTGTAGAAATCTTCAGGTGCACAGAAGAGCTGTTCTCATGAGGATGCTGCTGGCTGGGCCTTCTAGCAATTCTGCTTGCTGCAAACCCAGCAGGAAAATATCAGCATTAGAGCAGGTGGGAATGTCTGTTCCAATATCCAGGAATATCTGTTCACATTTTGAAGTAACCTGTTGTAGAAGACACTGTTCTCCTTTCCAGTTGTGCCCGCCACGTTGGTAGAGCAGATTCTCTGCCCCTGCAAAGCTATCCTAAGCAAGATGAACTGAAAAGTTTTGTGGGTTTCTCTCCCACAAAAAGCTTTATGGGATTCAGGTCCTGGATCTGACTTCATTAGGATATCTGAGGTGGACCAGGGCCAAAGGAGCCTTCCCAGCTTGTCTTTGCTGTCTTTCCTGCCCTGGTGCAGGTACGTCCTGTCCTCAAAAAGTATCAGGCCCATCTCTAAAAGTATTAGGCTTTTTTTTCCCTAAGGCAAACAGTCAAAACAGGAAATGTTGCAACCTATAGCAAAAGAGAATGTAAAATTAGGAAGAGAAACTCCAGCTAAAGGAAGGAAGAAATCTGCTGGGTGTCTATCTCGCTATTATCACAGTATTATCTCCAAGACCATTTTTCAGCACAATAATGGCAGGAAGACAAAACTAGCAGGCACCTACCAGGTCACTGAGCCAAGCCCACTAATACATGCACCCACACCACCCTTTCCCATTCGTAAGTGCAGCAACATCTTTCTTAAAAGCAGCTATGAATCCCACTTGTGGGGCTATTGTTTGAATGCCTAGAAACCATTTTCTAATTTCAAGCTAAAATTTATTCCTGGTCATTTATATTCTAAGGCATCCACAGCTCCTTTCCTCTTCTCTGGTATTTACCCGCCTGATGCATTTCCAGACAGCAAACATATCCCATTTCTGCTTTTGTTTTGCAAGGTTAAACAAATAATTCTCTTCCATTTCTTACTGTAAAGTAGGATCCCTGTTTTGCTGATCTTTCTCAATGCCCTTTTCTGCATCTGCCAGTTCCAAGTCACCTTTCTGCAAAGAGAGAGAACTGTATGTGGTACTGGAGTTAAAATTAACTACTTCAAAATGGGCAGAAAAAGGATCACATTTGAGGACCAGCTTAAAACCTGTAAAGCAAACCCCAACAGCATTTATAGCATACATTAGAATTGAACTCTTTCACTCCTTATACCTGTGGAAAAAGACTTAAAGAACAGCTCTATGCAGCTGCTCTGTCTAAGGATTAGATGGTCAATTGGTCATCACTACTAATATCTTGTGTAATTGTGTTACAATTTGACCATAGACTCAAAAAGAGATTGATAGGAAGTAAATTGTAAGGTTTGTGGGATGTCTACTGTGTCACGGTAACATTGCTTCTGTCCCTGAACATGGGACTAAGGGCTTGAGGCAAAGACAGAAAACTCAAGCGAAAGCCTATGCACTGATTTCAGCAGGCACAAAAACAGCTCCAGAGGAGTGATTTTCGTATTTCTGAACCAATGGACCTTTGCAAGTCCACAGAATTTCCCCTCTGTAGGTGGGAGCAGAGTGTGGTGCGTGGTCTGCTGAATGACTGTAAGGCCCTGTATATCCTTGCAGCCCCAGCGTTTGCTGCCTACTGGGATGCATCCTACATAAGCCCTGATGCAACCCCTGCAACGAGTCAAAACTATTTCCTGTAGCCTTCTGAACACAGAGGGTTTCCCCAGAGCAGAGTTTGTGTAATGGTACCCTAGGAGCATCCTTGGACATGCACAGAAGCTTTCAGAGATAGTTTACGAAAGACCAGGGACATATTTTCTCATGTCAGATGTAGAAATACTCTCATAATGAAAGGCAAAATGGCTCTACCTGGCAATCATTTCAGTGACTTTGTCTCTGCAGTCCCAGGAAGGATTCCTTTAGTTGTGAAGGCAGCACAGTGCAACCACAGCAGAAACTGTCAACTTGTCACATTAGGAGTCCTTCCAGCAGAAAAGCATGTCACCTTCTGGTACCACTCTGCCTTGCATGGATGCATTCCACAAGTGGGAAAAGGGGAAAGCCAAGAGATTCCCACTTCCATCTGCTTTCCATCATTTATACCTTGCAAATTTATGTTATGAACAAAGGAAAGAAACACATGCAGGAACTGGGGCCATAGTGCCAGCAACATCCTCAGAGTATTGGCCAGACCTTCTCTGTAGGCTGCTTTTGAGGCTATCAAAAATAGAGGGATTTATTCCAGGTTTATAACAGAAATAAAGTTCAGAATAGAAAAACACATCATGGCTAACTTAAGCAATTGCTCCACTTCAGCACTTACTGCTCCACAGTTCTCAATAATAGTTATTGTCCTTACTGGACCAGGTCAATTCCAATTGTACATCTTTTGTAGACTAGATTTATGCAGACACATGCTAGTGCTCTACTCACATACAGCAGAGAGGAACAACACCCTTGGGTTTTAACTTTTCCAACTTTCAGCCTTTCTAAGGTCTGCAATGCACGCTTAGTTGGGTTTACATGGCAGTGGGAACAAGAGATGTTTGTTTCTAGGCTTTTGATTTGGAGATACTTGAAACACACATATTGTTTGTAGCACAAAAGATTTTTCAGAGTATCACATGGACATCAATGAAACACACTTTTGCCAGCATTGGTTGAAGTCACAGAGAAGTCACAGTCTCAAAGAGGGTCAGTTGGGCTGGCAAGCCCTAGCTGTCACGCCTGCTCTATTTTCTTGCAGGAGACTCTGTCTGTACACATATTTACCCACGGGAGAGAACGGTAACAGAAGCAGAAACCTAACAGTGTTTTAAAATTGCTTACTAACATTTGCTTGACCTAAGGCCCAACACACTGGGAATTGCCAGAGAAAAAAATATTAAAGTAACTGTAAGTACAAAATTTCCAGTGAAGGGATGAAAGCCAACTCAAAAGGCTGAGCCCTTCCTGCAAGAAGTCCATAGCAGGCTAGCACTAGGAGAGGATCCAGGACATCTATCAATACTTAATGTCTCAGGAATAGGTCCGTAGACTGCATTTAAGTCTCCTTTTTCCATCACAAGGACTTATTAGCTCATCTGTCTTAGAGCATAAAGCTCTATTAGTCAATTTAAGCGTGCCCATAATGTGCCTAGGCACTCCAACAGTGTTACCTATGTTAATAATCTGTGAGAGAGTTCCCTGGCATGAACGTAGCCTGCTCCAACTAGTGCTTTCCCAGGCAACCTCTGGATCTGTTTCGGTTGCGGGAATGTGCCAGGAACCACACCCAAACAGCTTGCAGCCACTTAGCACAAGCAAACCCAGTTCGCAGGCCTAGATGCAGGCTGCTCCATGCCAGTTGGCCTCAACGGCTGGGAACATTCCCAGGGACGTTTAATACAGTGGTATAAACCCAGCCTAAGTCCTTTAACAAAATTACAAAGTCAAATCAAATCATCACTGAAAAGCTGTTATACATACAGTTTTAATAGTTTACTATTTTGCAAGTGTCTGGCATTTTCTGGGCTCGCTACACTAATAGTGTGCTCCAATTATACACCCTGATACAATTTCACAGTTAATGGTGAGGTTGCTGTGATGCAGAACTTCAGAAAGGCTGTGATCATCTGGCTCCTTTCTAATGACTAGGGTGGAAGAGTCTAAAAAAGACTTTCTAAGGTCAAGTTTGGCCATGATGTAGGTTGCTCTCTCTAAACCTTTTCTACATGCGACAAGCTCATAATTTTTTGCTGTGTCATTGCAATTGCCTCCCACAGCCAGGCACCATCTGAAACAATTCCAAGAAAGCAACTGCTGTCCTATTGTGAGAGTAAAGTTGGAAACACAGATGTGATCGATTAGAGGTCTGGCAGACTCTAGAGTGTATTATTTTTAACTCCAATCGCAAGATCTAGGGTGTCCCATTAATTTACTGAAATAAACATAATACCTTATTTTCTTCAAAATCAGCATGCAGTCATTCTGGTTGGAAGGGACTTCCAGAGTTTCCAGTCCAACCTCCTGCTCAAAGCAGATCCTGTTAAGTTAAAGCAGGTTGCTCAGGGGCTTGTGCAGCTGTGTTTTGAAGATCCCCAAGGGCAGAGAGTTTACAGCTCCTCTAAGAACATGTTCCAGTGTTTGACCACTTTCATAGTAAAATATTTTCCTTATACTAAGTCAGAATTTCTCATAGAATCACAGGCTAGTTTGGGTTGGAAGGGATCTTTAAAGGTCATCTAGTCCAACCCTCCTGCAAGGATTTCTCAGAGTCCCGTGCAACCTGGCCTTGAGCATTTCCAGGGATGGGGCATCAACCACCTCTCTGGGCAACCTGTTCCAGTGTTCTACCACCCTCATTGTAAAAAAAATTCTTCCTTATGTCCAGTGTGAATCTACTTCCCTCTATTTCAAAACCACTACCCCTCATCCTATCACAACAGGCCCTGCTGAAGAGTTTCTCCCTATCCTTCTTATAAGCCCCCTTTAGGTACTGGAAGACCACTATAACATCTACCTGGAGCCGTCTCTTTTCCAGGCAGAACAGCCCCAACTCTCTCAGCCTGTCTTCACAGGAGCCCTCTGATCATCTTCGTGGCCCTCCTCTGGACTCACTCCAACAGGTCCACGTCCTTCTTACATTGTGAGCTCCAGAAACGGACACAGTACTCCAGGTGGCGTCTCATGAGAGCAGAGTGGAGGAGGAAAGTCACCTCTCTTGACCTGCTGGCCACGCTTCTTTTGATGGTCCAGCATGTTCCAGCATGTATTTGGTTCTTCTCATCCTGTCACAGTATGCCCCGAAAGTCTGACTCAATCTTCTCTATATTGTCCCATCAGGTAGTTGTAGACAGCAGTAAGATCTCTCCTCGGCCTTCTCTTCTTCAGGTGGAACAGATCCATCTGTCTCAGCCTCTTTTCACACATCTTGTGCTCCTGGCCTCTAAACATCTTGATGGCCCTCCATTGAAGTCACTCCAATATGTCAATGTTTTTCTTGCACTGGGGAGCCCAAAACTGGACAGTACTCTAAAGGCTGTCTCACAGGTTTTCATGACATTCCTAGGGATTGTCATGAGACTGAGCAACCCATAGCTCCTTGGATCATCCTTCCTTGTCTTGAATGCAGATATGATGCCCTTTCCCAGTCATTAGGAATCTACCTCAGTCACTGTAATCATTCAGAAAGGCTAGATAGCAACCTCACAATGACATCATTCGTCTCCCTTTACACCCTTGAATGCATCCCATGCGGTACCATGTACTTCCATATGTCAAGCTGGCTTAGTGCTCCCCACTCCACCTGCAGAAAGTAGTAAGATTTGCATTCCTGCAAACTCTACTAGTAGGCTCAGGGAAGTGCGAAGCATAAAATTAGATGGTTTTGGTTTCTGTACCTTTTAGACATATATCGGGTCAGTCATGTGCACTGGAATTGTAAGAGTCAATAAAGACTTTATTCTACTCTGTATGCCCAAATGGGCCAAATCCAGACGGCACTGTGATCTTAATTCTCAGTCTTCTCAGTCCACAAGGGTGAGAGTTCAGCAAAATTTTTTTCAATGTAGGATTTGGTATGTATTTGTAATATACTGTAGAATGCAAGACTGAAAATGAAAAGCTCAACAGCTAAAAGCCTACCTCTTACTCTGTCTTCCAAATTAGAGACAGATGAGCAAGGCCCAAACGGATTTTTTCTCCTTGCACTTATATTTATCATTATGATGCCAGCTATGTAAACGAACACCAATAAACCCTAATCAAAATGTGCAGTATTCTTTACCAGAGGAGCTTTATGAGATATGACTTGGCCTTTAAAGCAATTGGTCTAGGTCCTTCATAATAAGGACAGGTGAGCTCAGTTCAGTTACTATGATTGATGATAATTCTGATTGCTTCCATTCTGACAGGCTTCTATACTATGAACAGCCAGGAAAAAAAGAAAACAAAAACAAAAACAAAACCCACTACCTTCATTCAGAGAACTTCTATACCATTTAATAAAAGACAAACTCATTAGACCTACATGTCACAAAAAGCTATTCCTCCCACTAAAGCACTTTGTTGGGCCAGGGCAGGAAACTGTGACCCCATTCACTGAACATTTAGGCCAGTGTAGACACGTCCCATCGCATGATTAGGCCCTAAGAGAGGCATTGAGGATTAATTACAGGAGATTTTTTTTCTAGCAAAGGTTCAAAAGCTTGTGACAGAAGATACACTGTGCCTGACTACTACTGAATTCAGTCTTGTATAGATTCCCAAGGAATGTTGTTGTTTGGTCTCCCTCTTTTGCAGTGACTCATGTTGTGACACATTTGTCAGGGGAATACTCACAGGTACAGAAATACATACATAGCAGAAACTGGCACAGTATTACAAAGGGAGGTCAAATTATGGCTCCATTAACCTTGAGAGCATCTCTTTAAAAGGAGATGAAAAACAAAACAACAAACAACCAAACGTAACCTCCAGCTACAAACAGGAGCTCTTCAGCTGAGCACTTTTGTATGCGAGCAAGTATCTATAGATTGCTCAGAAATCCTGAATAATGGGGGGTTTAATGGAGTTTGACAGGTTTTAACTAAAATAGTGCTAACGGGTACCATGATGAGGCTTCTCTACCCTTTACCACAGGGGCTATTGTGCTGGCAGACGGTTTGCAGTCTCTACGACCATGGATAATTCATGTTAGGTAATTAATGACTCCTCAGGGAAAAGAAAATTATAATTCCTGGAGCTTAACAGCAAAGTAAGTGGGTAAATAAATAAATAAAATCTACAGCTTTCAGATTTCTGTCACATCCATCAGGAAAATCTCAGAATAAAATGCAGAGAGAAAGATCTATTAAAGACAAAACACAAAAACAATAGCATGTTTCTGACTGCCATCGATCTGCAACTGGAAGAGATAAAGGATTGGGGCAGAGGGACAAGTGGACTCAAATTTTTAAAAGGGCATGTTTTTTATTTAAAGATTTCCAGTGTTCATTTTTAAATTTTCCACTAGAAAATAAATGGCTCATTGTAATGTCAAAAACTGTCAAGAAACAAGCAAGAGAATTGCAAAGTTCTTCATTCAGCCCTAGGGAGGACTCTCTGGTGAGAGCAGACAACCCAGAGTGTGTTTAAATAACTCAGATGCTAAATCCTACAGAGGAATGGTGGGTTCTATTTGCTACTTGTAGCATTAATAAACAATCTCCTTTCCAATCCTTATAACCCCATCCTGACTCTTTTTTAGGGCACAGGATTTTACAGAAGCCAGCAGGGTAGTTCAGGTCTCAGCGTCAATTCAGAGGACTGAGATATTTGGCTCTAGAGCTTGGGTTTGGCTAACTGTAAAGACAGGAGAGAGCAACAGGGACCAAAACTAAGGCTAAACCTGGACATCTCTGGACTCAACATGCCCATGGTTTGCATCTGGAACATCTGTTCACCTCCACAGCAGGACTGGAGAAGTACTAACAGTTAGAAACATAAGAAGGACATGAACTTGTTGGAGCAAGTCCAGAGGAGGGCCATGAAGATGACCAAAGGGCTGGAGCCTGAGGACAGGCTGAGAGAGTTGGGGGTGTTCAGCCTGGCAAAGAGAAGGCTCTGAGGAGACCTTATAGTGGCCTTCCACTACCTAAAGGGGGCCTCCAAGAAAGCTGGAGAGGGACTTTTGAAAAGAGGTAGTGGCTTTAAACTGAAGGAGGGTAGGTTTAGATTAGATATAAGGGAGAAATTCTTTACTGTGAGGGTGGTGAGGCACAGGAACAGGTTGCCCAGAGAAGCTGTGGATGCCCCATCTCTGGAAGTGCTCAAGGCCGGGTTGGATGGGGCTCTGAGCAACCTTGTCTGGTGGAAAGTGTCCCTGCCCAGGGCAGGGGGCTTGGAACTGGATGATCTTTAAGGTCCCCTCCAACTGAAACCATTCTATGATTCTATGAATATCTGGTATTAATCTCTATGACTTTTATCGCTCCATTTCAGAGTGACTTTGTTTATGACTGAATCACCAAGATAAATCTGGAAGCTTTTATTCTGGTGATTCCAAAGCATTCTTTTCCTCTTCGGAAAATGTTAGTATTTCTTTAGGGCGTGGTATATAACTTGGATATAAATTTGGGCTGAGGGCTAAGGCTAACTAAGAAGAGTGCGAATGATGTTTTGCAAGAGATTAACCTTCTTAATTTCCCTCAGTCATTACTGTGAATACCTTGAGACACTTAGTTTTGAAAAAAACCATAATCTAAAATATATATTAAAAGGCTAAAGTATACATTTCAAAGTACTGATCCTTACAATACCAGATTTAGAAATGTTCAGTGCAAGAAACTGGCTTTAAACCAGTAAATAAACAATGCCTCTTATTTTGTTTCAGATAGCTGGAGGGAGTGGCCAAATCACAGTTCAAAATCAGAAAAAATCAACTCCAGCTTTTCTTATTTTGCTAATAAAATAAACAGAGTTTCATCCTCTTGGGTGAATACTTTATAATAATGATTGCTTAAAGATTTTGCCATCTTTAAACACAACACCTCTTTGACTTTGCATATCATTACAGTTTCTCTGAGTGCCAGTCATAGTAGCAGTACGTGCCAACTACTGTCCTTTTCCTCATAAATGGCTGCCTTCCAACAACTTGGGCTATATATAGCTACTGGAGTGTTTGAGGAATTTGGAGAATGAAAAATCTCCAGAAGATTAATTTGCACAGGTCTGTAGCAGAACCTTGAGACCTATCCCTGCACTTCCTAATTAATGGTAATTCAGGAATATCTTATTTTGCTGGCCTCTGTATGGTCCATCTACAGTCATCTACAGTCCACTCAGACCATGGCTTCTGGACATCTCTTTTAGTGGTAGTGCTCATGTGAACCTCCACCAGCTCCCATACCCTTCCCAGCTATTCATTTCCACTACTTCACCACTCTCTTACTGGTGCCAGGACACTTATTGATTAGAAACTTGTTTCTGAACAAACCTCAGGTGTTATCACTTTGCTCTTAGGGGACATTTATTCAGGATGTGATTATATAATGCAGCTACAAACATCACAAGATGAACTGATCAGGGAATTGGTCCAGGTTTAAATCAGGATATTTTTAACCCAAATAAGTTCCCTGATCTTATTCATTGTTATAACTAATGAAGAATGAAACAAAAATGAGGACACGAGTGGTGCTGAAAGTGGTACTACCATCAAGAGTAACTATAGGTGTCTTAAGCTCTCTTTCTATGCCTACAAGCCTCCTCCAAGCTGCTTTATGCCAAAATTGATGGCTTTATCTCACCTGCTGACGGAGCATATTGACATCTCTGTAGGCCATGAATCAAACCTAAGAGCAGCTCCTCAAGCAAGAACCAGGAAGAGCACTCAAGGAGTTCATCCTTTGCCAGTGATACTGGGTTCAGATGCAAACCTGATGATCTGGAGGAGGGCTCTCTCTCTTCCTGTGCTCAACATATGCCACCAAAGGGCCATCCCTCCAGACAGAGACGGACAGGAACTGGAGCAAGTCAGTAGGAAGGACTCCAGAGCATATCTCAGGATCCAGCACATCAGCTCAGTTCAAGTGGAGGATTCACGCTACCCAAGCTTAGACTGCTTGAATAGGGAACAGAGAGGAAAGCTCCATCGTTTAGGCACTCTGTCACTCTCTGAAGGTTCCATTGGCTGCATATGATGCCTGCAATTTTATTTTAGGCTCTCACACTAGATGAAAATAAAGCCAGACAATGTGAACACTCCATATATGTCTCTCTACTTACTGTGTCTTTTGTCACTTTGGGGGCTAAAGGAAATGAACAGGGGCTCTAACGTTGCAGACTGCTCAAATCCCAGAAATACTAATACAGATGTGTGTTTGCAAAAGCCATCAAACAGCAATATGTAACAAATTGTTCTGCAGACGAAAATCTTCAGTTAGCAGTTGAAAATTAGATTTTTTTTTTTTAAACATTCTCTTATTGCAGTTTCTCATACCATCACTGGACATCTGAAATGCTATCTGGACACTCTTGCATACACAAGAACGATTTCCACCTTCTTTATTTTAACTCTGTGATATACAGAGCTCATCTGGATCCCACTGTGAATTTTGTGCCTCACACCTCTCTGTTAAGGCTGCAGACCTAGCAGATGCATCAGCAGGTGTTAAGTTTCAGACCATCTAGCAGAATGTTACAGTTCTGAAATTCTTCTTCCTTTTTTTCTCAATCATATTTCCCATTCATTGAGTACAGTGAGAATGCATATGTCTGGTCTTGGTTCCCTGTAATACACTTTATTTTCTTTTTCTTCAAAGATACAGTAGGAAAATCAGCTTCTTAAACAGCTGGGCAGGACCAACAGTTTCATCAACTATCATTATGAGATGCAAAGGCAGAGGCTCTTACCTGTAGGAAAGTGGGTATAATTTGCTTCTGTTTTTCAGTATATAACAACTAAATATATTTATAATGTTAGTACTGTCTTAGTAATGAATAACCCAGACTGTTCTGGTTTTGTATGATATTGTTCTCCTAAATCTCCACTGCATTACATTTGTGTGAACACATGCGCACACACTCTACCACAAAATTTTCTGCTGTGATCCCCCGAGCTAAAAAGCATTACAGCCACTACTGGCACCAGCAGAGAAGGGAAGGAGGTACAGCATATTTTTTAAGAATGCTGCTAAGCAAGCTAATAATTAGAATTTGCTACAGTCAGCTTCATTCCAGAACACTTTGCTGAAGGTACATTAGTCTGTCCTTTCTAAAAGATTTTCTCCTATAAGACTCACATTCATGCAGAAGGCAGATGTGCATCTTTGGTTTGCAGCCCCTCAATAAATAAGTTGCCCACAACTAAGACTTAACAGCCTGAAGAAAGCAACAGATGAACCAATCTCTAAAGAAGCAAAAGAAATTTTCCTGCTATGAGGGTGTCACACACAAAACTACTTGAACAGAACATCTGTTGTCTATAATCTGATAGTTTTTGTAGTTTTTGTATTGCACAAAGAGATCCTAAAACACGGGCAGATGTGTGGTTAAAGGCTGTGCACAGGATGGTCCCCATTCTGTGCTACGCATTCCTCTCAGAGGGAAGAATAAAACCTCACGCCTACCAGAGCACTGTCTCACTGTCAGCACACATTTGGACAACCTAAGACCCTATGGCTTGTTTTATGGAGTACCAGCCTTGTATCAGTCAACCTGAGCCTTTGTCCTTGTGAAATCATGCCAAAAAGCTGCTCAGGCCAGGGACAGATGTCCTTTGTTCCAGAACAGATGTGGCCTTGCTTTGTGCCCTTTCTTTCATGGCCTCCTGGCTGGGGCTGCAGTGGGACCCTGTCCCCTAAATTGCCGTGTCTGACATCTGTCATCGCAGCACAGGGGACATCCCTGCCTCAGATGCAGAGCAGCTGCGTGAGTCGTAAGGGCACTGCTGCTGCACAACTGCCGGGATCCACTCGCTGCTGCCGCGGCCGTACGCGCGTGTGGTGGGGGGCACGTGTGTGTGCTCGCCTCCCTGTCTGCGCTTCATGACCGCAGGAGGTGACACGTCTGTGATTGAAACCAGTGACACCAGTGCTGAGGATGCAAAGCAGCAGGACGTGGGGAAGCGCTGGAGTTGCTCTGGCTGAGTCAGCAAGCGCCAGCTGCTCTCGTGCCTGTTTATCTTACACCACTCTGTGCAGCAAGCTTCCCATTATACCACGCTTGCTCAGTAAATTAGAAAAGTGCATTAGAATGGTCTCAGCTTTCCCAAAGTTAAATGAAATATCTGAATTTGCATCCCTAGGCTGGCTATTTCTGCTCTGATCTTTGCAAGGAGAACATTGCTCGCGTTTCACCCTTCACAAGACCTGACAGAACTCATTGATGGAGGCAAGGATAAAGACATTTAATTCTGCTTCCCCATAGAGTTCTGCTTCTTTACCATCATTCAAAAAGAAACTCTCTGTCCACAAGTCTTGAAAAATCTCCATCCCACAGCAAGCATGGAATCACTGTGGCTATGTCTAAGCTGGCCTTAAGCATGTTGGAGGATGCTGAATCATTCAGATACTCTGTCTTTGTAGATTGTCTCCTGAACTTTTCATTTGTGCCAGCAATAAGTAATATAGCAACTGGAAAACAAGCCACTTCAAGGAGCTTAAATTTTTTGTTTGTTTGTTTTGCTAAACTCATTTTTAGACAGATCAATTCCTTGAACCACTCCACTGCCTGATAACAGAACTACCTGGGGTGGGAGCAAGCATGCACTGGCCAGCTAGGTTTGGACTGGCTTCAGCCATAGCAAAACTGTGTCCTCCTTCAAAAAGGGAGGCCTTAACCAAGGCATGGCTCATGGAATGACCTAGAAGGTTTAAGAAAAGATGTGGTAAGTGACAACAGCAAAACCTGAGGTAGAAAAAAACGATGGACAAAGTAAGCTGATGTACTTGCTGAGTGGCTGACCCCTTGGTGGAGCATGTAATGCCTCTCTTTTTCATACACACCGTTATTTGGTTGCCTCATGGCTGAGGATTAAGCTGTCTAGTTTCTAATCACTGCCTGATGTGGCAAGGACTTGCTACACACACCTTCTGGATGGTGAAGCTATGAAGCTCACATCTGTGAAGCTCAAATAGAGAAATATCTCAAGACACTCAGAGGAAGAAAAGATCCCTGTGAAGGCTTAGACAGGTACAAGTGCTCATGGAACTGGGAGGGAGAAGATCTGAGTCTGTCTTGAAAGGATGGGGAGAAAATATGACCATTTTCATAGAGAAATTATCCTAATGTATTTTAATTCATTGCAGGAATACCCCTGCAGTTGGAAACTGTGGAGAGATTTAAAACTGTAGAGAAAAAAAAAAATCAAAGGGATGTCCCCCAATCTTTCATGTTCTCTTACGGAAGCACATATGCTAGTCATGGCTTTTGATGTTTGATATCACATCTTTAATTTGTAGGGAACTTTTCGGTAAGTTGTGATATGTAAGGGCAAGTGAAGATCATGTTCTCTGGCCCCCAGGGCATCTGAAATAACCTCTGTCTTGGAAAAAAAAAAGAATCACTTGGTTGAAGTGCACAGGCTTCCTCAGAATCTTCACTTTACAGTTCAAACTCCTTGGATCCTCTTACCTGCTATGGTGACAGCAGAAGTTTCAAGAATACTATCCCATCATTTTCTGTAATAATTTTTCCCCTGGATTCAGAAATAGTTCCAACCCCAGCACAGTCATTGTACAAAACTGCTTCTTTCTTCCAGCTGTTAAAGAGGAACATGTGTCATACCATCAGCCTGAAGATTAGGGCCAGCAGATGAATGTCAAGGGTTAGTCTGTATTGAAATACTAAGCATGTCTCTCTTCCTCAGGCATTGACACAGGCTTCATATCCCTCCTTCAAGACTAGCCATCTCCCAAAGATTATCTTTAATACACAACTTCTTTCAAGCAGACTAATCTCCCCCATTGTCTAGACTGCACAATACAGCCTTCAAACAAGAAGTGCAAATCAGGACGATTGTATGTTCTCTCCTCATCCCTCCTACGTGAACAGCCAAGAGACCAACAGGGAATAGAGACTTAGATCTTGGATTTCGTTTATACACTGCAATAAAATTGCTATCCAAATTGTAATACTATGACAGGAGAAAGATTTCTTCATTATATTCATAGACTCTACAGGAATTTCCTCAGAGATATTATTTGGAACTCAGGGCAAAGAGCTTCCTCCTCAGACAAAGGGTATTCTGTCTTTGCAAGATGACTTGTTGTAGAGACCTTTCCTTGGCTTGCCACTTGGACTCTGGTCTTCAGACATGACCTCTTTCTGCGAGAAACCTTCAGAAAGCCTTTGGTGCTGCTGGCCTTGACCCGCCGTGGGAAAATGTGTCAGTGCCAAGGAAAAAGAGGTGATGTTTATAATGTGCAACAATTGGATGGCTCTCAGCCAACAAGAAGTGAGGTCCAAGGGTCATGTATGCCCTGCTCTGCTGCCTGTTCTGAATGAACACCAAAGATCCCCAAAGGGCAGCTGTTGCTGTAGACTGGTGCTGCAGGTTCTTTATTGGTGTTTCAAGGATTTTATTTTAAAAATTATTTTTCTGGCTACAGTTTCCATCTGTTTTTCCTAGAGCTGGTGGATGGTCAATTAACTAGAGTTTGAGGAAATCAGCAGTTTTTTGTTTGCAATCATTCATGGAAATCTTTCTCTGCCTTCAGACTGAGCCGATTTGCAAAGACAAACAACTAAAATAAACATAGCTGTAACACTGCCTGGTTCAGAGTCAACTGAATATTCAGCTCTGGAAGTACTGCATGATTTTTAGGTAAAAGCATAAATCAGTCCAAATTTACTTCATATTTGAAAGAAATCCACCACCAGATGGGCCTGCCTTTGATTCAGGGGCTGACAGAGTTAGACTGCACTCACACTTCCTTCCCAGGAGCAGCAGCAGCAATTTCAGTGGAAATCCTAACAGAGTAAAAGCTGAACCCTGAGCAGAAGCCTCAGAATTTAGTCTCCTGGGTTAACTCCACTTCCTTGGCTTCTGCATTGACTGGTCAGGAGGAAACACCCTTCAAATATTTCCTGGCTTTTTCCCGGATTTCCCTGCTCCTCACCCCGTGCTGTTCATCTTCAGCTCTGCCAGTATGGCTCTTTGCGTGGCCAAACCGTAAAACCAAAAAGGGGAAGAGTCCAGCTTAACAAAAAGAGCATGGAAATTCGGGGGAGAGGAGAGAAATACGGAGTTATAACCCAGATTGGTTCCCCGAGTCCATTTAGGATGGGATCCCACCAGCTACTGTGTTAGCCCAACTGAGCGGGGAGCCTGGCAAGGAGAGGGGAGGTGACGGCAGGCAGAGATGGAGCAAGTCTTGCTGCTGAGCACAACAGCTTGTGAAACACTGACCTGACCCAACAGGAACGCCAGCGCCGCCGCTGCTGCTGCAGCACCCCTCTGGTCATGCCACACCACGGGACAGCCTGAGAAGCAGATTTAAATCCCCGTGGACCTTCAAGAGAAGATAACAAATCTGTAGCTTTGCAAGGGAAAAAAAAAGCAGAGGGTATGTTTCACTCTTCCTTGCCTTATGTTTCACTCTTCCTTGCCTTTTATGATTAGATACTGATCTGATATCCTCTGAATTCATTTGAAAGACTGTTACTAAGTACACTGTTTTGGATCGAGACTTTAGATCAAATATTTTTAAGACTTTATCAATTCGTCCACTGCCTACAAAGCACTGAGAAGGAAGCCTGGGAAAAGATACAAGAAGGAGGAAAAAAAAACACAGAGAGAGAGAAACAGCTGTACACCATTGAAACAGGATGTTACTATGAGATGTAGTTTATTATAATTAGTTAATCAACATGCTAGGCAAGGGATTTTTTTTCCATTTTGAACCAGTAGATGCACAGATGGAGTCTGTAATAGAACTGGCATGTGTCTGGATTTTTTTTTTCTTTAAGGCTGCAAAATTTTATAACCACTACTAACATTCGCATGTGTTGATATAATGGTAAGAGTACTCAAACTTCTGAGAATTAACATTGTCAAACTGGCTTCCTGCCCACCAGGTGACATTGAAATTGCAATAGTCCTTGTTTGGAGCAGCAGTAGTGGCTACAGCCAGATTGTGTAGATCCACAAATTGCTCCTAAGTAGTAGTAATAGCAGTGGTAGTAATATGATCAGAAGTCCTTTAAGAAATGTAATTTTCCCCATCTTTTCAGCCAGAGGCACAGTGATTGCTACCTTGATGAGGATCAAGCAATAGATCTGCTTTTGAGTCAGAGTCAGAAATGAGCTTTTCTGAGTTTTGTTCCAGTGGTTTTGCCATATACAATACGGTTTCCACGTGAAAGAGAGCATCAGTACGCACTATCAAACCATCTCCAAGAGCATTCCCAAGCACTCCAACACGCTCCTCTCAACCAATTAACTACCAGAACATCTTCTCTGGCACAAATTTACCACTTCCAGTCACAGTCTCCTCAAAACAGTACCAAATATGGTCTGGCAGTTGGAATGGTCTAGGAACCTTTCCCAAGAGGTGGTTCCCCTGTGACAAGCGTATTCTGGAGGTAACGATAGCCCCTCTGGCCCAGAGGTCGGCTGTCCCACACAGGTGGCCAACCACTTGGGTTGTTTGTGGCCACAGCTGTAGAGGCCACTTCACAAATGCATCTTCTGATTGCCAGTTCAGGGGTTTATAAAGCCGCCAGATTTTCTAAGGCAAGTTTGAGGAGGAATTATTATCCCTTCCTCAATCACCTGTATCAGTGAGATGCAAAGAAAATGAATCAAAGGACACCATCAGTAATAAAAAGCCTCAAAAAAAGACATGTATGTCAAGAAATGTGGATTCTGCCTCTCTCCAAGGACAGTGCAGGGAGTACATTTTGTTCTGGGAATTCCACAAGGAAGCAATTAACTCTTGGAGATTATCAAATAAATGTGATTCAAGATTTTAAAATTTGGATGTGTTAGAAAAGGCCAGCACTAGGGAAACTCATACAGACATGCTTTCAAAATTCCTCTAGTACTATTAGTTCAGCTGAATGCCATCAGTTCAGGAGGTGCAGGGGGTCCCCTAAGCAATTCAGCACCTTTGAAATACTTTTTAGATGTCCAGCTACAGCAGGAAAAGCCTAGCCTTAAGCTATGTATCTATCAGAGACCCATACTTAAAATATTACACTAAAAGCAGCTATTGCAGTATTTGGTCACTCCTAAGACCAGTTCAAACTACTCTGCAAAAATATTGGAGGATGTGTCCTGATCCCTGGGATACAACTCAGTTGTGATATATGCCACTGCAGTCACATTTGTTAGTGTTTTAAAAGAAAGGCCTATATAATGCTAAACTGAGCAAACCACAAGCTCAGCACTTCAGCAATAAAAAGGAAGAGTTTTATTCATCTTTATTACTGCACAAGTCTTAAAATTTCTGAGATGTAATATGACATCTAAAAGACTGTTGATATCTGCTTTTAAAAGCATAGCTATCCAAGACAGGAAAATAAATGTAGTAATAATTGAAGTAACCACAATCCAACTAACTAGTAACCAAGAGCCTCTCTGAAGGGCTTTCTATTTTGGATGGGTTTTGCTGATCCCTTTTGTTTGTTTGATTTTATCAGGAACATCAGTGAATCAAAAGCTCTAATTGCTGAGGCCAGTACAGGCAGCCACTGCAAGGCACCACACCAGGATGGACCTCACCACTGCAACATGAGTAGCAGATTCTGGGACATCAGGTGAACAAAACCCACCACCATCAAAAAACAAAACTACGGAATTCAAGCTCTGAAGCAGCCAGCGTGAAGAGAGCAATGCTGTGCCAGTAGAGCCATAGATTTTTTTTTCAGTATGCTTGTCTTTTGGATTATTGCCTCCTCAACCGCTGGTAACTGATTTCCCATCTCACAAAAGCTTTTTGGAGGAAAATCCCTCAGAGATAGTCTACCTTCCCATTTTTTTCTTCATTTCTTTAGTTCTGTGGAAAGCCCACCCAGAGTTTTGGCTCCCTATTGCAGCACTTTATTCTGTTTAAGTTATTTTCTTGCTCAGTTATTTGCAGCTTCTAATTAGAGAAAAATGTCTGCAGGGCTCTTATTAATTAAAAAAAAAAAAAGAAAGAAAGAAAGAAAAATCTTCATCTCAGTGCTGACATCAAATTTTGAAATATATTTCAAAATACATCCTATCTTTTATTGGTTTGGTTGCTTTTTGTTCTCTGTCCCAACTACTGCCAAAATCATTACCTACGATGGATAAACATAAGAAATATACCATCACCTATAGCAGCAGTTCTCAGTTTGAGGTTTGTGAACCACCATATATGCAAGATGCTTTCCCTCAAGAGATGCCACAGTGGTCCTCAGAGGGTAAGAGTTCCAGACATGCTAATGTCATAGTGCAGACTGTAAGGACTGTATGACCATATTTTTTGCCATTATAAAATGCTTTTGGATAGAATGAGAGTTTTTACTTGAATAACAAGGCCCTGTGATAAATCATGAAAACACCTCATATCTTCATGAAAGAATATTAGCAGAAATAACACCTGTATTCTAGGTCACCTTCTTCAGGTTCTGCCTGAAATTTAGACTGCATACGCCTTTAACTGATTTTTATATTATATGTTTCCTATCTCCATTCTCACCTCTGGTAATGGTACACACATCAATCGATGTCTCATTATAATACCGTTACCTCAAAACTTTTTACGGTACAGTTGTCTCGTAGCCCTGGAAAACACTGTCTTCATTGCACTGCCATTTTATTGCACTTAATGCAATTATAAAATAACATTCTGATAAATATTATTATTAGAGATGTAATAAATCCCCTGTAGCACAAGCAATACATTTTTTAATATAGTGCATATTTATCTTTTGACACTTTATTATCTTGATTCACGAAAAATAGAAGCAATACCCTCATTGTTTATCTAGTTTTACTTGAAGGATGGTCTAGCCAGTTTCTTCCAGGAAGAAAGGATGTTGAATATTTAATATATGTGATCAGGGAAGTCTGCAGTGACCTCTTCTAGTATTCTGTATTGTTAAAAATCATTGAACCTTACAGAGGAAGAGGAACAGGGGCTGTAAAAGTTGTCATGCATGTTTCATGCCATGGGGTGCCATGCTGGACCTCGTGCTCACCAACAGGGAGGGGCTGGTGGGGGACGTGAAACTGACGGACAGCCTTGGCTGCAGTGACCATGACGCGGTGGAGTTCAAGATCCACGGGGCGGCGAGGAAACTGCACAGCAAGCTCTCTGCCCTAGATTTCAGGAGGGCGGACTTCAGTCTCTTCAGGGACCTCATGGGCAAAGTGCCATGGGAGGCGGCCCTGGAGGGAAGAGGGGCCC